>JAHZTW010000004.1:24435573-24473050 GCA_020283515.1 Alliaria petiolata | reverse complement strand
AATCTCTTTATCTTGTATTGTCGTCCTTCAACTCTGTAGATTGGATGGTCACGATTGGAATGTGGCCACGCGTACTGATCATGGAAGCTTACCAGCAGTTGTCTTATCTCGTCAACAAAATCCTGTGGGTACACGTGTCTGTTGTGCCAATGAGCCGTGTAAGGACATAAGAGTTTTGAATCAATGTCTGACTCATCAACACCATTGAGTCGTGCCAGCTGTCTTGCTCTTTGATGGAAATTGCCAGAGCTAAAGGCATCATGACTGTAACTTGTCACGACATGAGCATCATAGATTTTTTGAATATTGACCCCATCTTGGACTGTTGTTATCTTGAAAGTCACCAACACCTCCATATTTCTTTGTGAACGAATCTGATCTTGCCACCAAGTCACGTCATGGAATAATGTGAGCCATTTGTAAAGCAGCTTATAGTGTGGCTTTCTCCTTGTTAGAATGCATTTCGCCAAGTACTGGAGAAGCTGACTCTTGTGAACGATAACTCCAATTGTGTAAAGGTCAGCCAGATACCAGAGCAATAGGTATGCTTCTATGGGGAAACGACCATAATGAACAGGGTTCATGTTGATAGTGGTGAGGAAAGAAAAGACCGGGTGATAAGACAATCCAAGTAGTGGTCCTTGGTCAAGACCAAACCTGTGGACGTAGATCTTCAGGAAACCATGTAGCGTCTCTAATCCTCTGTATATTAGAACATCACTCAGTATTTTTCCCTGTATTTCCCCTGGCAAGTTTGCCATCATCCTTCGTAGTGCATCTTCATTTGGATTGTCTGGGCTGAAAGTGTAGATCATCGGTATTATTGCAGAGATCTGTCGCTGCGTTCTTGAAAGGAAATCTGGAAGAAAATTATCTTTTTCTTTGATGTGTTTAACATCAAATTTCCATTGTGAAAACCAGCTTGCCCACCTGAGTAACTGTGCTTGGGGTAAAACCTTTTGCTTGAAGTGGATCATCTTTGCGAATGATGACATATCCATTTCTATGAGAAAATGCTGACCCACCAAGTGAAACTCGAACTTCTCGATTCCTCTTTTTACTGCAAGTATCTCCTTGTAGGTGGAGTGATAGTGTTTTTCACTATCTTTGAAGGCTCCACTTTTGTATTCACAAATGTGTCTTTTCCCCTTTTCATCTTCTTCTGAGAGCATTGCACCCCAATAGCAATCACTTGCGTCTGTTTGCAGAATTCTTCTTCCTTTTGATGGAATCTTCAGGGATGGTAGCGTCTTTGAGATCTTTTTTAATTCTTTGACTGCTTCTGTGCATTTTTGATTCCACTGAGGTGCTTTTTTCTTGAGCTGGGCAGATAGGATTGACCTATGTCTTGCTAGTTCATGAATGAAGTCTGCCATGTAGTTGACTATCCCAAGGAATTATTGAACTTGCTTGAAGGAGAGTTTTTCGTTCGGAAATTCATCTAGCTGTGTTGCAATGTGAGGTTGGAGAAGATATTGTCCTTCTGAAATATGCATTCCAAGGAAGTCAATCTTTGTTTCTCCAATTACCATCTTCTTTTCTGAGAGCATGATTCCATAGCTTTGAACAATGTCGTGGAAGTTCTTTAGTAGCGAAGTATGAGAATCGATATCTTTGGAGAACAGCAGTATATCGTCAATGTATACCAGGGCGTTTGGGAGGATAGGCTCAAAAATCCTGATCATGGCTTTCTGGAATATGGAAGGTGCAACCTTTAATCCAAAAGGCATGACTTTCCATTGGTAATGTCGATCTGGTACTTAAAATCCCGTCTTTGGTCTGTCTTCTGGTTTTATACCAAGTTGCCAAAATCCTGCTTTTAAGTCAAACTTGGAGAAGACTTGTGCTTGTGGAAACCTTTGGAATAAGACTTCTCTTTTTGGTAGGGGAAACTTGTCATCAGCGAGGAAATGATTGAGTGGCTGATAGTTGATGACTAACCTTAGTTTTCTTCGTACTTGTTCAACTCTCTTGTTGACATAGAATGCTTCACATGCCCACGGTGAAGTAGTCTTTTCAATGAGATCTTCCTTCTGAAGTTGAGCAATTTCTTCTAAAGCAAGGTTGTATTGATCTGGATTCATTCCTGGGTGGCTTGCTTTTGTTAGGTTGATATCTTCATTCTTCTTGAATGGCAAATAAATGAAGAAATCCGGATTCTTCCAAAGAGGTGAGGAGCATTTTGTGGGAAACTCCGAATGAGAGGTGGCACAAGAGGTCTTTGCAATTTCTTCTTTTAACGGATTGAGGATCTCCATTGGATAGAGATGGGATACCGTTGTCCATGGTAATAAATGATTTTTGTGCTTGAGACCTTTCGGATGCCACAAGACTCTTTGAAGAGTGTGAAGACCATCGAAGCCAAGTATAAAGTCTTTTCCAGGAAGTTATGATCCATATACTTTAGACTTTATCATGTATCCAGGGAAGAGTTTGATATAGAGAGGCTTACTGATGAGTGAGATGTGGAATATCTCGCCATTTGCCGCCTTGAATGCTACCGAGCATGGATTCCAGTGTGAATCTGGGAGTAAATCTGGTTTAATGATGGAGGAAGCGACTCCAGTATCAAGATATGCAATGACTGGTATGGGCTTGTCGTATTTTGTAAGGAGGATGTGGATCCTAGCATTTGGTGAAGGCTGAGACAAGTATACCAATTCTCCTGGTTGTGATTATTCCGCCTTGCAAGCATCAAATGTGCAGATGTCGAACATCTTGAATTGATCATCAACATCCTCTTCTTCCTCTGTGTCTGTATCTTCTTCTGAAGACTCGTCACTTTGCTGTATCTCCATGGCAAAGATTGTTTTATCTGATGGTTCATCGTCAAGGGAGAAGATAGATTCAACATCGGAATCATCAATATCTTCCAATTGTGCCAAGTACCCAAGAAGATTATCTCTCTTCTTTTGGTTTGGACATTGTTTTGCATAATGCCCTTTATTCTTGCAGATATAGCATCTGTCTGATTTTTTAAAACCTCTTTGCGCCTTTTTCTTGAAGAATTTCCATTTCTTCTTGGTAGAGAATTTTGGATATTTCTTTCGCCATTTTCTTCTGTACTTCTTCTCTTGTTGGAATTTACCAGAACAGTCGCACTTCTTCTTTCTGCATTTGATAGAGAGTTCTGGATGGTCGCAAGCTTTTCCAAGGAGCTTTCCTTGTTCATGAAGTTGCTTGAAGAACTCCTGGTGATTGTAAAGCCTTTCAAGTGCTAGAAGAGAAAGTTGATATATTTCTCCTAGCGAGACTTGATGTAGTGGCATATTCTTGAAAGATAGGACTTTTGATGTCTCGTTGCCAAGTGGCTCTGGAAGAGAATTCAGGTACGTCTGCTTGAGGTTGACGTCATCTATCCCATTTAGGGCATATAATCGCTTTGACATTCTCTCATAATGTTTTTCCAAGTCTTTGCGCTTGAACGAGCAGCACTTCATGTTTAGATATTCTTCTCTTGCTTGGACTGTATAGTGTTCCCATGTACACGGGAATTCGTT
This sequence comes from Alliaria petiolata, assembly GCA_020283515.1. NCBI lineage: Eukaryota > Viridiplantae > Streptophyta > Magnoliopsida > Brassicales > Brassicaceae > Alliaria > Alliaria petiolata. The sequence goes on along the minus strand of JAHZTW010000004.1, from coordinate 24,469,550 downwards.
GTGGATGTGTCCGATTAAAGCGTCGATAGTAGGAGATTGTCGTACTTGAAGCTGTCGGTAATCTCCTAGACTTATCCACCATTACATGAGACGTCCTTGGGATTTAGAGACCATTTTGTCAATAATGTTGGGTAAAGCTGCACCTGGGTTAAGCATCTGTTCAGTCATCCAAGCATGCATCTCATATATTTTATCTCTCCATTTTGAAGGAGAGATATTATCGAATGAGAAACCATTATGTGGTTATGTGCTGAACTTTGGGTTCCATTCTGGTTGAGCTCTTCTTGGTTGAGTTTCTTCTTCATAAACATGACCGTCTTCGCTCTCAATATCTTCAGTTTCTACAGTTGGTTCAACCATCAAGAAGTCTGGAATCAAGACTTCGTCGTCGGAATCATCATCTTGCTCTTTTGCTATCTCGTTGATGTCACCTTTTTGTTCTGACCTCTTTTCTTCTATTGCAACTTTCTCAAGGAAAGTAGTCAGTGGATTTACATGTTCCACCATTAGCTGTGACTCACTCCTCTCGGGTTGGTTTTTTGATGTAGAGGGTTGACTGTGGGGTTTTGGTGGTTCCAGTTCCTTTTCTTTTCCAGAGGGTTTTTTCTTTTTTGTGGTATGTTGTTCAGGAATGGTTCGGTTTGGTAAAAAAGAAGATGCTCCAAATATACTTGGATCTTGAGAGAAAGAAAGGGGTTGTGATTGGGCTGTATATGATGGTTTATATATAGGGTAAGGTGTGAAGATGTCAAATGGCATCGGGGTAGATGTTTTGGGCTGGTTTTGTAAAGAGTTGAGTTGGGCTTTAAGGAATTTTAGTTCTGATTCCTTTTGGGTCATGAGAGGGTTATTGATGGACACAGTAGTGGCTAGTTGGAGGAGTTCCTGGTGGAGAGAGGCCATCTTACTTGTGATTTATTTGATAGAAAGGTCCAAAATGGTTACCTTTTTTATCGATCTGGCTGAGGAGATGGTTTTGGTTTACCGCGTTCTCTGACTGCCAATTTAAGGTTGCTTCTGCAGCACTGACTTGTCTCACCGATCCATCTGGATTTTTGGTGGTTGGATTTCTAATCTTCAAGGAGTGCTTGACATTATTTTCTTCAAACTCTTTTGCCGGAAGTGGCGAGTTTTATGGAGATGGAGGACCAAGCATATAACTCAACGGAACTTCTTCACGATCCGGAGTTGTTGGAGTTGAGCTTGGATCGGTGTGCTTCGATCTTGAAGTTTTTTGTAGTTCGTCACCCAAGATTCTGGAAGTAGTTTCACTAGTTCTTCTTTGGGAATTTGTCTAAGGATGTGGATGGAAGATGCACTGTGTTGGGATTCCAACTGTATGACCAGAGCATCATCAGTATCTCGTGGGAGACTTAGATCCATCGCATGATTCTGAACTATGTACGCCATTTGATGATGGATAGTTGCTGCATATGTATTCCCAATTTGTGGAGCGCCAATGATATGTAACTGGATCTGCAAATTTTTGTAGATTTGAGGGTCTTCTAGCGCCGTATTGAAATTTGGGAATAAGGTGACGAAGATAGTGCTAGCGTTTAACGTCGTCTGGATGGTTGCTATACAAGCATGCTGGTACTCCTTGTATCTGGTGTCAAGTAGCGCAAGTCTTGCTGCTACTAGAAGGCCTTTTCGTCCATGTAAAGTTAGGTCTAAGCGAACAGCTCCATGATGAAGATGTGTGTTGCCAATATTTCGCCAGTGGTGAATCATCCCTTCGTTGATGTTGAGGGGAATCATCTGCTCCGTGTCTGTTGCTGGAACCAGATGTTGTTCTAAAGGAGAAGGTAGAACAATCTCTTTGGCAACACGCTTATTAGGAATAAGGGCTTGCCGAATACTTTTGGGAAAATTGGAATTTGGTTTTGTGAAAACTTTGTAGGGATTAAGTAAGGGAAGTTCAGTAATAGGGACTTTATTCTCATCGCTCACATACTCTATTTCATATTGATAATCTACTTTTTTGGAATTGGTTTTTCTGAAAGAAGGACTTATAGCTAAAGAATATGTACTTTCCATAATGTTTGAAAAGACCAGAAACCACGACAGAATGCTACAACTCTTCTATATCCCTTGAAGCAATACAGATCAATAAGCTGTTTTATTTTATTTTAAGCACTAAGAACATAAAGAAAGAAATCAAGAGGTTTTAAGCTACGCAAACCCGAGACAACACAATTTTCTTCAATAAGTCTCAAGGTACTTCGAGCCATATGACCTCACAAATTTTTTCCTATATACTCTTTTATCTTAGCATAGTTAGATTTTTGATGTGGAAGATCCATAGAAATGGCAACCACAAAGCATACTCTCTGTACTAGCATATGATAGAAAACAACTTATGATATATATTATATCTTAGGAAAGAGAGAGAGCCGAAACTTAGACTGCCATGGCTCTGATTCCAATTTACAAACACATAGTAGGGTACAACCACAAAGGAGGTTTAACAGGATCAAAGATTATAAGACTCGTATTTAGGGAAAGTGTTTTTAAGAGACGCAAGGGTGTAATATACAAAAGTGGGATTTTATTATAAGAACACTCAAGTGATTACAAGAACACTCAAGAACACTCAAGCTTCTCTCTCACTTATTTTCTCACACTTGGCCTGAGTTCTAACTCTTACCAATGCTAGGTATTTATAGTACTAAGCCTAGAGAATATTACCTAGCATTTACAAACACATAGCACGTGGTTTATTCTCTAGGTAGGTACAACCACTTACCCACTCACACACACACATGTTTTATTTATTATTACATGTTTTATTTCTTATTTTACATCACACTCTTTTATTATTATTCCCCCCTGTCTTCAAAAATAGTAGCTCTACAAGCGGATGATTCACTGAATCCTGATTATCTCCATCTCGTCTCTAATGGTGTAACCATCAGTCTCAAATCTCAACTTAATATCAAGGAGAGTCACATGTTAATGTTTTTTTGCAAAACTTACATCTCAATCTAACATTAGATAGTATTTTTTTTGTTTTTTGTCAACAACCTCAACTTCCTAGAACGACCCAGATAACCAAGCCGGTGGAATTGAGTTTACATAGTGTAGATGATAAAGGTAATCCCGAGCACCGCGTGCTAACTTGTCCGCCTTTGTGTTCTGCGATCTTGGAATTTGTGAGATGGAGAAGAACTGAAATTCCTTCCCGCTCCTCTCGAATTCCTCCAGGTGTATGGAAAAAGCTGGCCACTTCGCTGGTTTAGACACCATCTTCACCAATTCGGAACAGTCTGTGAGAAAAATCACCTCCAATCTCCTAGCATCAAGCATACAATGCATCGCCCATATTAAAGCCTCCAACTATGTGTGCAAAGATGAGATACTTCGTCCTACATTTTTTGCGCCCATTAAGGTACCCGTTGTCCCAACTCCTTGACTGTACCAGCCCAATCCCGCATTGGGAACCCCGTCTTTCCATGACCCATCTGTATGACATATCAATCCTTCAAAACCTAAGATCATATCTTGTGTGTTCCGTGCTATATTCACCACTAGTTCCGCTATATGAGCCTCTTCCCATGCCATTGATTCCGCCGTTGCTAAACGAACAATCTCCCTTGGGTCCCGATCAATATTTGAAAATATCTTGTCATTTCTCATCTTCCAAATATACCATAATAGCCATGAGTATACCTTCATATCCTCGTGATTTGGGAGATGCCAAAACAAATTTGCCATATTAGAATATAAGGCATCCGTCGGGAAGCGGTGCATAGGTGTAGGTATCGATGATAATGCCCAGACCTGGAATGCCGGAGGGCATTCAAAAAGTACATGATTAATAGTCTCCATATCTGCTCCACATCTACTACACTGAGGGTCACAGTTGACGCCTCTGCTACGTAGCATATCCATGACTGCCATACAGCCTGATATAATTTGCCATAAAAAATGTTTCATCTTTGGTGGACATCTAACCTTCCAGACTTGTGCCTGAAGTTGACTTAAATCTGGTCCGAAGAAACGAGGACTGTCATTTTCTTGGGGGTAGGCTTGTGCCAATAAATATCCTGATTTTACAGTGTACCTCCCTGATTTTGTAAAATTCCAACCCCACTCATCTGGTCTAAGTTCCATAGTCGTTGAAATCCTCGTAATAGTGTTATATCCTCTGAATCGATTAATTATTCTAGTAGTGGTATATTCCACATTGATGTAGCGGGATCAATTAAATGATTGACTGTTAGCTCATGATAGTGCATATATCCTTTGCATGTGGCTGATCTCGGGCGTGAGGATGGAATCCAAGGGTCTTTCCATACAGATATAGAATGACCAGAACCAACTCTTTTGATGAGCCCTTTTTGTACCAGAGATCTAGCAGATGTCACTCTTCCACCCGTAAGATGGTGAATACGATTGTATGGGATCCATAGGTGTTGCGTTCATGAAATAACGACCCTTAAAAACTCTTGCAAATAGATAATCCGGGAATTCAATAAGCCGTCATAGCTGTTTAGCGAGCAAAGCCGTGTTAAAATCCTCAATAACTCTAAACCCAAGTCCACCTTTGGGTTTTGGTTACATAACTTTTTCCAAGCGAGCCAATGCATACCTCGTGTTTGTCCATTTTTATTCCACCAGAATTTTGCCACCGTGCTCGTCATCTTTGTGGTTATCGTCTTTGGAAGCCTAAAGCACGACATAGCATAGGTCGGAACTCCTGTGGCCACTGGTTTAATAAGAATCTCCTTTCCCCCTTTCGTTTTTGCTCCCCCAAGACTTTCTGGAATCCCCAAATATGTACCCATTCCTCAATAATTGACTATGCCTAGTGTAGTATGCACTGACTCCCTTAACACCGTATCAACTTTATGTCCAAATTGAACCGAAGATTTATCGTAATTTATTTTTTGTCCCGATACCGATTCATATTGCTTTAGGAGATTGAGTAGCACATTGGCCTCCTCCTGTGTTGCTTTACAAAAGAATAGACTATCATCCGCGAAAAACAAATGTGAGACCGCTGGGCTTGTCCGTGCGACTTTCAATCCTGTAATTAATTTTTCCCTTTCCGCTCTCCTCAAATTAGAGATTAATACTTCTTTGCAAAGAATAAAAAGATATGGTGACAAAGGATCATCATGTCGCAACCCTCGTTTCGGTATAATATGTCCCTCGGATGACCATTAATGAGAACTTTGTACTGGACTGACTCAATACACCACATCGTCCAAGTTATCCACTTCTCCGCAACTCCCATTTTCCGTAGTAGATGTTCGATAAAGGACCATTCTACCCGATCATATGCCTTACTCATGTCTGTTTTAACCGCCATAAATTCCTTCTTCCAAGAACATCTCCTGGGCTATTAAAATATTATCCGAGATAAGCCTACCAAACACAAAAGCTGACTGAGTTTCTGAAATCAATCGTGGTAACAAATTCCGCAATCTCTGACACAAAAATTTTATATCCAACATTGCATAGACTAATGGGTCTTAATTCCGTCATATGAGCTGGTCTCTCCTTTTTTGGAATAAGACAAATATTTAATCTTTTGTCAAAAAGTCCCTGATGTGAAAAAATTATTAACCATACTTACCACATCTACCTTTATAATTTTCCATGATCTTTGAAAAAACAATGCCGTCATATCATCATGTCCATGGGCTTTTTCTGAATGCATCATAAATAAAACCCTTTTTACCTCCTCCTCTGATGCCATTCTATGTAACTCCTCATTTTCTAATTCCGTTATTTCCGGGTGGATTTCCCGTAAAGCCTCCTCGAAAGTCGTTGGAGAAATAGTCGTAAACAGATAATCAAAATAGTCTACTGCGACTTTCTCCACCTTATCCTCCCCATCTACCCAAACACCCTGACTGTCAAGCAAACCAATTAGTCGATTTATAGTCCGCCTTTGCTTTGTGGCCGCATGGTAAAATTTTGTGTTAAGGTCCCCACATCGGTTCCAAAGATTCCGACTCTTTTGTTGCCAGAATTGTTCCTCCTCACGATACGCGTCTTTAAGTTTTTGAGTTATCTCGTAGAGCTCCTCTTGTGTATGATTATCATCAGTCTGAATATTCTCGAGTTCCCGTTGTAAAGATTCAATTATATTCTTCTCCGGTGGTTGATTTTCATGTCTCCATTTAGATATTTCATGTCTACATATACCAATTTTGTCAACCAGTGACTGGGTGGGATCAAGGGTGTTTGTATTCCAACCTCGAGTTATTGCTTCCATCAGACCATCTTGACCAATCCATCGCTTGTCAAATCTAAATTGGTGTCGCCGTTTTATTTTACGTGATTCAATTATCGCCACAATAAGTCTATGGTCCGACCCAATCATCCGTAAATACTCCACATATGAGAATGAGAATAAATCATGCCATCCCATTAGATAGTATATGAGGCTAGATTCCGAAACATTTTGCCAGTTTTTTATTCATATAGCTTAAATCAATATCGTTTAAGTTTAAATATAGTTAATTTGTATAATTAACAATGTTACAAAACTCAAATCATAGATATAATCTTATTCATTACATAAGTATTTGTAGTATAAACGTATTTATTTGTATTTATTTAAAAAGTAAAATATGAATAGTTTTATAATTAAATAATATAAAATATTGATTCCACAAATAATATACTTTTTTTTACAACAAATAATCTATTTGAAACACATTTTCTGCTTAATGGAGTTTTCTTTGTATTTTTTGTAAGCAACAATTGCGTTTTTGCATTTTTTTCTATTTCACAGATTTTTCTGATTGGTAAAATACTAAATCGCATTTAAAACGCAATTACGCAATTACTCAATGTTACCAATCAAAGGCTCAGAGCTATTATCTCTAAATTATGGCAAGAAATATATTTTTTTTAAAAGGTAAGATACTTAACTGGTAACATATAATGCGCATTGGTTGTGTTCGTAAGAAAGAAAAGAAAGTCATAATCCATGATATGGTAAGATATAACAATGCGTAGATGTGTTGTTTGACTACAAATTGTACTATAAATCTATGGTCCAATCAGTAATAATCAACGTATTAATTTACACACAAACAAATAATAATAATACACGCAAAAGGATAACGATGGAGAGAAGTATATTTTGGTTCTCGCTGCAATTGTGTGTTCTCTCTATGCTCTGTAGCCTATGCGATCCCGGGAATGGCAACGTTCTACCCAAGTTCAATTCGTAAGTAACATACAATAATATGTCTTTAGCAAAAAAAAAAAAAGTAACATACAATATAATTTCTTTATGCAAATTGGTTGTCCATTTTCTTTCGAATTGTCAACATCAATTATGCTTATTCTCACCGAAGTATTAATTATAACCTGTCGCCAAAGAAGAAGTAGAGGCAAAAAAGCCAAAAAAGAAAGCTTCGACATTTAATCAACAGAGAGGACCACCGGTTTGTAACATCTGTGGAAGAGCATTTGGAGTTTATGATAAATATGAAAAAAGCATTTTCAAGCAATAAAATTTATAAGTTTGAAAGAATGAGGGTTTCAAAGATTTACTCATATTTTGTGTCAATGGCTTTGAATTTTTTTGCTCGGTCAAAGTACATACTCTATCACTCCCTGATAAAAAGACAATTATGAGCAGAATTTAACAAGTTTGTGATTGCTACAATGAGATTGGATGGAATCCTGGATATTTTGTGCATAGCCATATCACATTCAAAACAAAAGAAAATAACAACAATATTAAATTTTTTTATTAATTTTTAGGAACAAACTGTGCAAACTTTCATAGTTCAGTGATTGACAAAAAAATCATTAACACTTATACATCAGGTTCGAAGTTTAATTACCAGAATGTGGAATTTCTGTAAATTGGGTAATGTTGTCTGTTATATAATTATTCTCATAATGTGTATCAGCGTTAGGAACAAATTATTATGGACCAAAATAATAAGCCCAATTAGTAAAGGCACATTGAGAAAATGCTCAATTTATATACATTACTCGGCGTTTACTTCTAATTGTCGTCCGTTCTCAGCTTCTTGTTTAATCTGAGCCGATTCCTCTTTGTTTCCCTAACGATCTGATTCTCTCAGTATTTCTGCCTTCGTTCTCCCATGGGAATATGAATGGTTTTGTTTCCAAATGACCTCAGTATATTAGATAGTTTCTTGGTGTGATTTTATAATTCAGTTAAAGAAAGAAAACTCGAAATCTGATTTTAATGTCTCTTTTATTTTATTTTTCGTTCTGACTATAGAAAAAAAAAAAATGTCACTATATTTGATAGTCGAGTGCCTTTGACCCTCTCCTTGACGCTAAAGAAAGAAAACTAGAAATCTGATTTTAATGTCTCTTTTTTTTTTTTTTAAACGTCATCTTCTTCATTCATTTAAACGTCAAACAAGTGATTGTGGAGGATGTTTACAAGAAAAGGTGGAACATAAAAGTATAAACATAATTACATTTTCAAAACAACCATATTTATGTATAAATGTATGTATATAGTGTAATTAGATTACAAACGTCTCGAAAAGTTTTTCACAATTATACAATCCAATCGATAATTAATCTTTAGGTTACTAAAATATAGCAACATAGATATCAAAATGTATAAACAATTGAATTATAATGTACATTAATGAAAAAATGTTTTTTTATAAAAGTGTAAAGATAGAAAAGTCTGAAAACCAAAATGATGGAAGTTAATAACAAAACTAAAATTAATTTTCAATACAAAATATTTCCACCATCCATCCTAAAGAGATATGAATCGTCAGCCATCCAACCATGTACATATATCTCAGCCGTTGATCACTTGCCAAAATATATCCAGGGTAAGATACAAAGATCGATACAAAGACGGATACTTTTACGAAGAATCCGAATACACAAAGCCAAAATGGGGAAACACAGCCCCATAACAAGGTAGAAATAAGAACACGACAAGACAAATCCACGAACTCTCTCATAGAACTTAGAGAAGCGATAGCTGAACTGAAAGCCAAGAGTCTCGAGAAGAACCACACCATAGAAACTCAATTAAACTCAACCAGAAACAGTACCGGCAGAAAAGATCGTAGAACTTAAAAAGGACCGAACACAGAAGCTACACTAGCAAACCGCTCCAGAGAAACAATGCCTTCGAGAAAAGCCAAGGCTCAAGAAGAAGAAACATTGACTTCGAACTCGGAAAATGCCAAAGAAGATTACCAACTCTTACAAGCGGACACTCGCAAACTAGAAACAACCACCTACAAACTAGAATCTGGCCACCTCCTCGCAAGAGAAGAAATGATAATCGAAATCACTGCTTCGACTTGAACTCAAACCCAAACTCCAAAAGGCTTCAGAAGAAAACTGTCAGTTTTCTCTGTAAAAAACCGCATCCCTCCCCAGAAACCTAAAATCGCATCCCTCCTCAGAAAAAGGCAGCCGCCGTGAATGAAGAAGATCTGACCGGCGTTGGGTGGCTTCATTAGCGTCGATGTCGGTCTTCGGTCTCCTTTGATTTTCTCTTTGTAGTAGTTTTGATGTTGCTTTTTGGACCTAATTGGAGAATCTCCGCCGGTTTGTAAGTATCAGATCTGAGATTGGGGATGGAGGTCGCAGCTTTGGTGGAGCCGGCTCGTGTGAGCTTCGGAACGACAACACCGTTACCACCCAAATTTTGGCCTGCCTTTCGATTTTCCTCGCAGATCTGATTTTTCTTATCTACAGTTATGGTGGATCGTTTCCGGTGAAGTTTCGTTATTCGGATGGGTTCTGTGGTGGTTTTGATTGGCGGTCTTCTTCTAGCATCGTGGCGAGGTCATTGGTGTATGGTGGTGTTGTTTCTTCTCAAATCCAGATAGCTTTGCGTTCTGTTTTTAGAGCTTTCGTGTGGTGGTATTATCGCGGCGTTTTAGGAGCGGTTTCCTTGATCTTCTTCTCGGCTTTGTTGTCTTCAACAGTGGTACTGCTTTGCTAGGCTTTGGGGTGATGTTCCTTTTTCATCTCTGTTGCTTCTCTAGTTAAAGCTTTCTTTGTCATAGTTGTGGTTTAGTTTCTCGATGTCGTAGTGTTTGTTTAGTTGGTTTGGATTTTTCTCGATGGAAGTGTTGATTTTGGATCTTCACTTCTTCTACCCTCCTTCGGCTTCTTGATTTTTTTGTGTTTAGAGGTGGTCTCTTTGACTGGTTTCGTCATTCCGATGGTATTTTGCTGTGGTGGCATCTACTAGATTTCTTCTGAAGCCTTTTGGGGGTTTGGGTTTGAGTTCAAGTCTAAGCAGTGATTTCAATTATTATTTCTTCTCTTTCAAGGAGGTGGCCAGTTTCTAATCTCGAGGAGGTTGTTTCTGGTTTGCGAGTGTCCGCGTGTAAGAGTTGGTAGTCTTCTTTGGTATTTTCCCAGTTCAAAGTCAAGGTTTCTTCTCCTTGAGCCTTCACTTTCGAAGGCATTGTTTCTCAGGAGCGGTTTGCTGGTGTACCTTCTGTGTTCGATCCTTTTTCAGTTCTACGATATTTTCTGCGAGTGCTGTTTCTGGTTGAGTTCGATTGAGTTTCTATGGTGTGGTTCTTCTCGAGACTCTTGTCTTTCAAGTCAGCTATCGCTTCTCCAAGTTCTACGAGAGAATTGTGGATTTTTTTCAGGTGTTTCGGCTTAGTTTTAGTACTTTGATCTCGTTATCTTTTTTACATTGGTTCTTTTCGAAGTTTTAGTAGTCTTCCGTCTCTATGCCTTTATATTTCAATATGTTTCCCTTTTGGGTTTGAAATTTAATATAATCTATCAGATGGGAAAAAAAAAACCATGGATGTACGTCCATTTTCGGCGTGTTGATCTTTACACATTGTCCATTTCTAAATCTACGTTTCTTTAAGGAGACTCTTCTTTAAGTAATTATCACTTCAACTGTCCTTTCTGTCACTCTTTACATAGAAATCAAGGGCGCATATTCGTCTTTTCAGGTTCTAAATTGTTAAACAGTGAAAGTTAATTATGACGTAAAATAAAAACTTGAAATATGTCATAGAAGACATTTTTCTCTTAATGAAATAATATAAACGCCTGGAGAGTGGGAGTAAGAGAGAGAAAATGATGTTTCAATTAGAGGATGCTTGCAACTTCTAAAAAACTGATATTATCTATGCTTCTTTTAAAGATGTATGCATATCGCAAGTTTAATTTATGTAATACAAAAATACATTTCTGGTTTATTATGCTTTAAATTAAAACGAAACAATTTTTAAAACCTCTGAAGTAGAGTCTAAAAGCAGCATCTTGTCCACATCATTTAGCCAAGTAAATAAATCATCGACCGCCATCTTCACCTCGGAGGCGGGCGAGATAAGAAGGCTAGGAGAAGGAAGAAAGAAGATAATATTATATGAAACTCCATTGTTAGAGAAGACGAAAAAGAAGTAGACGAAAGAAGAAGAAGAGTTCATGTGTTTGGCTCCTGGCGTATAGAAAACCTTCTTTTGTCATTTAATATAAAATCATTTATTATTATATAATCAAATAAATGTAATAATAAACCAATAATAAATTAAGACTTATAATATAAAAAACAAATAAATGAATATGTGACGAAGAGAAAGAACGAGAGAAAGGTAGACGAGGAAAGAAAAAGCAAGAGATTTTTAAAGCAAAAATAAGAGATTTATAAAGCAAAAAACAAGAAAAAACAAGAGAGTTATAAAGCAAAAAACAAGAAAAAAACAAGAGAGTTATAAAGCAAAAACAATCATTTTTTTTATTTTTTTAAGCTGTGGCTTTTAAAATACTTTTTGTTGTTTTGGTTAAAAACACAAAAATTAAGAAAATTATTTTTGTTCAAAAAGTATTATTTAATAAATAAATTAAATATATTTTAATCAATTATATAAGAAATTGTATAATATAACTAGTCATACAGTATCCAATAAAAGTAAAATTACATAGAAAATTGAATACAACTTATATTTTGAAACAAAATATATTATTAAAACAATTTATATTGTAAAACAATATAGTACCCATATTAAAATTCTATTGAAACACATATATAATATATGCTGCATGTATTATTAATATCATTAGTCAAATCATCTTTTGCAACACATTTGAGAATAACATCAAATAATGTTTCAAATAAATTTGATTCATAAAAAATATATAAATAGTTGTAATAGTTATAAAAAAAACTTACTTGGTATTTCTAATACATAAATTGATTGAATTCATTTGTGTTGAATTAACTATAATAATGCGCATGAGACTCACATCAAGCAGAACACCAATATAATATACACATAGCAAATAACTTTGAATTAACTTAAGTTTTTTAAAAAAGATTATATCAATATTGATTATGAATAATAATTACTAATTGTATAGTTCAAAATATAATGGTTGTCATAAACTTCATTAAAATCAATGAAATTCATAAATGGATTTGCAGCAAAGGACATATACTTGTCAATTTAGTTGACTGAGTCAGGACGATTTGATAATCATTATGTGTAGTACGTTTGACAAGATCTGCTAGTCGGACCACAAAATCTGAAAGACTCACTCATTTCCCTTCAAAAAGAGCCCTATCGAAATAAGCAAACATCTGATTGTTCACATAGCCCTCTATTTTATAACCCTATAATCGTACAATAATAAAAATATTCAATGATTAAAATTACGAATTAACTATTTAAAATACAAATACTAAACAAAAAACTTACTTGTTCATCTTAAGAACTTTCACTTGGATCTTCTAATGAGTATTCAAAGGATACAATTCGGATAGCCGATTGTAAACATTCATGATGATATGAACCTTCCAGAAAAGTATTTGGGTTACATATAGATGAGTAAGAGAGTTTATATAGAAAAGTTAATAGACTGCTTGATATTCTTTATTTACGTTATAGGTGATTTATTGACGTTTACTAATTGAAAGGAAACTAAAAAGAAAATCTTCAATTATAACTTTATAATAAATCATCTCTTTTCAAATATATGGCAAACAACTTCTATTAAAAAGTAATGGAAAATATTTATAACAAACTATAATCTCCAGTGCATTGAATATATTTTTTGACGATCAAAATGACGAGTTATTAGGTTTCTTAAAAGTAAATATGTAGTATATCAAGAAAATATTCATTTATATTTTTATTTGAATGGGACAAATTTTGAATGTTGATAAGGTCAAATACGCAATTAATAAATAATTCAGTACATAATTATGGAAATAAATTAAATATTCCACCTAAAAAGTATAAAAACGAATTAAATGTAAATTCTCATACTTACATAGAAAATATACTCTTCTTTAGTTTGAAGGTAATTTGAAAAGACTCCAACAAACTATCATAATCAGTGAAAAATAATGAAGATAATGCGTGTTAATAAAATATTTTTTTCATACCATATAACGATAAATTAAGAGATACAATTTAGGAAGTAAAAAAATATTTTTTTCACTAAGATCAATATCTCCAAGGCTTTGAACGATTTCTTTAAACACAACATTCATCGTTCTTTTCCGAGCTATTCCTTCTTTGTCTACGATCAGAATTTTTAAACATTTTCTAGACGTCATTCTAGATATGGCCTCATATAGTTGACCATGTGAAAAAAACAGGCCTTGGAAAAAATAAACCCACTTTAGATAAAGATTGCCCTTGATTTTTGTTTATTGTTATAGCAAAATCAACTGATAGAGGCAATTGCATACGCCACATCTTGAAAAGCAATCTTGCATCTGAAATAGATATTAACAATCTAGGAATCAAAATTTTATCACCGACTCTATCTCATGTTATTATCATAACTTCCACCATAAAATGAGCCATTTGTGTAATCTGAAGTCGGGTTCCATTCATTAATCCTCTCTTTAGATCTATATTCCGTAGCAACATAACACGACAAACTATTTTTAAACGTAAACTACGATTTGGTAATCCATCAACTTTTATACTATTAAAAAATCAGATGTGAAAACATGATTATTCAACGAAGACTGGTCAGCCGGATCAATAGTCTCAGAACTATGATAAACTCTTTCATCGCCTGAAATATTCGAAAACATAAATAAAGTAAGCATAAATATTTAATAAAAACATAATACAACCAATGTAAGTATATATAATGAGATTTTACTAACCTTTTAGTTATTAAAGCATATAGTCGTTGATAATGTTGGCATCTTCATTTGTAGGACATAAAATAGCTCTTTCTTGCCAAAACTTAAGTTCTCTTCTTGAATGGAATGACGATCTCCATAAACGTTTGAACATATTGATTGAATAGGATCGGTTTCCTGTTCAATAAGAAAATCTTCGGGAATATCAATCTCAACTTCACCATCATTGGGCTCAGATATCTTTCCATCACCAACAGCTAATATCCATTTAGAAAAATCTCTACATAATTTTGCCTCTTGATCACTGGAATTTGCTGAAAGTAACCACATGTTTTTGGTGAGCCTCAAAAATTTGTATTGCTTCCAAATATAAGATGAATTCAGTGCAACCAATACAATTTCTGCCCGACGAGCACCGTTTATTACCAGAAGAACTTGTTTGAAATCCCCTCCAAACACAACAACCTTTCCACCAAATATTTTATTATCTTCTTTGTTCATAATATCAGTTATGCTTTTCTCTAGAGATTCAAAGCAATATTTACTCATCCTAGGAGCCTCATCCCAAATAATATGTGATGCTTCTGATACCGACTTACCGACATCAGATCCTCTTTTAAAAGAACAGGTAGTAAACTCGTCTGAATTTATTGGAATACCAAACCGAGAATGAGTTGTTCTGCCACCTTGTAATAATAATGAAGCAATGCCACTTGAAACTGCAATTAGCAAAATGTCACCCTTCATTCTAATTGGCGTTGATATTAATTTTCATAGGAATATTTTTTCAGTTCCTCCAAAACCATAAACAAAAAACACACCACATCTCCAATGATCTGATCATAGATACTCTTTTGCTCAGACGTTAACATCAATATGTCTCTATCGTGATTTCTTTGCAGCTCATCTGTGTTGTAGTTCTTCTTATCATAAATCAGAACATTTTCAATTTCATTTCCTTCTTTTGAGGCTTGAGCATAGATGGATAGAATGATATGGAGCTTCCATTACTCTTAAGAAGTTTTTCTATCTCAGCAAGGGCAAAATTCTTTTTTATCGTCATTACTTAATATCAAACCTACATTAAAGTAGTGAAATGATGTTAGAAACATGCATATAATGACAAAATTAACAAATTTAAACAAAAAATAAATAGTAGTATTACATACCAGGTCTGTTATAATACTTTCTCTTCATAAACTCAATATTTTCAGAAAGAAATTCCCAATTATGTTCCCAAACATGATCAGGTCGAGATAAAATTTCCGACTGAAGCATGATAATAAAAAATGTTCGCAAGAAACGACCAATACTTGTGAAGCTAGTGCGAAGTAGATCATCAATGTATTATTGATCATCTTCGAGCAAACCTCTAGCAAAACACGCATCGATGTAAGAAGGATACAAAATTTTATTGAATGCTTTTATGTCTCCATAGCTTTTAGAACCCTTGACATGATTGAAAAAGATTCACAAATAATATGAATCATTCAAAATGCGTGGAACATGTCCAATTTTCCCAATTGCAAAACCTCTTTTTCTTTGTTTAAAAAGTCTAGCTTTCGAATCCCATGTGAAGTCATTAGGAATTTGTGCAAAAGTTCATTTTCTCTCGTCTTCATTAGTTCAACAAAGCTCAAACCACGCTAAGAATTTTGTTCGTCTTAATTTTTCTTTACTCAATACCTCTTCAACAGTATCGTTAGGGTTGAAATAACAAAGGTGCTTGCCTTCCAAATGGATGTTAACTTCTAAACTGCTTTTGAATAGTAATGAATTGGAAATTTGAAAATTCTTCAAGCTGCTTCACAAGCAGAAACATATCTGAAAACGAAAATATTTATAAATATTACTTACATATACAAACATTGTTCAATTACATAATAAATATATATATTTATTTAAATAATTAAAAGCCAACCTGCAATCGAAGTAGTTTTTTATCTCGTTTGTTTTCTGCTTACCACCATTTGGACTTACCTCTCTTTCTGTATTTTCATGGCCATAAGTAGTAGCAGCCACCTTTTTAGGAGGCTTAACTACTACATCAACACGATCAAAACCTTCGTTGATATATTTATATATATATTTGATGAATCCCACTTGATTACACCATTCAACATTGATGTGAGCTGTGAATAACGAAGAGACAACTTCTTGTTATAAGGAATGATGTATCTATTGTCACATTTAAAAACCATTCTTCTCAATATTATGTATCCTTGCTGAGCTTCTTCTATATAAGGCAAAACCATATTTGCCTATTATAGTTTCGTCAACATGTTTCTTTGAATATAACTTAGAACACTGACCTTCAACCATACATGGTGAATTCGGATTAATAGATACACATGGACCATGTATCATCATATCATAAACAACTCCATATAATTCAGGCTCCTCTAATGGATCTGGAACCTCGCCAGATATAATTTTGTCGATATCAGCTGGCCGTGATAATTCATTATTTGGATGCAAGAATAATAATATATGAGCATGTGGAAGTCCTCTATTCTGAAACTCTATTGTATACATAGTTGTATGAATTTTAAAAATAGCAATAGTAAGACAAATTAAAAATAATTATTAAAGATATAAAGATATTGTAAAATAAAATAATAAACTTACATGCAACACTCTCTCCTACTAGCTTCTTCTCTGTTAGATCAAACATCATTTGATCAAGTTTCATCTTGAATATCTTGCATATAATATATGGTCGATCGTCATATGCTAGGTTGCGCTTCTGGACATATCTTTGAATTTCTGGCTACTTTGAATTGCAAGTAAATGTGATGAAAAGATCAGAAAATTCATAATGTTGAGCAATAGCCATTGCATCTAAATAATTCTCCATCATATATTGTGGTTCTCCTTTAAATGAAGCAGGCAAAAAGTTATTTAGTTGATTTAAGAATTCTCCATCATATATCATGGTCCTCCTATAAGAATCTGTCAAAACCTTGTCCATCAATTGCTTTCCATAAATTAAATATACTTCAATCAATCATAAAAAACTATATAATATAATTGGTCACACAGTATCCAATAAAAGTAAAAATTGCATAGAAAAGTGAAAACAACTTATATTTTAAAACAAAAATATACTCTTAAAACAATTTATATTGTGAAACAATATAATACCCATATTTAAATGCTATTGAAACACTTATATAATATATATATATATATATATATATATATATATATAATATATGATGCATGCAAGCACGAATAATAAATACACGCTATTAAACTTGAACGTGGTTAAGTTAGAGTGGAACTGGATGTTGGTTAACCGGCACAACTCAAAGTCTGGTTGTCAATGCTTTCCTCAACATTGGATGCATACCTTTTGGATGGATAGTACAGCCTGTAAAACTACCAACTGAAGGGCAAGAAAGAAACCTTGAACTGCAATGTTAGATGTAGAATCTGTGCAAGATCTCTTTTCTTTATAGTAGTCATCATCATGTCGACACAACGTGCTCTTTTGTGACATTTAGTTTTGGGTGGTGGACAACCGGCATCAATATTCCATCTACTAGCACTAGGCAGACGTAATGGAATCTCCTTTGGGTGTCTCCAATCGATTTCTTCTTCAATATTGAGAGAACTCTTTCAAGAGCATTATGTAGTATGATGTGGTAATTTGGTCGTGCATATATCTTTTTCATTTTTTTTTATGGTCGGATACTTACCATAAGAAAGACTAATGATAATCTAAAATTCTATGAGAGAAATTATGACGGTCTTGCCTGCAAATAAAACTCATATCTCGTTCTCTTTTTTATCATCCAACTGGTGTAAAAGAAGAAACAACCTGAAATTACCCGACCACGCCGATTTAGAGGTAATTTCTAAAAGATTTTCTAACGTGGAATCCTTAAAAAAATCGCAACTCTTTCTATTCTAAATATTGTGTTAATTTGTGAATGATTGACATTTTCTGGCATACGTTTACTCTCACACCTGTTTGATTTTCGCTAGCAACGAGCATGTGAGTAGGCAATTCGAGATCTGTCATATGCGCGGCTATGGATAATTTTAGAAAAAAAGAAAGCTGAAGACAAAATGGTCATACTCTTCTATGGTCTTTTTCAGAAAAAAATACAAAAGATTATATCTTCTAAATAAAAAAATGTCTTCAATTCTCCTTCGCCGCTTCGGAGAGAAAAGTGTTTGTTCGGTTCCACCAATTCAGGTTATCTGAGTTAAATGGCAGGAGGTGTGTTTATTCTGAGTTCTCCAATTTGGCTGAGACAATGACATTATCTAAAATAAAATTCTAGGCAAAAATGAATATAGCTCGTATTTTTGATGACTCAAACTTTACTCTATTTTCTAATTTTTTTTTTAAAAAAACGAGAAAGCTCTTATGTTTTTTTCTTCTGACACACGTAAAGCTATTCGGCTGAATAGCTAGCTGTCTCTCTCCTATTCTCCCTCCTCATCACTATTAACTTTGCAAAACGAAGATGTAAGGGTGTATTTATCTTTTTCTTTGCAGAAATATATTCAAACCATCGTTTTTTTTCGTTAATTTAGACATTTTCTATTATATACAAATGAAATTACTCATACATTTTTTATTCCCTAGCTCGGATTCTAGTACAACCTTTTTTTAATAAATATTTAATATTTACATTTATTATTACGTGTAAATTTTATTATTAATTATTTAAGAAAGAAACTAATCTCCCATTAAAAATTATATAAGTTATCAAAGAAAAAAAGTAAAAATAGTGAATAAAGGAACTTACAATGAAGAAAGTAACGATGAAATAGACAACACATACTATATTATTGAACTGATTTTAATTAACGTAATAATGATTGCATACTAATTAATTAATTTGTCCAGTAGATTAAATAAATAAAATGATTTTTTTTTGGTTAAAAGGACTTTTAAAGTAGAAAAAAATATAATTTGATGTTGGTCAAAGCATGTGTAAAAACGCGGCCGCGAGGCGTTTGCCAGTGGCCAACTACGGCAAATTTGATATATTCGGTCAAAAAATCAGAAACATCAAGATAACACATTTCTAGATTTAAAAAAATTAAAATTGGGTATTAGATTATAAATCTATCATAATTGGGTGAAATCTCCATAAAAAATAAGCAAAAATAACAATAACCATGAGAAAAAAACAGAGACGGTGAACTTAGAGTTAGAATAGCGCAGATAAAAGGAAGAAGACGGGTAATTATGTAATTTTGCAATTTATTAAACAAAAAATGAAAATTAATAAAATCATATATATTGAAAACCGAACCATGACAAGGAAGACCTTGAAAACCCGTGAAATCACTAGATCAAACTATATTTACGAACTTATTGCAATTATTTAATATATATACATATGTATAGATAAAATTACAAAAAATTAACTGATTAGTTTTCGTTTAATTTCCGATTAATTTAATATACGCTAGGTCTTCATCCACCGTCTGATTATTGTCTAGCGATATTTTAAACAAGGGTCAAAACTAACTAAAAAATAGATATCCAAGTCTGCATTACAAAACATAACATAGCGTAACCTTCCAAAACTCAAATGCACTTTCTAACTTTATATAAAAAGATATAAGAAGTAACAATGATTGTTGATAGCCAAAAGTGTGGACCCTATTACAGCGTGATAATTGCAATCTTGCATTGCTTTTAGTTTTCTCAAATGCAAGGATTATGTCATTCATGCATATTAGCAGTCCACCCACCACCATTCACATGTTTTACAACATCCAAGATCAAGTCGGCTCGGCTAGACAAGGATAGTGTGCGCATGTGTGGTTGGTTTCTCCTCTCTCTAATATTAATATCTCTCTAATACTAATATATAAAATTAGAGTTTGCGATACCTATTTTTTTTTCCAACATGTTTTTCTGTTTCTTTTTCTTCTTTTTGTGTTTTAATTTTTTTAATCATTTTGTATTTCCATTGATTTTTACCCTAAATTAACTTACACTAAATTTTATTGTATTGATGTTTTTGGTTAATGTTGATTGCTAAATATATGTATTCTTAAAAAAATTATAGTCTTATTTGTTTTAATAAAAAAAACTCAATCAATTATTAACTTATATTTATCTTTTTATTGGAATGTACATTTCTAGTATATTTTATCATTATGTTACAAAATAATATATAATTAATTATGTTTAAGTTAGTGTTACTTTATTTAATCTATTTTATAATTAAATTGATGATAAATGTTATCATTATTAATAGTTTTAAATATATTTTATTTTAATGATATATACTGCAATTTATACTGCAAAAAAATTATCAGTGCCTAACTCACCATATAAATCTACATTTTCTATCACATAATTTTTTCTTATAAGTTAAATTACATCTATTACATGTTACCAATCAAAATCTTGAGTAAATGCATATATATACATATATATATATATTTCTTCATATTTTTAATGTGAAATATCTGTAAGGTTTTCACTTAACCAAATACTCCGATTTTAATATGTCCAGAAAATATATTATAATAAATAGACTTCCATTTTTAGTCCAAATCTGATTTAACATGTGAATATATTATACTATAATATATGCTTATAGGAATAAATTTATCGTGCGGTCATTTTAACGAACTTTCTTACCCGAAAACCCAAAAGGTCAAATCATTTCGTTAAAAAAAATGTTAACATTTTGTAATTTTGGTAAAGATTGTTGAACTGTTTTAATTACTTTATACTAGTTAAAAGAAATATTTCGCTAGATAATTTGTACTGATTCAGTATTTTAAATTGACCAAAAATAGAACTAGTTATTTGGCAAAATCTGCCAAAATCCGCCGTTAGCATACACACTTCAGTTCACACTTTTCAATTATTGAAATCCATATGAGTCATGGTTTTGTCATACTTGAAATCCAGACATACTTTAAGAATATTAAAAGGATCATGAGAAAAAAAATTAAACGATCACATACCAAATTATTGACAGGTTTTTCTTGAGTGTTTTTCCTAATTAGTAATAATTATACTCATCATTAACAATCATGATAATATTTCGAATCAATGAATTTAAAAATCTGATTATTATCTAATATCTTCCAAATCGTTATATTTATGTTTACAGTGACAACTCATAGAAAGTATATATCCACACACACACAAATTGTGCTTCTCACCACCTTAAGTAGATATGCCGGATCAAGTTTCTAAACTAAACTTTAAAATCAGATTATTATCTACTTCTTCACCACTATATATCTCCTTCTCTGTCTTTCTCTTTCATTGAAAAGCCATGAAACGACAGAACCAAAGCTCAATTTCTTCTTGTACTATCCATCCAATAGAGTTTATTGAAGGTGTGTGTCCTCTCTGTCTCAACGAGAGGCTTATGGTTTTGGCTTCTTTACAGAAAATATGCCCTCCATCTTCTCCTCACCACACCATCCAAGAATCTTCTAAAAAGAAATACATCAGACTCTTCTCCTTCCTGGGCTGCTTCGAACTGCGATACCACAAGAAAGATCACCGAATCACCTCCACCATCAGTCCAGAAGGTAGCATATACACTAAACTCTTTTATTTTATTTATACCAATTTATACACGGCCGGTCTAATCGTTTTACAAGCCTAAATCAAATTTTACAAAAAGTGTGGCTTCTCTAAAATTATTATTTATTTTTACATAAATTTACTTCTTTTTTAGTGCTTTTACATAAATTTACTTACTTTTTAAATTTTTTTTTTAATATTAAAACTAGACTACAATATTCTACATTTGTTTCATAATAACTAATAAGTATGTTCTAGAATTTTATTGTTGTTTCATTAAAATGTGGTTTCGGATTTTCAAAGTAGATTTCATCTGTTTTTTATCCACATTATTTTTGCTTATTAAATAAAGAGATAAAAATGTTTTAATATAGTATATAAGTTATTCTTCGAATGTGTTAAAAAAATATTAGTTTTAAATTAAAGTCTTAATTTTAAAAATAATAAGTTTCCAATTTTAAAATGGCAATATATACGTAGAGATTATGGATCAAATGGTACAAGGTGGCTCAATTAATTTCTACGAATATCTGTAGATTCATTCATTTCGATCAAATTCGAAGACAATGGAGCAACTTCTTGGGAAAAAGAACAAGAAAATGCTCAGCTTGAAAACTGCAAGGCTTCATGGGATCATCAATATCACCATGTCATGTTCCACACGAAGAAGAAGGAGATTATTCGTCAGACCAAGCCACGTCTTCTTCTGCTGACGTGGAGAAAGCGTATTAGCCGGCTCGTACACGTCATCAGTTTCAGGAGCCGGTCTAGCGCCAAGGTTAAAGGTGATGATGGCTTGAGTAGAAGTTGGTTAAGGCATTCGCACTCCACCAACAAGAAAACCCAAAATTGATTACTTCTCAAAATTTGCAACAATCTTTTGCATAAACATTTTGTTACAACTATTCTTAGTTCTTCATTTTTTGTTTTGTTGTTTCTCCCTTACAATAGTTTTTGGCTTTTTCCTGTTTGTGGATCTAATCAATCATTCATTATGATTGTGTTTAATTTAATTATAACGATATGGTTGAATATTAGATGTTGGTTAGCATATCTTAATAAATGATAAGTATTCAATATTCAGCCATTGACTCACTGATGAATTTAATTTTTTTAAATATATGGTCAATTTGTCAAAAAATTTTCATAAATAGCTAATAATCTATAATAAAAACAAATTTGGAGAGATGAGTAAGTACAAAATATTTGTTGTTAAATCAACAAATATTTTTGCTGCCCTCATACACCTCAACTCCATCCTCTTGGTATCCTTCATGTCCAACGTTGCGTTGAGCTCTTAAAAACACAGATTGTTACCACAACTCCCATCACTTTGGGGATAATTTTCTACTAGCAACTCTCCTCTATCAACATCATTTCTTATGAAGTTTTTGTTGTTTACGGTGTTGAGAACCATCCTAGATTATGGTAAAATATCTCGGTAAAAGAAAAAAATATATCTCGGTAGAAAATGCTTAGGATGAACATTTTAGAGAACCCATGGTGAGTGCAAGCCCATATGCACCCCTTTAATGCCTCAAAAGCATCATAGAACGGCTCATTTTTATTTTGTTTGCTTGAAGCTTGTGACATGACATCGTTCCTCAATTGAGAGCCAGCTTGAAGAGGAGAATAACTTCACAAGAAAGACATCCTTGCAACTGTTCCAAGTGCGGATTTGTCTCTCAAGGAAAATAGAAAGAATCTTTGCTTGAAAACATCCTAAGAGATATCATTGATGTTCATCGTTTTACACAACCAATCAAATTGATCAACGTGATGACTTCAGTCCTCATATTGCCCTTGGAGGTCTCCTTTGTTCGCTATTACTTTCTTTAACTTGTATTCTTTTTCCAAACCTTATTTTTTTCCTTCTGCTTGAGGGAGATTCGGATCTTTCACTTGAGTAAAATCCATGTTAATTCTCTCTACCTGCTCTTGTAGTTATTATCTATCCTATTGTACTGATATTTCTCTCATGTCTTTCAACTTTTTGTTCAAAAGAAATGATGTTCGCGCCACAGGTCAAACGGGGTTCAGTTTCAATCCCACGGTCCATTCGTATCAGGTGACTAAATTATCCCACAGTCCATCTGTGATCTTGTTTCAAGGTCAATTGGAGGCTCCACTATAAGTCTATACCTACCCTCTGTAGCGCTTTTAGGTATTTATTTAATGATAGTCGTTGTAACCAAATTCTAATAAGTCTAAATAGATAGATAATGAAGGGGTATCAAACAAACTTAGTAGAGAACATTCTCACGTCTTTTTTATATGAAGTTTTCTAGTTTTGCACACCAAATTCGTAAAACGGCCTTGGAAGTTGGAATCCAAATGGGTCACATGTGAACTGCCAGATTGTAATTTGTCGTGTAGGCGTCTTTACACATGTATGTATACGTATATATTTTACACATAAACTTCTTTTTATGGTTACAACATAACTTCTTAGTTTATTAGCTAATTCATTATGTGGAACCATATAGTCCTTGACATGGATGTATTATTTGTATTAATATACAAATGGCTATGTTTGTTTGTGAGACTTATACTATAATTTATGATTTTTAGTGTCTTGTTTCGAATCTTTGACCAATCTGCTACATTGATATCTATAGACTAATTAATCTGCTAGCTATCTATCATTAAGCTATTCCCCATAATTGTGATATTTAACTACACCTGAATCCAAGACACAATAAAGTGAATATGATTTGCAGTCAGTTTTTTTTTGCATATTCCCATCTTCAAATGACTGTTTTTATATTTTTCTTCAAGACGAACTTAATTAAGAAACTATATATTAACATATGCTATCTACCAACTTCCTCTTGTTTATTAGGAGCTTTCAAGGCGTGGACGTAAAGCACCAATAATACATATGTCTCGGGAGATCAATTTTTTTTTCACGTGAAATTCATTGATCCTCCGAATGCATGCATTATGAGGATACAAAACTATTGCATATATTACCAAGTCATGAAGTGGGAGTTGATTTGATACAAAACTATTGCATATACTACCAAGCTTATAGTGAACTTTTATGTTAGTTTTCTATTTGTTTTGGGTAGTTAGGTTTAGTGTCCCCTTTTTGATTATTCCGCTGCAATCAATCTATCATTTGATATCAGAGCTGCGTTCTTTGATTTGTTAAATCGAAGACCGATTCTGGATGTCATATTAATTGACAATAACAACATCTATCTGGACGAAAGTCCTTTTGTCGAAAGAGAAGGAAACCATAGGATCTATCGAGAGAATCGATTTGCCTCAATTGTTTTTCTCTTGCCGCCCATCCCGTTCCTAACCAATCTCCTCTTGGGAGGAGGGGGAGGAGAAATCATTAGATCCCTCATGAGATCTATTTCACTCCCCGATGGGAGTTCTTTTCACCCTTCCCTCAAGGCGATCTATGGCGATCCAATTTATGACGTGTATGAAGAAGATGAGATCTATAGAGAAATCTATGGTGATCCCATCTACCACGTATTCACAAACAATGTTGTGTTTATTGACTTTGTCTTTGAAGAAGACGCTTTTGAAAAGCATATATGCGCACATCGCTTAAATCACGTGCTAAATTCGGTTCAATAAGATCTGGTGCAGATCGAAGCTTCCCCAAAGAAGAAAATACGAATAGAGACTTCGAGTATCAATGGATCACGAAGAAACAATCGTAACTCGGAGTTCTTGTTATCGAGTATCAATAGATCTCGAGGAACAAAGAATTCAAAGACTTCAATTAAAAGATTCTCAAATATCAATGGATTTCGATAACAATTGATGCTTCGATCTCACGTTTTCTTCCTGATAAAAGCGATCGAATCGAAGACTTAAATTCGAGAAGAAGTTCTCTTTATTAAATAGCTTTTGCTTTTGAGAGAAGAGTATTCTACATTTAAAGTCTTTGTATCTTTTTTGTTCTCTAAGGAAGAAATCGAATAGATCTAAGCATCAACTGTTATCGAAATCCATTGATATTCGAGAAGCTTTTGATTATTCTGCTGCAACCACTCTATCATCGAAGACCGATTCTGTATCCACAGGTCCTTTGATTTGTTAAATCGAAGACCGATTCTGTATGTCATGTTGATTGACAGTGATATCATCTATCCGGATGAAAGTCCTTTTGTCGAGAGAGAAGAAAACCATCAGATCTACAGAGAGTTCTATGGTCATCCGATCTACGACGTGTATGAAGAAGATGAGATCTATAGAGAAATCTATGGCGATCCCATCTATGATGATTATGAAGACGATGTACTTGTTATCGACTTTGTATTCGAAAAAGGTTCTTTTATGAATCAGATCTATGCAAAATCTAGGCATAATCCGATTGGTGCAAACTCCATGCAGAATCAAAAGAGGATTGTGGAGATCGATCCTACAAGAGCTCGTTTGATGAGAAAATTATTGAAGATTCGAGGGCGAATCTTTTTTGGCCGGCGAGACTTGATGCAGCTACATCTAACAGTGTGTCATACACGACGGCCCTTGTGTCACACACCTTGGCGTCGACATAGAAGGAATATTTACGTTTCTTTTAATTAGGGTTTTTAGGCTTTTATGTTAATTTCCTATTTATTTAATTATTATTATTTACTTTATTTTGGGTAATTCGGTTTAGTCTCCCCTATTTATATCGTTGTATTTGCTTCATTAATATTCGATATTTGATTATTAATAAAGAGCTTTTGCTTTCGAGAGAAGAGTATCCTCCATTTAAAGTCTTTGTATCTTTTTCGTTCTCTCAGGAATAAATCGAGTAGATCTAAGCATCAACTGTTATCGAAATACATTGATCTTCGAGAAGCTTTTGATTATTCCGCTGCAACCGCTCTATCATCTGGTTAATTGAAAGCCTAGAACGAGAATATGAATTGAGTCTTCGAGTTATTTGAAACCGCTTTTGATTATTCCGCTGCAACCGCTTTGATTATTCTTTGTTACTAATGCAGCGGGATAATACGAATATAGTCTTCGAGTATCAATGGATCACGAAGAAATAATTGTAGCTCGGAGTTCTTGTTATCGAGTATCAATGGATCTCGAGGAACAAAGAATTCAAAGACTTCAACCAAAAGCTTCTCGAATATCAATGAATTTCGATAACAATTGATGCTTAGATCTCACATTTTCTTCCTGAGAAAAGCAACCGAGTCGAAGAATTAAATTCGAGAAGAAGTTCTGATGATTAATCAAATACCGATTCTGTATGTCATGTTGACTTTGGTATCAGAGTGGGACACCTACTCGCAAGAGTTTTTCTCGAAAACAGGTGAGATCCTGAGAAGAGAATATGGAGACACCTTTGCAACTAAACGCTGCTTAGAATCCCTTATTGTTAGATGATATGAATTACGGACACTGAAAAGGAATGAGGGCGAATATACGTGGCACATATGAAGATGTGTGGACCGTTGTTCAATGCGGTTGGCAAGAGCCTTGTGTGATATCAGAAGATGGGGTGGAACAGTTAAACCCAAGACAAAGTGGACTGCAACAGAGAAGAAGCTTTCAAAATTTAATGCAAAGGCGTTGGACGCAATCTTCAATTTGGTGGATAAAAAGCAATTCGAATTAATACAAGGGTGTGAGTCAGCTAAGAAGGCATGGGATATACTACAAAACGCTTTTGAGTGTACTGTAAACGTTAGGAGGATAAGATTAGACTTGTTGGCATCACAGTTTGAGAACATACGAGATAGGAGAATTCAGTGCTAAGCTCAGCTCCATAGCTAATGAAGCACGAGTTTTGGGTAAAAGCTACAAAGATGCAAAATTGGTGATGAAACTTTTGTGATGCTTGCCTTCTAGGTTTGAAGTACATAAAGCTGTGATAAAAATGACAATGAATACTGATGAACTCAAGTTTGCTGAGGTGGTAGGGATGCTTAAGGCTGAGGAGATGGAACTTGAATCTAAATCTCCAATACGTGTAGAAGATATTGCGTTCACAGTTGATGATCACAAGCAAAAGATTAAAAAACCTGAAAAAGTTGTTCGCTTGATGATCAAAAAGTTTGAAGAAAACATGAATCTTTTGTTTGAAGCGTTCACATATAGATTGACATGAAAGGGAGAAAGACAGGAAAGGTGTGAAGTTGAGTGCTATAAATGTCATGGTATTGGACATGTCAAGTTAGTTTGTCCATCATTAAAGAGAAAAGAAATCATGTATAATAACTGCAATGGTTATGGTCACACAAAATCAAATTGTGTGAACACTCGAATAAAAATGAAGAAGATGGTTCAAAATTGTTGTGATACAGAGTCAAATAAAGATGAAGATGTTCTTAATCTTGTGGCCTTGCATGGAGTTATGGAGCGTGAGAGAGAAAGTAGTGAACTTAAATCTGAAGTATCACGTGTGTCACATACAAATTCAGCCGTGTCAAACACTGATTCAAAAAGTGATGAATGTAAATCTGCAGTATCACATGTGTCACACATATATTCAGTTGCGTCAATCAATGATTCAGAAAGTGATGAAGAGGTGGATGTTCAAGCTGAAATCAGAAACCTTTATGAAAGTTGGGTTAAGTTGAGCATTGATAACCTTCAATTGATCAAGGATAAGAGGATGTTGGAAGGCAAAGTCAACATTTTAGAGTTAGAGCATGATATGCTTCTTTCCAAAATTCAAACCTTGGAAGACAAGAACAATAAGTTGCAGGAGGCACTTGTAGCAGAACGTGAAAAGAATAAAACCTTGGAAGATAAGGTCATTAATATGCAGGAAGTTCACATGTCAGAAAAGAGAAGAACAAGGACCTTGTGCATGAGCTAAATGAGAATATGAAGAGGATATCTATGTTAAACAAGGGATCTGAGAATTTGGATCAATTTTTGGATATGGGAAGAACTTGGAAGACAAAGGCTAGTTTTGGTTATAAAGGAGGTACAGTGAGTCCAAAAACTGTATATGTGTCAAACATGTTAGACTGTGTTGGAACAGAGAAGACGAGTTGTGGTAATGGACTTCGTGGAAGTTTTTTTCAGGATGTTTCTTTTGTGCGAATAAAGGACATATCAAGACTTACTGCTACAAATTCATTGACAAAGGAAGGTATGCTTTGAAACAAAACAAGTTTGTTTGAGATCCAAGGATGTTTCAAAAGGTGTGGATGAAGAATATTGATTTGTATGAGGATGTGTCTTTGAGATCTTCAGCCAATAGATCAAATAAGTCTTCATATCGCACATGCAAGTGTTTGAAATATGAGTCATGGCATCAAGAACGACTTAGAGAGAAACACATCAATGAATTCAATGCAAGTCGATGGAAAAGTCGTAGAGAAAGTAGAGTTTGAGCATGATGCACGTTCCAGCAGGTATGACGAAGCTTATTGTATAACTTGGACTTTTCACAGAGTTTTAGTTTCAAGCAGGGGGAGATTGTTAGTGTGTACTGGATTCAGGGGGTGCTTCAAATAAGGATTTATTGTCAGTGAGCTTGAGTTATAAAATCCAATGAAAAAGGGGGAGATTGTTAGATCCAAGGATCATAGGCTGCTGGAACGTGACAACGTTGTGTAACACAAAAACTAAATTGTGTAACACAAGAAGTATTGCGGAGTGTTGCAAAGTCGCTGAAAGTACGTAGAGTTATTGCTGGCACAAGAGATGTGTTTCAACGTGGAAATTAAGGAAAATATGGAATATGTGCATTAGAGTCTTATGAGAATATCAAAGAAAAAGAAATACTTGATAATGATGAAATATCTAGTGGAGATATTTCCATATATGCATATTGGAAGAATATTGAAGGCTGAACGTTTTGTAGACTATAAATACAAGATTTATGAGTCAAATTAGGGTTAGCCGAAATATTTAGAAAAGAGAAGAAAGTTAAGTTTCGGTCTCTGTTAGTGAGCACGAGTCTGCTCGATGTGACACAGAAAAATAGGTGTGTAACACAGTTGTGTATTCAAGATGGTTGTGTCTTGTTAAGTGATAGAGATTAGTTGATGTCGAACTAAGAAGTGTCTTAGTGTCGAGTAATTCCATTATGCAAGGTCTTGTTGTAAGATTGTCTAAGAATGTCTAGTGAATACTTTGAGGACGTAGGTACGTTGCCGAACCTCGTTAATTTCTTGTGTGTCATAGCAAAGTCAATAAAGTAATTAATATTAATTAAATAAATAGAAATTAATATAAAAGCCCAAAACCCTAATTGTCGTCTAAGCCATCGCCAAGGTGTGTGACACAAAGTCTATCCTGTGTGACACATCTTAGATGCTGCTGCATCAGGTCTCCCCAGCTAATTAGGGTTTCAATTAACCAGATGATAGAGCGTGATAATACGAATACAGTCTTCGAGTATCAATGGATCACGAAGAAACAATCGTAGCTCGGAGTTCTTGTTATCGAGTATCAATAGATCTCGAGGAACAAAGAATTCAAAGACTTCAATCAAAAGCTTCTCGAATATCAATGGATTTCGATAACAATTGATGCTTAGATCTCATGTTTTCTTCCTGAGAAAAGCGATCGAGTCGAAAACTTAAATTCGAGAAGAAGTTCTCTTTATTAATCAAATACCAACCAAGTATCAATGAAGCAAATATAACGATATAAATAAGAGATGCTAACCCTAGTTAACCAAAATAAAGTAATTAATATTAATTAAATAAATAATTATTAATATAAAAGCCCAAAACCTTAATTGTCGTCTAAGGCGTCGGCAAGGTGCGTGACACAAAGTCCATTATGTGTGATACATCTTAGATGCTTCTGCACCAGGTCTCCCAGGCCAAGAAAGATTTGTCCTCAAATCTTCAACTGTGTTCTTAGCACCAAATAGATCTTTCTATATCCATCTTCACAATCAAACTTCATTGAGGGAATTCGGTTCTGCTCTAGATCTGCATGGACCTAATGAAGCTTAGAGTTATCATAGCTCTGATTCCACCAAGAGTTGGCATGCATCAAGTTCTTAAAAACATCTTTTTTTTTAAAACGAACTCGATATGAATAACAATCGTGAGTTCATCATCATAGAGGTCATATATAGGATCTCCAATAATTTTCTTGTACATTCCGTACAAATCTTTGGTAAAAGTAAACGGATATCCATCCGTGTGATAGAAACTCCCAAGCGACATGGTAAACAAAGAACCGATTCGGCTCTAATACCAACTAATGCAGCGGGATAATACGAATAGAATCTTCGAGTATCAATAGATCACGAAGAAACAATCGTAACTCGGAGTTCTTGTTATCGAGTATCAATGGATCTCGAGGAACAAAGAATTCAATGACTTCAATCAAAAGCTTCTCGAATATCAATGGATTTCGATAATAATTGATGCTTAGATCTCACGTTTTCTTCCTAAGAAAATCGATTGAGTCGAAGACTTAAATTCAAGAAGAAATTCTCTTTATTAATCAAATACCAACCAAATATCAATGAAGCAAATACAATGATATAAATAAGGGAGCTAACCCTAGTTAACTAAAGTAAAAAATTAATATTAATTAAATAAATAGAAATTAATATAAAGGCGTTCTCTAAACCGTCGGCAAGGTGTGTGATACAAATCCATCGTGTGCGATACATCTTAGATTGTGCTGCATCACTATTGCATATATTACCAAGTCATGAAGTGGGAGTTGATTTGATACAAAACTATTGCATATACACTACCAAGCTTATAGTGAAGTTTGACATTTGAATCAAACGCAAAAATTTTGAAGTACAACACCGAGAAGCAAACGAATTGGTGGACAGATGAAATCTCCAAAGAATTAAGATCCGGAGATGAATCTTTGTTTACCCCAAATAATCATAGATCGTAAAATTAAGATAAATATTTAATAATTTGAAGCTTGAATTAAAAAATATATATATTTTACTTAGGACTATTTTTATTTTATATTTTAGTTAGGGATATATTATAGTGCTTTTAGAATTTTGGTATAATAAATATCTTAATTTATTCTTTTTTGTTTACGTGAAGAACACGTTACACACTATAGCCTTGACACTTCTTTTGTTAAGTTATATTTCTTTGTATCCCATGTTGAAAGCTTATAATTGCATGATTAATGTAGATTGCTGATGTTTTAGAGTATAGTTGATGTAAACGGATATTTGGAAGTGGAATCTATATTGTAATGACAGTGGAAATGAGATAATATTAATTAAGGTTAGCACGCTAATACAAAAGTGTAAAATATATGTTTACTAGTAAGAAATTGCAAGTATAACTATAGTCTAGAGATGGTAAAAAATGATGGTAAGAGGTGACGGTATGATTAATATTATGAAAGTTCAATCATAAAATTTTGATGACGGGTACAAAATTTTGCACCGCCAATTTTGATGTTTGTGGAGTTATAACGCTGTCAATGTATCCCATATGTTACGATAATGTGCATTGATATTGGCAGAGCCGGGTTTTTTTGAAAAATTTTAGGACCCAATAGTTTTGTTCATTTTTTTTTTTAAGTCAAACTTTTGATTAAAAAGCCTAAAAGGCCAGAAGTACAAGGATGTAACTGCACATCTTTTAATACAGTGCAAAATATAAAATAATGAAGTACAAAATCTTTGGTGATAATTAAGAAATATGGATATCTTCTAGAACACAAAAGAGTTGACGACATCACCAAAGCTTCAATCGAACTCCGGTCCATACGCCGCCCGAGAACAACAATGAGTACATAAAATCTAGGGCCCCGAATTTTTTTTGTATTGAACCCAAAATATCTTTGGCACGGCTCTGGATATTGGTAAACTATTTATCGCTATTTGGTTATCTATTACACTGTTTACACACCTATACAATTAGTCAATTACATATTAACGCATAATGCTGTTCGGAAGAAAAAAATATCAGAGGTTCTTTAGCAAAAAAAATATTAAAGGTTCATATTAGAGGTTCATGCATGCAGGATCGAAACAACGACAAGAATTTACAAAACAAAAAAAAAAATATATATATATATATATGGTTGCAGTTGCAGATTATGTAGTCTTGTCAAAGGTGTTTATATGGTCCAAGAAGAAGTTTGTGAAACTAAATACTAACACGTCTTGCTTTGACCGGTCAGATAATGAGATAAAATACATGTGTGTTGAGTGTTGAGTGTTGATGTAAAAACACAACAATCAAATATTTACAATAATCGAGTTTATTTTTAAAGGAGAATTGATGAAAATAATTTATTATTTGGTTTTGTTTGCAAAAATAAACTCTTATTGCATGTGGTAAAAGTAATTTATAAGGATAGTTAAATTACAATTTCTTTCCTTACGAGCAAACAAAAAACATTTTTCACAATAACGGTTTTAATCCGAGGAAGTGTGCTTACTCATAAAGCAGACTTCGTTCGTAGACTTCTTTACTTATAAAGAAGTATATTTGAAACAAGACTTTTTTTGTTTTGCTAGCAATTCCTCAATTGCTCATGTCATTGCAATATTTGAGGAATCAATCCATCTTGGGAAGTTGATTCAATGAGAATGCAAAGTTCGGTTTAAGCTAAGCCAAATTAAAGGTTTGAAGTGACAAGGATATATTAAAATAAGAAACACAACCTAAGAGAGACACTACAAATTCAATAATATGAAACTAAGCCTTAATTACTACTAATCAAGTGCTAATGACGCAATTAACTACTAATTAGGATTAACAAATTACCAAAAACGAAACCTAGGGATGAAATCATTGATTTGAGAAACCAAATGGACAATCTTGCATTCATTTAAGCAACTAATCAAGTCATCTCTATGCCTAGAACACTAATTAAAGACTAATCCATGATGTGTGGCACTAATCTCTTCACTAATCACCCTAATGAACTAATGATGTTTTAGCATTAAAATGATTAGCAAGCATGAATAACAAGTCTAATAGCATGATAAAAAACCTAGACAACTAATGATGTTTTAGGCTAGGTATGTAAATCTCTTATTAAATTGGTTCAAGCATTGCATCAAACACTTGGTGGGTGTGTGAAATGCTTATGATCCAAATAGCAAAAGATTAGCTATTTGGCATTAAGAATACCTTAATAAGAAGAGAGATGAAAGAATCTATCATAGATTGCAAGATTGAACCATTAGAAAACCCTAAATCTAACCCATCCCCAAGTTCCTAAAGAACTACTCACTAATCATAGTAACCCATCAAATCAAAGATAAGAGAAAGGCTAAACATGATTAGAAAGAAGATTAATAGAAGTTTAAGATAGATATTGCATAAAACTTAAAGATTCAAAGCAAATACAAGGTTTTCTCTCAAAGAGGCTAAAAGTTTATGACAAGACAAGAGAGAATAAAAGTTGTTCTAAAAATTAGGTTTAAAGAGTATTTATAGGAGGGACCCATAAAAGTGACAAGGAGGATTCTTCTGTGTTCGGATCGACCAG
>JAHZTW010000004.1:24144300-24177799 GCA_020283515.1 Alliaria petiolata | reverse complement strand
AGTCTAAATGGCATGATAAACACCCTAGGCAACTAATATCTTAGGCTAGGAATGTAAATCTCTTAGAAAAGTGGTTCAAGCATTTCATCAAACACTTGGTGGGTGTATGAAATGCTTATGATCCTAAATAGCAAAAGATTAGCTATTTGGCATTAAGAACACCTTAATAAGAAGAGAGATGAAAGAATCTAACCTAGATTGCAAGATTAAACTATTAGAAAACCCTAAATCTAACTCATCCCCAAGTTCCTAAAAGACTACAATCATAGATAAACCAACAAATCTCATGAAAGAAATGCTAGTAAACATGATTAGAGAAGAGGAAGATGAAAGATTAGAAGAAATAAGAACCAAATTGCATTAAACTTAAAAGAAATCTCAAAATCTCCTCAAAACCACAAAGGGTCGATTTTCTTTTCAAAAACAAGAGAGAATCCATAAAAATTAGGTTTTTAAGTATTTATAGGGAAGAAGGTCAAACCGGGTCAACCCGGAACAAACCGGATTTTGACCCGGAGGAGCAGTTTTGCGGAAATCGACATATCTCCCTAACCGCAGCTCCTAATGACATGAAACCACCTCCACATGAGATCAGATTCAATTATCTACAACCTTCATGAAGGGCTCTGAGGGCTGAATCGGAATAGAAAGCCTTCATCTGACCCGATCTTCCAGTCACTTCAGGCAGTCTAGCGCCGCATCGGTTTGTTGTCCGATGTGCACAGTCCGATGCACTCCCTGATGGTCTTGCATCGGTTTGTTGTCTGATGTGCACCTGACCGATGCAAATTCTGGTCGTCTTGCATCTGTTTGTTGTCCGATGTACCTCAAACCGATGTGATCTCTGGTTGCTCTGATTCGGACAGTCTTGCAAGAATCGCCGTATCTCCTGAACCGCTGATCGTAATAACTTGATTCCAACGGCATTAGAAAGCTCACTGGATCCTCTACAACTTTGTAGAAGGCTTCGGAGTCTGATTCTAAATTCACTCCTGACTTCATCACTTCGGCTGCTTCTCCAATAACGCTCCAAAAAGTTCCAGAATCTCTCGTTAAGCTCCAAATGCTCTCCATTCTGTAAAGACTCTAATAGGAATCTAAAACTAACAAAAGACTCTATAAAAACACTTATATCATGGTCTAACAACGGGTAAAAACCATGATATATCAACTCCCCCAGACTTAGCTTTTGCTTGCCCTCAAGCAAAACAGAAACTTAGAATGAAGTAGAAGTTTGAAAACAAAAACTTTCGAGTACCTCTTCAGAACGCCACATTGATTATCACTTCTTGAATCCACATGCTATAGAGCCAACCTTAGGTAATATTTCAGCATACTTACCACAAGCTTAGCTTAGACAGTCTTGCAAGAATCGCCGTATCTCCTGAACCGCTGATCGTAGTGACTTGATTCCAACGGCATTAGAAAGCTCACTGGATCCTCTACAACTTTGTAGAAGGCTTCAGAGTCTGATTCTAAGTGAAAGGCCTTCTTCCGGACACATACATTGTGCGCCTCCAAATGCTTGATATGATTCTACAAGACTTTTGCTTCTCATTTAGCTGCTTCTCTTCCTCCTCTTGATGATTTCTTGCCCTTCCTTTGCTATGCCATCCTTCTCCATCTCCATTCATGCCTCCATAGCATCCAAATCACCTGATCAAGACTCCAAATGCACCAAAATATGCAAAGACTATGCAAATACACCCTAGAAGTCTAAATGATCAAAATGCAATACAATGATGCTTAATTAGGTTCCTAAATGAATAGAAACTTACACTAAATGGAGGGAAATATGATGCAAAATATAGACATATCAACACTCACCGTGGAAGTCGTGTCTTTCGCGTTCGGTTCAGGCTCGTCTGATTTGTCTTCCATCTCCGTGGGTGTCGATCGACACACAGTAGTGTCGATCGACACTGGCTCCGCAGCATCTTCCACATCTTCAAGTTCCTCGAATTCTTCAACACTAATCCCTCTCTTCTGCACAGGCTGAAGGTTCTTTCCACTCCTCAATGTGACAGCGTTCACATGGCGTTTGGGATTGGTATCAGTCTTGCCTAGAAGGAATCCTTCTTGCCTGTTAACAACTTCTGCAGTTTGAGCAACTTGAAAACCCAGCTTCTTCATATGAGAGTTCAAGCTCTCCATCTTTCCATTCAGGTCCTGGTACAGTGAATCAATCTTGCCATTGAAGTTCACTGTTAACTTCTGATGTCCTTCCAAGAGTTGCTCTAGCATAGCCTCCATTTTGTTGCCTTGAGCAGGAAGTTTCTGGTAAGAAGAGTTTCCATAGCTCCTTGTGTAACCGCTGTTGCTGTTCTGGAATGGGAGCTTTTGAGTATAACCAGAACAGTTCTGATTTCTTGTGAAGGAGCTCTTCTGATAATTCCCATTAAAGCTCTTGTTCCCTTGCTGGTTCCCAAAACGTTGGCCTTGAAATCCACCTCCGTTGATGCAGTTGACATCCTCTTCTGCGCATCCTTCATCTGGTTCAAATGTCTCCACTTCATTAGCAAAGTGGACTTGCTTCTTTCCCACCAAGAGATCTAGCTTCCTGTTGACTTCAGCGATTTGGCCTCCTCTAGTTACTCTTGCGTTTTGCCTTCTCTCAAAATCTGCATTTTGGTGCTGTTACAAGAGGCCAAATTTTCTATAAGCACCACTGCGTCCTGCGGGTATCTGGTGTTGAAGTTGCCATTGCTCGCAGTGTCTAGAGCCATCTGGTACCTCCAATCAATCCCTCGGTAGAAGATACCGATAAGCTGCGGCTCGCTGAGACCGTGGTGTGGGCAGTCCCTCTGGTAAGCTTTGAATCTCAGCCAAGAAGCCTTGAATGCTTCAGTGGTACCTTGGGAGAATGTAGTGATCTTCGTCCTCAGCTCCTCTGATCTTGCATCATCAAAGAAATTGCATAAGAATTCATTCTTTATTTCTTCCCAAGTGGTCAAAGATCCTGGATCAAGCTGCTTCAGCCAGTAAGATGCATCTCCAGCGAGTGAGTAAGGAAACAGCTTGCGGAAGAGATAATCATAGGTCACTCCATTAGCCTTGATGCTTGATGCGAGGTCCTCAAATCTCTCAATGTGGTCCATCGGATGCTCATTAGGAAGACCATGGAAGGGATGCTGAGCCACCAATGTGTAGTAGGCAGGCTTCAGCTCGAAGTCATTCCTCTGAAATGCAGGAGGACAGATCGCAGCTCTATTGGCATAGAACTGGTCTGGGCGGTTGTACTTGCCTAATGTTCTTCCACGTCCAGCTTCTGCAGGGGTGATTTGTATCGCTGGTTCGACGATGACGGCGCCAGCCTCATCAAGTCGCTGGCCTTGAGCGTTCCTTCTATTGCCTTGAAGGCCAACAAAGTCGCCTGCCTCGTTGCGTATCATGATCACAGGTTCTGCCATGTTTGTCTGCGCAAGGTGTCGTTCGACACTAAGGTAGGGTGTCGATCGACGCTACTTGATAGGGCTCAGGTTTTACCCAAATAATCAACTACTGCAAGTGCACAGCAATGCAGTTGAAGTATATGAAGTATAAGGGGTATGGAATCCCAAGGGAAGTGAAAGCTACACTAAGGTTTCTAAGTTCGAATTATGCTAGGTCGGATTATATGAAATTAAAATGCAGCAATTAAACAAGTAAATAAATCAGATTTTAGATGGATTAAAGTTCAGGAGACTAAGGCGCTAGGCAGGGGTAATTATCAGGTTGAATCCAAGAATGCAAAATCTAAATTTATTAGGAATTTATTAAGAATAGTCTAGAACTCGAAACTCTAAGTTAAAACCAATCAACTCTCGTTGCAGAAGTTATCTATGCCTAGATTCCTAAATCCCAAATCTCTTTGTGAATTTAAACAATTAAGGCAAGCAATAAGAACAGGTTCGATTTGTTCACAAAATACCTAAACCAAATCTCTTTGCGAATAGCTATTTTTCTCACCTATGATTAGTTCAAGTTACTAATAATGCTCTCGCATCTATTAAATAACCTAAGGTTTGATTTCTAAGTGATCAATTTCAGAAATCAAGTGAAGCACAAATCAAAGTGAAGATCCAATTGATTTCCGTAATAATTCTAATGATTCTACAAACTCTTCATCAAACCCTAAATCACCCTAACCTAACTAGCAAACTACTCAGACATAATTATGCAAACACAAATCATGGCTGAAATAAATTGCATAAAAAAATAGAGAATGATACAGGGGTTCGAAATCTGGCTCAGATGAGTTAGAATTGTCTCCCCAAAAGCTCAGGATCAATCTCCCTCTAAGTCTCAAAAACAAAAAATAATGATAAGGTAAAAGGCTAAACAATGCCTGAAAACTATTTATAGAAGGGGATTTTTCGTCCAGGGGCAGACTTGTAATTCTTCAAGCTTGGGATGATTTCCTTTTTCTGATGGAAATTGGGGAACTTGCCGACCTTGATTGGTGTCGATCGACACAAGTGGTGTTGATCGACACCTTGCGCGTAAATATACTCTTCCAACTTCATCACTTCGGCTGCTTCTCCAAAATGCTCCAAAATGTTCCAGATTCTTCCATTTAGCTCCAAATGCTCTTCATCCTGTAAAGACTCTAATAGGACTCTAAACCTAACAAAAGACTCTATAAAAACACTTATATCATGGTCCAAAAATGGGTAAAAACCATGATATACCACCTAGGTTCGCGCTATCTGGCGCATCTGAATCCTCATAAATCTCAGACCAAAGACCACGATATAGCAGTACCAACTCAGACACGCGCATCTTCCCTGGCTCGTGCTTACACATAAGTGTAGTAGAGAATAGGCGGACCAAGTAGCGCAGGGTGGGATGGCGAATGTCGGTGTGAGTGGAGGTCTTCGAGTCATACCTCCCATTCCCGAAGTGTGACCAGAAATCCTAGTTATCTGGAAGCTGTGTCTGAAGAGAGACCCCAGTGGCATGCTCATCTGCAAACCCATAGATCCCGCAAAGGTCTGGAAGTGAAATGAGGTAGCGGATCTCGCGGATTAGGAAGGTCAATGTGCCTTCCAGAGAATTCCGGACTATCTCGTTCCAGTAGTAGACTCGAGCTGTGGCGATGAACTGGCGGACAAGGTCTGGATATAAGTCATACTGTCGCGTCGCAATGGTGCCCATCCCAATCCTGTTCATCAACTGCAGGATGTCATCTTTGATTCCTAGCTCCCTCATCGTCTTCTCACATGCAAAACGAGTTGGAGCGATCTCTACTCGCAGCCATGCGTTGTAGAACAAGGTGTCATACTCATCCCATGTCTCCTTGATATCTCTGTACAGACACTCGTCTTTTGCCACCTCCTTGTCTGGTGAATCTTCCCAACGCCGAGTAACCCGAATCTTTGCCTTTTTAGGCTTATGCCACGGTGGAAGAGACAGAATTGCCTCATCATTGGCAGTTCCTGAGGCTGAGGCGTTACCATCTCGTGCTCTTTTAGGCATCCGTAATGAAAAGGAAAACAAAATCAAAACCAAAATCCAAGAAATGAAGCACAAGTCGCTACTTCAGGTCGGGTGTCGATCGACACCAAGAGTGGATTTCGAATCCGAACCAGAAATCACGATTGCAACTCCATGCAACAACAATTAGCATTCCTAACAATCCCAATATCACTAGTCGACCAAGTCTAGATCATAAAACCCAAAGAAAAATCCAAATTCGCAAAATGCATCATTAATTTCCAACAATTTCGAAAATTTCAAATTTTGCAAATTAGAGGATGAAAAACAGTTGGGGAATGATCTAAATCATGTTATACAACCTAAACAAGCATCATTCAACAAAGAAATTAAGCTAAATAGGTTGAATTCGGAAATTTTCACCTTAGGTCCGAAAATAAAATTGGGAGATTTGAAGAACATACCTTTGTAGATCGAATGATTTGACTATGGATTATGAAAGAGTGTGAAAATCCGCACGGATTAGAGCTTTGAATCACTCAATTTGGTTAAGAATTGAAGATTTGGGATTTGGGGGAAAATCTCTCTAAAAATTCGGTTTTGAAATTGTGAAGAACAAAAGACGAAGTGATGGGTTTTGAAGACTTACCTGTGTCCCCGAGTGGTGTCGATCGCACAAGGGGTGTCGATCGACACTGACTGTGTTCGTTCTTCCTTTTTTTTTTTTTTTTTTAATCTAAAAGCCAAAATAATTAGTAAAACCAAAATGAAAAATAAACCAAGTACCTATCAGTGGGTTGCCTCCCACTAAGCGCTCTTTTAACGTCAATAGCTTGACTGTTCATGCGTTTAGGCGGACGATGTATCATCCAGAGACACAATGTGTCCTTCTGGAATCTCGGCTTGAGCCCAATAGTGTTTTACTCTCTGCCCATTCACAGTGAACTCCTCTCCTTTGGAGTTTGTCAAGACAATTGCTCCATATGGTCTAACCTCTTTGATGGTGAAAGGACCTGACCAACGAGAACGCAGTTTACCAGGAAACAATTGCAAACGAGAGTTGTATAGAAGTACCTGGTCATTTGGCTCGAATTATCTGGAGACAATCTTTTTATCATGATATGCTTTAGTTCTCTCTTTGTAGAGCTTTGAGTTCTCATAAGCATGATAACGAATTTCGTCGAGTTCGTGGAGCTGAAGTAGGCGCCTTTCTGCAGCAGGCTTCAAGTCGAAATTCATCTTCTTGATAGCCCAATGCGCCTTGTGTTCCATCTCCACTGGAAGATGGCACGCTTTGCCATAGAGCAGCTGGAATGGTGTAGTTCCAAGTGGTGTTTTGTAGGCTGTCCTATAGGCCCATAGTGCATCATCCAATTTCGCAGACCAATCCTTCCTTGTCTTGCCCACTGTCTTCTCCAGAATTTGCTTGATCTGCCTGTTGGAGACCTCCACTTGTTCACTCGTTTGGGGATGATAAGGGGTCGCGACGCGATACTGAACACCATGTTTCTTCAGCAGCTTGTTGAACACCTTGTTGATAAAGTGAGAACCACCATCACTTATGATAATCCGAGGCACTCCGAATCTTGGGAAGATGATGGTTCGAAACAACTTAAGAACCACTGCAGCATCATTGGTCTTAGAAGCAATTGCTTCCACCCATTTAGAAACATAGTCCACAGCCACCAAGATGTACTTGTTCCCAAAAGATGAAGGGAAAGGGCCCATGAAGTCAATACCCCAGCAATCGAAAATCTCCACTTCAAGGATGAAGTTCTGTGGCATTTCATTTCTCTTGCTGATCTTCCCTCTCCTTTGACAAACATCACATTGTGTGATGAACAGCTGAGCATCCTTGAACATAGTAGGCCACCAAAAGCCTGCTTGAAGAACCTTGGACACTGTCTTGAAGGTTGCGAAATGTCCAGCATAGTCGGAACCATGACAATGGAACAACACATCACGAACCTCACTCTCTGCAATGCATCTTCTGTAAACATTGTCTGAACAATGCTTGTATAAGTGTGGTTCATCCCAATAGTACCTTCTATGTTCCCTAATGAACTTCTTCTTCTCATAACCCTTGAGATGGTTAGGGTCAATGTCAGCAGCAAGGAAATTCACAATGTCAGCATACCATGGTCGAGTCGCATCATTAATGGCAAAGATTGGCTGTCCAAATACTTCGTTCAAGATCCTGTGAAGTGAAATTCGCGTTGGGTGTCGATCGACACAGATGGTGTCGATCGACACTCGGGCACAAGAATTGTCAATCTTCGAATTTTCGGACTGAGTGTCGATCGACACTCTCCTAGTGTCGATCGACACTAGGGTCGTCTGCTCTGAATGCACAGCTTGGAAACTACTCTCAACGAAGTAGACATTCTCCTCAGGCAGAAAATCATCAATTGGCACGTCATCTTCTATCCTAATCCTTGAGAGATGATCAGCTACTCCATTTTCAACTTCTTTCTTGTCCTTAACTTCAATGTCAAACTCTTGGAGAAGTAGAATCCATCTTAGCAACCTTGGCTTTGCATCTTTCTTCTGCATCAAGTACTTTAATGCAGAATGATCTGTGTGAACAATCACCTTTGAGCCAACAAGATACTGGCAAAATTTCTCAAAGGCAAAGACCACAACTAGCAATTCCTTCTCCGTTGTTGCTTAATTTTTCAGAGCATCATCCAACGTTCTGCTGGCATAGTAGATGGCATGAAGCTTCTTGTCCTTCTTCTGTCCGAAAACCACGCCTACTGCGAAGTCACTAGCGTCACACATCACCTCGAAATGCAAATCCCAGTCCGGAGGTTGAACTATTGGAGCATTCACTAAGGCTTGCTTGATTTGTTCAAAGGCTGAAAGGCAGTCTGCGTTGAACTCGAACTTCACGACTTTGCAGAGAAGAGCAGTGAGTGGTCTCGCGATCTTGCTGAAATCCTTGATGAATCTTCTGTAGAGCCCAGCATGACCCAGAAAACTCCTAACTGATTTCACAGAATCAGGTGCTTGCAAAGTCATCATCACTTCAATCTTGGCGCGATCCACTGCAATCCCTTCTGTTGAAACCTTGTGTCCAAGTACAATCCCATCTGTGACCATGAAATGACACTTTTCCCAGTTCAGGACCAAGTGTTTTTCTTCACATCGCTGTAACACCGCGCACAAGTTGTCCATGCAGTCTTTGAAGGATGACCCATAAACAGAAAAGTCATCCATAAAGACCTCCATAAACTTCTCAATCATATCTGTGAAGATGGACATCATGCATCGCTGAAAGGTCGCAGGAGCATTACAAAGTCCAAATGGCATTTTTCGATATGCAAATGTACCATAAGGACATGTAAAAGTGGTCTTCTCCTGATCGTCTGGATGGATGGGAATCTGGAAGAACCCTGAATATCCATCAAGGAAACAGTAGTAGGGATGATTCGCCAATCTCTCCAGCATCTGGTCGATGAAAGGCAAAGGAAAGTGATCCTTTCTGGTCGCGGCATTCAGCTTCCTGTAGTCTATGCACATCCTGTGTCCAGTCACAATCCTTGTAGGAATCAGCTCATTCTTCTCGTTCTTCACCACTGTGACTCCTCCTTTCTTAGGAACCACATGAACTGGACTGACCCAAGCACTGTCTGAAATGGGATAGATGATCTCTGCTTCCAATAGCTTCATGATCTCCTTCTTGACTACTTCCTTCAGGTTTGGATTCAGCCTCCTTTGATGACTTTGTCTCATCCTCAAGGTGAATCCGATGCATGCACAAGTCTGGTGAGATACCTAAAATATCATCAAGAGAATAGCGAAGACAGGATAAGTTGAATTAGGACCTAGAAATGCGTACCTTAGACCGGCAGGGAGCTGTTTAAGCTCAACTTTAGGTGTCTTAGCCTCACTCTAATCGGCAAGTGTTGTGTTTTTGGTTGTCCTCGTCGTGCTCGCAGGGTGTCGATCGACACTGGTTGGTGTCGATCGACACAAGTCCTCCTGAGCGACTAGTTGCATGACTTGCTCACTTGCGTCTAGCATCTTCGCATATCCAGCAGCTGCATCGTCCAAGCACTCAATATCCTTTGTAGAAGTGGTCAATGCTCGCTCCAAGG
The DNA here is from genome assembly GCA_020283515.1 of Alliaria petiolata. NCBI lineage: Eukaryota > Viridiplantae > Streptophyta > Magnoliopsida > Brassicales > Brassicaceae > Alliaria > Alliaria petiolata. The sequence goes on along the minus strand of JAHZTW010000004.1, from coordinate 24,168,284 downwards.
GGTCTGTAGGGTGGTCCTCTTGGAATATTTCTTCGGCAAAGTTGGTGAGTCAATCGACATAGAAGATTTGTCCATCAATTGTTGGTCTCTTCATCAGCTTCTCCATGTCGAAATTCATCACCAAGTCACCAATGTTCAGCGCGATCCTGCCCTTCCTCACGTCAATGATTGCTCCAGCTGTAGCCAAGAATGGTCTACCAAGTATGAGAGGGTCTTTGGGTTCCTCATCATAGGCCAAGAATGGTCTACTAAGTATGAGAGGGTCTTTGATAGGAACATCTTCTAAGACACCTTCAGGGATTCTGACAGAACGATCAGCAAGGACTAGGGAGATTCGTGTGGCCTTGAAATCTGTCATATCCAGCCTTAGAGTAACTGAAAGAGGCATCAAGTTGACGTTTGAGCCTAAATCGCATAGAGATCTCCCAAACTTGTCTGAAAAGATGGAGCAATCTAGGACAAAGCTTCCCGGATCAGAGAATTTCTCTGAAAGCCTATTCTGAATAACAGCACTGACTTGCTCTGATATCATCATCACTCCTTCTTCCATATCCATGTTCTTTGTCATCATCCATTTCAAGTATCTCTTTATCACTGGAGTAATGGCATCCATCAAAAGGATTTCAACCACTAGCCTATCCATGATAGCCTTGCATCTTGCATCAAGAAGCTCCTTCTTAGACTTCTTTGATATCAAGGGGAAAGGGATCTTTGGTTTGTAAACCCTTTCTGCTGAAACGATCTTGGTCTTGGTTGCATCTGGTGTCGTCTGTGGTGGGCGTCGATCGACACTCTTCGTTGAAGTTGTATCCTTCGCATGAGGTTTATGTTCAGGTTCGTCTGAATTGTTTTTCATCTCCGTGGGTGTCGATCGACACACAGTAGTGTCGATCGACACTGGCTCCGCAGCATCTTTTACATCTTCAAGCTCCTCGAATTCTTCAACACTAATCCCTCTCTTCTGCACAGGCTGAGGGTTCTTTCCACTCCTCAATGTGACAGCGTTCACATGGCGTTTGGGATTGGTATCAGTCTTCCCTGGAAGGAATCCTTCTTGCCTGTTAACAGCTTCTGCAGTTTGAGCAACTTGAACATCCAGCTTCTTCATATGAGAGTTCAAGCTCATAATCTTTCCATTCAGGTCCTGGTACAGTGAATCAATCTTGCCATTGAAATTCACTGTCAACTTCTGCTGTCCTTCCAAGAGTTGCTCTAGCATAGCCTCCATTTTGTTGTCTTGAGCAGGAGGTTTCTGGTAAGATGAATTTTCATAGCTCCTTGTGTAACCGCTGTTGCTGTTCTGGAATAGAAGCTTTTGAGTATAACCAGAAGAGTTCTGATTTCCTGTGAAGGAGCTCTTCTGATAATTCCCATTAAAGCTCATGTTCCCTTGCTGGTTCCCATAACGTTGGCCTTGAAATCCTCCTTCGTTGATGTAGTTGACATCCTCTTCTTCGCATCCTTCATCTGGTTCGAATGTCTCCACTTCATTAGCAAAGTGGACCTGCTTCTTTCCCACCAAGAGATCTAGCTTCCTGTTGACTTCAGCGATTTGGCCTCCTCCAGTTACTCCTGCGTTTTGTCTTCTCTCAAAATCTGCATTTTTAGTGCTGTTACAATAGGCCAAATTCTCTATAAGCACCACTGCGTCCTGCGGGTATCTGGTGTTGAAGTTGCCATTGCTCGCAGCATCTAGAGCCATCTGGTACCTCCAATCAATCCCTCGGTAGAAGATACCGATAAGCTGCGGCTCGCTGAAACCGTGGTGTGGGCAGTCCCTCTGGTAAGCCTTGAATCTCACCCAAGAAGCTTTGAATGCTTCTGTGGGACCTTGGGAGAATGTAGTGATCTTCGTCCTCAGCTCCTCTGATCTCGCATCATCAAAAAAATTGCATAAGAATGCATTCTTTGTTTCTTCCCAAGTGGTCAAAGATCCTGGATCAAGCTGCTTCAGCCAATAAGATGCATCTCCAGCAAGTGAGTAAGGGAACAGCTTGCAGAAGAGATAATCATAGGTCACTCCATTAGCCTTGATGCTTGATGTGAGGTCCTCAAATCTCTCAATGTGGTCCATAGGATGCTCATTAGGAAGACCATGGAAGGGATGCTGAGCCACCAATGTGTAGTAGGCAGGCTTCAGCTCAAAGTCATTCCTCTGAAATGCAGGAGGACGGATCGCAGCTCTATTGGCATAGAACTGGTCTGGGCGGTTTTTCTCGCCTAACGTTCTTCCACGTCCAGCTTCTGCAGGGGCGATTTGTATCGCTGGTTCGACGATGACGGCGCCAGCCTCATCAAGTCTCTGGCCTTGGGCGTTCCTTCTATTGCCTTGTAGGTCAACAAAGTCGCCTGCCTTGTTGCGTATCATGATCACAGGTTCTGCCATCTCTGTCTGCGCAAGGTGTCGATCGATACTAGGGGTGTCGTTCGACACTAAAGTTGGGTGTCGATCGATGCTAGTTGTGTCGATCGACGCTCGGGCAGATTTGCGGCAACGACGCCAAAAATGCAACGGCGCCAAAAACTTGATAGGGCTCAGGTTTTACCCTAATAAAACTACTGCAAGTGCACAGCAAATGCAATCGTAGTATAAGGGGTATCGAAATCCCAAGGGAAGTAGATGCTACACTATGGTTTCTAAGTTCGAATTATGCTAGGTCGAATTATATGAAATTAAAACTAAGCAATTAAAACTGGTATATAAATCGGATTAAGATGGATTTAAAGTTCAGGAGACTAAGGCGCTAGGCAAAGATAATTATCAGGTTGAATTCAAGAATGTAGAATCTAAATTTATTAGGGATTTATTAAGAAACGTCTAGAACTCGAAACTCTAAGTTAAAACCAATCAACTCTCGTTGCAGAAGTTATCTATGCCTAGATTCCTAAATCCCAAATCTCTTTGCGAATTTAAACAATTAAGGCAAACAATAAGAACATGTTCGATTTGTTCACAAAATACCTAAACCAAATCTCTTTGTGAATATCTATTTTGCTCACCTATGATTGTTCAAGTTACTAATAATGCTCTCGCTTCTATTAAATAACCTAAGGTTTGATTCAGAAAATCAAGTTAAGCAAAAATCAAGGTGAAGATCCAATTGATTTAAGTGATCAATTCAGAAAATCAAGTTAAGCAAAAATCAAGGTGAAGATCCAATTGATTTCCCTAATAATCTAATGATTCTACAAACTCTTCATCAAACCCTAAATCACCCTAACCTAACTAGCAAACTACTCAGACATAATCATGCAAACACAAATCATGGCTGAAATAAATTGCATAAAAGAATAGAGAAAGATACACGGGTTCGAAATCTGGCTCAGATGAGTTAGAATTGTCTCCCCAAAAGCTCATGATCAATCTCTCTCTAAGTCTCAAAAACAGAAAATAATGATAAGGTATTAGGCTAAACAATGCCTGAAAACTATTTATAGAAGGGGATTTTTCGTCTAGGGGCAGACTTGTAATTCTTCAAAACTTGGATGATTTCCTTTTTGTAATGGAAATCTGATCAGCGAGTCGGTCTTCATTGGTGTCGATCGACACAGAGGATGTTGATCGACACCGTGCGTGTAAATCCACTCTCTTGACTTCATCACTTCGGCTGCTTCTCCAAAATGCTCCAAAATGTTCCATATTCTCCCATTTATCTCCAAATGCTCTCCATCCTGTAAAGACTCTAATAGGACTCTAAAACTAATAAAAGACTCTATCAAAACACTTATATCATGGTCCAAAAATGGGTAAAAACCATGATATATCAATGGTCAAGGTTATCAACAAGGCTACAACAACAACTATAGGAACAACAATCTTTCCTATAGGAGTACCAATGTGGAGAACCCCCAAGATCAAGTCTACCCTCAACAAGGACAAGGAGGACAACAAAAGCCCTTTGTTCCTTTCAAGCAACAACAAGGTTATGTTCCCAAGAACAACTACCAAGGGAACAATCAAGGTAACCAAGGAAAGTTTTAGTCTAAACAAGGTCCTCCACCGGGTTTTGCACAAGATTTGAATGTGAGGAATGTTCTACAACAAATACTCCAAGGTCAAGCAAGTAGTTCCATGGATGTGAGCAAGATTGCCGAAATTCACAACAAGGTGGATTGTTCTTACAATGACCTCAACTCCAAGTTTGACACCTTGAGTTCCAAGGTCAAGCAACTAGAGAACAACAAGGGCATTGCTTCCTCATCTACACGAGCTCCAATTTCTTTTCCCGGTAAACCCGAACCTAACCCCAAGGAATATTGCAATGCCATCTACTCTATTGATGAGGAAGAGTATGAGCGTGTAGTGGCTGACTTTGAGCAGCTATTTGAGTTTCCTAATGATAAGGCTGTAATCAGTGAGGACATTAAAGTTCAAGTTGGGGAGGCGGTCATTGAAAATGATCATTTGGTTGTTGACAAACCAATGAGTAAAAAGGAGCTTAAGGAGGATGTGACCCCTACACAACCAAGTATTGTTGAAAAAGAAAGAGAAGTCGCTAAGAAGACTGAAGGTTAGGCTTATGATCTCCTTGTCTACAAGCCACCACTCCCCTTTCCCGAGTTGGTATTGACTAAGGCACAGAAGAAGGTACTCTCAAGCTTTAGAGGAAGTATGGAAAAAATTGGTGCACCATTGCCCAAAGTGGAGAGTTTGTCTCAATTCAAGGGTCAAATAAGGTTCATCAAGGAGATGCTTGCCAATATAGAGAAGGTTGAAGAGCTGATAGAGGGTCTAGATTCAACAAGCATGGCGAGGAACGAGTCCGAGGTTATCCTAAAACTGGGTAATCCGGGAAATTTTTTGATTTCTTGTTCTCTTGGAGACTTGAAGGTTGAAGAAGCTTTGTGTGATTCCGGCTCAAGTGTCAATATAATGTCCCTTGAAATGTTCAAGAACCTTGGAATCACTACTATGAAGAAATATTCATCACACATCACCTTTGTTGATGCTTCCTCAAGGCAACCTCTAGGCCTTGTAGAAGATTATCCATTGAAAGTTGGGGAGTGTCTAGTCCCAACTGATTTCATTGTGATGGATATGGTTCAAGNAGTTTGTCTCAATTCAAGGGTCAAATAAGGTTCATCAAGGAGATGCTTGCCAATATAGAGAAGGTTGAAGAGCTGATAGAGGGTCTAGATTCAACAAGCATGGCGAGGAACGAGTCCGAGGTTATCCTAAAACTGGGTAATCCGGGAAATTTTTTGATTTCTTGTTCTCTTGGAGACTTGAAGGTTGAAGAAGCTTTGTGTGATTCCGGCTCAAGTGTCAATATAATGTCCCTTGAAATGTTCAAGAACCTTGGAATCACTACTATGAAGAAATATTCATCACACATCACCTTTGTTGATGCTTCCTCAAGGCAACCTCTAGGCCTTGTAGAAGATTATCCATTGAAAGTTGGGGAGTGTCTAGTCCCAACTGATTTCATTGTGATGGATATGTTTCAAGCAGCGAGGCTATCTCTTCTTCTAGGGACACCCTTTCTCAACACAGCTGGTGCAAGCCTTGACTTCATCAACAAGAGAGTGATCCTCAAGAATGTGAATGCAAAGGTCTTCTATCTTATGAAACCTTCTGTTTTGAGCCTTTGTGGGACAATCACATGTGACACTAAGGAAGTTGAAGAAGAACCACCTAAGGAGCAGCTGATGGGTCCCACTAGTGTGATGATGAGTGAGGATGAGACCCTTGATCACAATGAGTATGATGGGCCAAGCTTTGATGGTGAAAGTCTTCTAGCAATGTTTGATGGCATCAATGTTGTTGAACATGAAGCTGAGCCACCAAGGAAGCCTAAGAAGAAAAAGAAGGTGCTGCAAGCTGGAACAGACACCATGTACATCAAGAAAAGAGGAGGAAAACCAATCCCACTCCTTGTTCACCCCCATGACTAAGGGTTTGAAAAGTCAAGCTTAGTGACTTTAACCAAGAGCACTTGGGAGGCACTCCCATGTCTATCTTTGTATATATTTGTATTTTTTAATTCAGTAATGTGTTTTCTAGTGTTTGTGGATAACATGTTTGTATTGAGGAGGAGCAGCCAAGAGCAAAAGCTTGCCAATGAATTTTTGGCACTGTATCGAGCTATGTATCGACCTACCAAGGTCGATACAGCTCTTACAGGGAATTTGGCGGAGCCATATCGGGCTTTTGTATCGACCTACTAAGGTCGATACAGGCGAGCCAGGGAAAGCATGACCCCTGTATCGGGCATCTGTATCGAGCTACTGATATCTCTGTAAATTGCATATTTTTAACACATATTTCATGCTAGTTAGGACTTCATTCTTGCACTTTCATCTTAGCTTTCATCACATTTTCACCCATGATAGGATTAGATGCATTAGGTTAGGTTTCTGCATAGTCTTGCATGTTTGGAGTGTGTTCTCAGGTGCTTAGGATGGTCCGAAGAAGAAATCAAGGAAGGAGATCACAAATAGAGGACGAGCCGGCAATATCGAGCATGGATCACGACCTAGAGGCAGATTTAGACGAGTAGCAGCGACTTAGTCCCGAAAGGAACATCTCGAGGCGAAGATCCAGCAAGAGGATGCTATGAAGTCGGATATCGAAGCAAGGCAACGGGAAGTACCCGATTCGAGTAACAAGGATGGCGAGCCTTCACGACATGATCCCAAAACACTTGCCCGATATGGAGACTGCCCGAAGAATCAGAAGAGTTAGCATATCTGCTTGCTCACAACGACTTGAGCCCGAAACGCTAAAGTCCAAAATAGTACCATTTCGGGAAAGTGGTCCCAACGTTTTATGTTTTTCCTCTTTTGTGTATAAATACCTACTCCCCTCCCTTATCTCTCTATCACGTTTTCTACTTTGTAATTTTCTGTTTTCTCTTTCAAGAACCGAGACTTTTGTATTTTCCACCATTGAAGCTTGTTCAAAGCTTTGATTTTTATGCAATCTTGAAGTTTTTAAGTATTATTGCTTAGTATATTTCAAGAAAGCTTCTTCCTTTTCTCGTTTTTGATTACCTCGCAGCCTATGAGTTACCCTCTCATCGTCATGGATCTTGAGGTTTCTCAAATGGCTTGTGAGTAGTCTTTTTAGGACTTTCATGGGTTGAAAGGACCAAGGGACTCTCGGATTTGTATTTCTTGCTTAGCTAAAACATAAAGTTAGATTCTTTCTTATTTATCATTCTCAAAGTTTAGTCTAGTTTGGCCATCTAGCCTAAAGTTCACAGGCGGCTTGACACGAACGCCACGTGCTTGCTTAGCCGGATCCATGAACAAGAGTTTGATTTCTTAGGCTAAGACTAACCATCTGTCTAAGAGTCTTACGGTTTAATAGGGACATTGTGGATGCTTGTTTCTTCTATTGTACCACTATGCGAGAGCTAGTCTATGGTGATAGAGATTCAAAGACTTTAGACCCAAATGCCATGGGCTAAACGATTTGAGGATCCCTTTACCTAAGAATCACCATCAAAAGACCAAGTCTTGATGTGATCCAAAAGCTTTAGCTTGATAAGCCGAACCGAGAGTTACCTAGTTCATGATACTCATCAAGATCCTTCCTTTATCTTGAAAGTTTATCTTTTTACCGTTTAAATATCTATTTCTTGCTTAGCGTCTTTAAAGTTTTCTTATTTATGGTCTTGAGTGACACAAGATCAATCCTTTAGTAGTTTTTAGTAGTAAAGTCTTAGTCTTTACCCGATTTGAACTTGACTTATAACACCGATATGACCGTTATGTTCACTAACGCTCCCAAAATGGTTTGATACCCCATACGCTGTACTACTTCGGTTGATAGCAGTTGGGACATTGCTAAAAGGGTGAAAAACCTGTTTGTCAATTGGCGCCGTTGCCGATTTGGGAGATAGTTTAGTCATTTCGGTATTAGGTCGTTATAAGGACAAGTTTTTATTTTTCAGATTTTTAACACTCTACTCGTACATCTGTGTTGAAACAGGTACATGAACCTACGTTCACACGGTACAACAAACCTTGTTCCCCCAATAGACGATATCCACCTGCTCGAAAGATCAGCTAGACGAAATCGGGAACAAGCCGAAACAGTTAACCGTGTGACGATGGAAAACCAACAAGGTGCTCAAGGAGCTGCGGGCGCAGCTGGTGCACAAGGACCACAAGGTCCACAAGGAGTCCAAGGACAGCCTGGTGTTGCAGCTGCTCCACGAGCTGTGAGGCAAATCGGTGCCGGAGATGCACCGATATCGACTGCAAGCCGACACGGTATCCAGCCACCACCAGTGCAGAACAACAACTTCGAGATCAAAAGTGGTCTTATCTCCATGGTGCAGAACAACCGATTCTTCGGTCTGCCCTTGGAAGACCCACTTGACCATCTCGACCAGTTCGACCGTGTGTGCGCCATGACCAAGATCAACGGCGTAAGCGAAGATGGATTCAAGCTGCGTTTGTTTCCCTTCTCACTGGGAGACAAAGCACACGCATGGGAAAAGACACTGCCACACGGATCAATTACCTCGTGGGCAGATTGCAAGAAAGCTTTCCTGACAAAGTTTTTCTCCACATCGAGGACAGCCCGATTGAGGAACGAAATAAGTGGTTTCACTCAAAAATCCAACGAGACTTTTGGTGAAGCTTGGGAGAGATTCAAGGGTTACACCACTCAGTGCCCTCACCATGGATTCAGCCAAGAATCACTCCTCAGTACACTATATCGGGGTGTCATTCCCAAGATTCGGATGCTGCTCGATACGGCGAGTAATGGAAATTTCCTAGCTAAAGACGTTGAAGACGGTCTGGAGTTAGTTGAAAACTTAGCTCAGAGTGACTCCTCTTACCACGAAGACTATGACAGATCCAACCGTGGTTCCAAAGAAGAAATAGATGGAAGCCGGAAGGTGATCAAAGAGCTCAATGAGAAGCTTGACAAGTTACTACTTGTCCAAACTCAAAAGGAAGTCCATTTCGTGGAAGAACTCACTCAAGTCCAAGAAGGGGAGGACATTCAGTATGAAGATGTTAACTACATCAACTCTCAAGGAGGGTATAACACTTGGAGACCCAACAACAACCTTTCCTATCGAAGCACGAACGTCGCTAATCCTCAGGACCAGACCTACCCTCAGCAACAAGGAGGAGGAGCAAAACAATTCGTGCCTTACACGAATCATCAAGGCTTTGTACCGCGGTTCCAGAACCAAAACGGCTATCCGCCACGACAACAAGCCGGTGCACCTCCTGGCTTCCCACAACATCAAGGAAACCCAATTGCTCAAGCTGGCTTTGACTTGGAAGGAACTCTCAAGCAACTTCTCCAGGGTCAAACACATATCCAGGCGGATATACACAAACGTTTTGCTGAAGTGCATAACAAGATTGATGGTGTCAACACGGAGCTATCCGGGAAGATTGAAGCTTTGACCACTCGTGTCAAAACACTTGAAAACAACAAAGGCATTGCATCTACAAGTCAAACAAGCAACCTTCCTGGAAAATCCGTCATGAATCCAAAGGAGTATTGTCAAATGATCACCACTTTCGACGAGGAAAAACGGGATTTACCCGATATCACTTCTCCAAAACGGGCTCAAGTCGATGCGGACATCGACATCCTAAGAAGGGGAGGGGGTTCTAAAAATTTGGCGATCCCTAAAGAGAAAGCACCATTCCTGCGAGTCTACAAACCGCCAATGCCATATCCCCAGAAGCATAAGAAGCGTCTCATAGAGGAACAAGAAGCCGAATTAATCGAAACATTGAAGAAAGTTGAAGATCTCTTCAACAATGCCGACGAGACCAAGCCCATTCCAGATTTCCTAGTAGCTTTGAAAGATAAGCTCTACGCTGATGCAATGGCAACAATAGGAAGGAATGCAGCAGCTCGTGAAGAGAAACCTAAGGAAGAAGCCTTAGTAGTGAAGAAGCTCGAAGATCCAGGATCGTTCACTCTGCCATGCACACTCGGAGGAATCACCTTTGATAACTGTTTGTGTGACCTCGGGGCAAGCATCAACGTGATGAGCCGAGCCACGGCTGAGCGTCTCGGCTACAACACTTATACCGACTGCAAGAAGCCGTTATCACTGGCCGATGGGAGTGAAAGAAAGACTATTGGGAAGCTGCTGGACCTACCTCTCATGATTGGGAACGTGCTACTGCCAAGCGATTTCCTGGTGATAGAAATGGACCAAGATGTCAAGGAAACTCTCCTGTTGGGAAGACCTTTCCTAGCCTCTGCCGGTTGCATGTTTGATTGCAAAAGCGGCAAGGTAGAGCTGAGACTAACTGGAAGCTTGGTAATGCACTTTGACACCAAAGGGAAGAGAATCAATGAGAAGGAACATGCATACTCCCTTGTGCTCAAGAAGACGATTGAGAAGACCAAAGATCCATCTTTGGAAATATGCTATGATGGAGCTAGCTTTGATGGGGTCTGTCTCAATGCAATATTCGAGGGGCAACCGGAAGAAGTCCAAGAAGAAACAAAAGAGGTGATCACTTGCAAGAAGTCCTATGTGAGAGGACCGACCCTCAGCGGTCTTCTGGAAGGTATGACTCTCAAGCCTGTTCTCTCTGCTGGTGGAGAGATGAAATACAAGCTGAAATGCAAGGGAAGGGTTAGACCCTTTGCTTACCTTAAGGTGATAAACCACACCGATTTGACCAATCAAAAGGGTTCTAAGTCAAGCAAAGAGGGAACCTCCAATGTATCTCTGGCTGATTTCATCTCGATGATCAAGGAAAGTAAGGATCCTCCCACAGGATCGAGGGGTGTTCATTTCCCCCTTTCGCACTAAAAGATGACCAAGAAAAGTCAAGCTAAGTGACTCAAAACAAAGCGCTCTTGGGAGGCACCTCAAGCTTATCTATGTACATATTAATGCTTTTTTCTAGTTTAGTTTAATGATTTCAGGATCCCATAAAAGATAGGGTGGGGTGACTCACACATAAGAGGAGCTAAAACCAATGTGAGAAGTTGTCTAGCTCAGTGACGGGATGTAATATCGGGTTAACACCACGATATTGTCCCTGGGCATTCTTTGTCAGGCAGGCACAACGGTGTGTAGCCGATATGGAACAAAGACCAAGCTAGGCAACCTTCACCAGGGTAATATATCGGGGACCAGCCGATATCCGAAACGTCAGTCACACCATATCGGAGTCAACCCGATATGGCCGTCCAGGTAATAGGGTATTTGGACTTGGCCAATCCGAGAAAAGTGCTCAAATTATGGCCCACTTTTCCGGATAAGGCAATAATGGTTGGTTGGGGTTAACCGACAATTATTCCCCAAACCAAGAAACCCTAGTCAAACCCTTCTCTTCCCCATATCTCCTCTTTATAAAAACCCTCGCTCTCTCTCGTTTTCATTCCCCATCACTCTCAAAACCAGAAAAATTGTCTAGAGCTTTTAAACTCGCAATTCGATTTCGTGCATCCTTCCAAAGGTTTTTCTGCAAATATCGTGCTAAGGTAAAAATCTGCTTTAGAACTATATGATTAAGTATTGTCTAGGATCGTTCGAATTTGCCGCATTAGGGATTTGAGAGTTGATGGAGGAATATTTGGTAGATAGTTTTTGCGTAAAACTTAGAGTTTTTTGTAGGATTTTCCAGAATTTTGGCATTTCCATGCTAAGATTCTAGAGATCCCCTTTTTCCACCTTTTGTTTAATGCATGCTTATCTAAAATCTGAATCTGTGAGATACAACTTATTAAGAAAATTTCTCGTCTGCTCAATTTAAGATTTTTCCCGATCTAGTAACTATTCGAATATATTTGTTTGGGTCTCTTTAGTCATGAATAGAGTCACCTTAAGTTTAAGCATGTATGCAAGATAATCTTTGCCCTTTGTGTTTTTCCTCGTACTTACACACTTTTGAGTGTTTTTGATTGTTAGGTACAATGGTAGGAGCAACAAGAAGCGGAGCTATTCTTGGGAGATCAAGGGAATACCAAATGGAAAAGAGACAAGGAAAGAGACCAGTGGGAAGCTCAAGCCTAGCCGTCATAGTGCGTTCACCCACGCGTGTATCGGGAAGAAGAAGTGCTGGATCCCTACCCACACTGGCCGATATGCGTGCAGCATTCAGGCGAATGGAGTTCAAGGCCACGCGCTACCCCCATGAGGAAACAATGGCCGAGCTGGGCATTTATGAAGACTGTCATATTCTTTTCAACGCGATGGGTCTTGAGGAAATTCATGGAGAACGCCTACGCGTCTCACGACGAAGCAACTTTCCAGTTCCTGACAACACTAGAGGTGACCTTCTACGCCTTTGGAGGGGAGACTCCAGAGGAAGATGGCGATGGGTACACCCGTTTCAAAATATGAAAGCGAGACACACCGAATGTCATTTGGGGATCTCGAGTCGATATTCGGATTCAGCCAAGGCGATATGCGAGAGATGACCCTTAACATCGAAAGGGAGGAGCTGGAGGCACTGTGGGGGCACGTTGGAGTAGGCACTTATAAGCCTGGAGTGAACAAGAATACCAGAATAAGGCACCCGGCCTTAAGGTATGTCCAAAGAGCCATTGCACATACATTCTTTGCAAGAAAAGAATGTGGAGCTGTCCTGACCAAAGAGCTGGAGATAATGGATGACGGCCTGGTGGAGATCGTTCAAGAGACCCAAAATGGGAAGGAGCTGAAAGAAAGCAGACGGAGCACCGGCTTGATCACGATATTGCTCAAGGAGCTTCTCCACTACAAGTCGTGGATGATCTCCACACCAAGTGAAAGGCCTCAAGTAGGCAGTGGAGGAGTCGTATCTGCCATCCTAAAGGGAGTTGGTGCCGATCTCGAGGAGCCAACGCACAGGATTCGCTGGATAGACGTTGACTATTTGAAGAAGTGTCAGTTTCTCGGGAAGCTATATCGGCATGGACATCGATATCAGTTCACCCTTCCTTCAAACAGAGCAGCCGTGATGTTCCAGCCCAACCCGTACCTTACTACAATAAGGGAACCTTAGCATCTAGATTTCGAGCCGCAGGACGAGCATCTTTTTCCCTATGGAGCTGACTTCTATGGAGACTACGAGGAAGAATATTGGGAGGAAGCCGATATGGTCGCTCCAGAGGAAGAAGGAGATGAAGACGACTACGAAGACCCTACGGACGAGTATGGTTTCTGTAGCATCCGCGTCCAGAAATCCTAAGTATGGTCGTGCGGGTCATGGGATGGCCGTTGTATATACGTTCTGGTATGATGGAGGTTCGTCCGTTTCTGTAAATATGTATGTATTGTGGTACGTCTGTGAGGTCAAGGACCGTACCGTGTCTGCGTCTGTGAGGTTAAGGACCGTACTGTGGTCGGACCAAGTAAATATTGTGGATTTTTGTCTAAGTGTCGAGGGACAAAGGTACTAGGCCGTGGGCCGTGGTTTTACTCGAGGGAAATCAGTTTATTCCGAGTGAAAAATGTTTTATCTCGTGAAAGGCCGAGCGGTTTGAGTTTGGCCGAGTGAAAAAGGAAAGTCAGCCGGTTTGGCCGAGAGAAACTTGATTTGGACCGAGAGAAAGTTAAACTGCGCGGGATAAGCTGGTTTGGGACGGTCAGGCTAGGGTTTTTGGGGTTTTCTCTCTATAAATACTTCTTTCTCTCGCGGCCGCGTGAGAGAATCACGTTTTATCCCGAGAGAAAGCACCTAAGGCGATTTTGCCAGAGAGAAAAGTGAAGCCGTCAAGAGAAAATCCGAGCCGTCGAGTTTCTGAGGATTTCGTTCGAGAGAAACGACTTGGAAGGGTCGATTTGCCGAGAGAAGTGCATTCGGCCGAAGGTTTTCTCGATCGGATCGCGAGAGTCCGAGAGTTAATCGAGGTAAGCCGATTCTCGCCGAGAGAATTCTGTTCTGTTGATATTTCACCGTGAGATTTGTGTTCTGGTCGGTTTTCACCGAGAGATAATCGAGTTATCTGATTGTAGGCGTGTGTTAGCCGAGAGATCTGAGAGATAGCTGTGAGTTGTTCGATCGGATCGTGAGATATCCGAGAGAAGGAGATTCTGGCCGAGAGTTTTCGAATCTGGGTCGAGGAAAAGTTGACGGTTTGTGAGATTGCCGAGAGGAGATTGGATTTCGCAAGTCTAGTCGTAGCGATAGCCGAGGATCCGCGGCTATGTTTGACTAGCTCAGTTTCTGACCGAGAAATCACCGAATTTCTTCCGACTGAAACGTTTGCCTTTGTGTCTAAGGTGAGTGCGTGACTGTAGCTTAAATCTGGAACTGTAGGATTGCTAGGTTGTCTGGTTTTCATTGATTACTTGTGTAAGTTGGTGTTTATGCTTAGCAAGATCAATGTGTTCTGTGATTGTGATTGGTATTGGATATCGTGGTTTATACGTGGTGTCTAACCAGCTGTGTGAATATCCGGATCGAGTTGCTAGCTCAAGGGGATGTATGATTCTCGCTTGGAGTAGAACCGATGCCGTGAGGAAATTCACCAGTGGTTGAGATGATCATAGAACCGTGATTCTGTGCTTGCTTGCTAAGTGATAATGTGAATTGTATAACTGATGTATGATTGCGTTTTCTGGTATTGGCTGGTGGTACGGGATGACCGTACTCACTAAGCATTTGTGATAATGCTTATGCCTCTCTTATGTGTTGAGTGTGCAGGTAAAGATGTTATCCGGGACGTTTAGTCTTGAAGGCGGACTTGAAGGCAGTGAAGAAAGAAGTGGATTAGGACTGGGTTTGGGGGGTTTTATTTTATTAAGACTTGTTGGATTATCTGGCTTTGGGTTTATTGCTTTTTGACTTAGAACGAATTTGGCTAAGTTAGTTTCTGTTTTAAGAACCCCGGATTTATGTTATGGAATTGAAATAATTATGCAATGAGAATGAATGTTTTATGAATCGAATCTGCTTGTTTAAGTTTAAGAAAATCTGAAAAATATGCTAAGTATGGAATCTGATTAGAGTTAGACTCGGTACGGCCGGCCTGGTTAGGATTATCGGGTTGGGTCGTTACAGTTGGTATCAGAGCATGGTCGATTATAGGATAGTTCATTTGCATAGTTGGGGTTAGAAATATCCACCTTTCACTGCCGAGTCTCGCGGTCTGTTGTTTCTGTGGAGTTTTGAACTCTTGTCTGGTGTTAGCTTTGGGCTAACCGGTTCTGGTTTGACTTGCAGATGGCTCCGAGAAGGACTAGGGCTGCAAGATTGAATGGTGCTGTGAACTCGGGGAGTTCTGGAACTGAGAATGCGGTTGGGAACAAGCATGAGATTGAGGCTGCTGCGGCGGCCGAGGCTGCGGCTGCGGCTGCAGCTTCTGCTGCTGCGAACTCGGCTGCTGCGAATGTGGCTGTGGTTGGAGCTGGAAACGTGGCGGGAAATGCTGCGGGTGCTGTTCCAGACAGGCTGGAGGCTGTGCTGGGATTGCTAGCTCAAGTGTTGGAGCGTTTACCGGTGGTTGCGACTGTACCGGGAGTGGTACCGGCCGTGGCACCACAAGGGGTTGCGCCTGTACCGGGAGTGGTACCGGCCGTGGCACCACCAGTGGTGGTACCGAACGTGGATGTGGAGGAAGCGGAACAGGTCGTGGCGATCCCATCTTACCTCAAGGTTCTGGATCATATGGCGAGGTTGGGAACCAAGTTCTTTGCTGGAGGAACTGCGCCTATTGAGGCTGATGAGTGGAGGATGAGGCTTGAGAGGAACTTCGAGTCTATCCGATGTCCTGAGGAGTACAAGCGGGACATAGATGTGCATTACCTGGAGGGTACTGCGCATACCTGGTGGAAAGGGACCACGGGACGTTTGGTGAATCCGAACTGTTCGTATGAGACGTTTTCTGCGATGTTCCAAAGTAAGTACTTCCCGCAGGAGGCTTACAATCAGCTGGAGGCTGAGTTTCTGTATCTGCGCCAAGGGACCAAGACGGTTCGGTAGTATGAGACTGAGTTCAACCTGTTGCGCAAGTATGTGGGACGTGACCACGATACTGAGGAGAAGCTGATCCGAAGGTTCATGAGCGGACTAAGGGCCGAGCTGCGTAATGGTTGTCTAGTGCGTGACTATGCGACGGTCACGGAACTTGTTGAGAAAGCGGCTTTGTTAGAGACTGGACAAGCCGAGGAGGCTTTGTCTAAGGCCGGTACCGTGGCTAAGAGTGGCCAAGTGTCTGGAGGACAGAACCGCAAGTTTGGAAGGAGTGTTCCAACTAAGTCGAGTGGGAACCGCAACGTGTGTGGATCTTGCGGAAAGGTGCATGTTGGCGTGTGTAGGTGTGCATCTGGAGCTTGTCATCGTTGTGGTAGCTTGGAGCATAGGGTTCATGATTGTCCTGAGCCTGACTCGAGGTTGGTGAGAGTGTCGGATGGAGTTGGCACGTCCGTTGTGTGTTTCGGTTGCGGAGAGCCGGGACATTACAAGCGGGATTGTCCGAGGTCTGGAGCAGTTGGGTAAGCGGCAGCTCAGCCTAAGCGTGCAGGGGATGTACTGGCGCAACCGGCTAAGAGGCAGGCCATCATGCCAAGGGTGTATGCAGCGACCGTGGATGGGACTGGAGATCCGACCACTTCTCGACCGATCACTGGTAAGTTTTAGTACTTGCGTTTTTTTTAGTTTGTTTGTGTCTGTGTGTTCTGTTAAGTGTCTTAGCATTCTAAGGATTGAATGTGTAGGGACCTTACTAATGGGTGAGGTGGAAACCCATGTTCTGTTCGACTACGGAGCGAGTCATTGTTTTGTAAACCCAGGGATGATTGGGAAAGGAGGATTCCAGAAGGAACCCGGGGAAGAGTTCGGACTAGTGAGGGCGGCTGGAGGCCAAGTGATGTTCTCACTAGGGACTGTTCGCAACATTGCTGGCTGGATTGGCGAAGTTAATATGCAAGCGGACTTAGTGATCTGCAAAGTTAAGTCTTACGATGTCATCCTCGGAATGGATTGGCTCGGTAAGCACAAGGCACATCTGGATTGTCACCGAGGCAGGGTGGAGTTCGAGAGGGATGGCCAAGTTCTGGTTTACCAAGGAGTGAGACCGACTTCGGGTAGCTTGGTTGTGTCGGCAAATCAAGCGGATAAAATCTTAGAGAAAGGGTGTGAAGCATATCTGGCGACGATATCTTCGATTGAGGTTGGACCAGACGCGGAGTTAGGGGACATTCCAGTGGTACAAGAGTTTGAGGATGTTTTTCAAGCTTTGTTGGGAATGCCACCGGCTCGTTCAGATCCGTTCACGATTGAACTTTAGCCGGAAACTGCTCCAGTATTTAAGGCACAATACCGTATGGCTCCGGCCGAGATGGCTGAACTAAAGAAGCAACTGGCTGATCTTCTAGACAAGGGATTTGTAAGGCCAAGCAGTTCACCATGGGGTGCACTTTTTTTTTTTGTAAAGAAGAAGGATGGAAGCTTCCGGCTTTGCATCGATTACCGAGGGTTGAACCGTGTTACTGTGAAGAACAAGTATCCACTTCTAAGGATAGATGAGTTGTTGGATCAGCTTAGTGGTGCTACTTGGTTCTCGAAGAATGATTTGGCTTCTGGGTACCATCAGATACCGATAGTCGAACCTGACGTTTTTAAGACTGCCTTTCGGACTAGGTATGATCATTACGAGTTTGTGGTCATGCCGTTTGGTTTGACGAATGCGCCAGCTGCATTCATGAAGTTGATGAATGGCGTGTTCAGAGAATACTTGGACGAGTTTGTGATTATTTTCATAGACAACATCTTAGTGTACTCGAAGAATCCGGAAGATCATGGGAAGCATTTGAGGATGGTTATGGAGAAACTGCGAGAGCAGAAGTTGTTTGCCAAGCTGAGCAAGTGTAGCTTTTGGCAACGGTACATTGGGTACTTGGGTCACATTGTTTCGGACAAGGGAGTGTCTGTGGATCCTGAAAAGATCAAGGCCATTGCGGATTGGCCGAGACCTGAGAATGCGACGGAGATAAGAAGTTTTCTAGGGTTGGCTGGCTACTACAGGCGTTTTGTTAAAGGCTTTGCAAGTATGGCTCAGCCGATGACACGCTTGACCGGGAAGGACATTGAGTTCGTATGGACAGGCGAGTGTGAGGAGTGTTTCTCGAAGCTGAAAGGGATGCTTACAAGTGCACCAGTGTTGGCTCTACCTGGGCCGGATGAACCATATGCGGTCTACACGGACACGTCTGGTAAGGGACTAGGTTGTGTCCTAATGCAGCACGGGAATGTGATTGCATATGCGTCAAGGCAGCTAAGAAAGCATGAGGCGAATTATCCTACTCATGACTTGGAGATGGCGGCCGTAGTCTTTGCGTTAAAGATATGGCGATCTTACTTGTATGGTTGGAAGGTTCAGGTGTTTACCGATCATAAGAGTTTGAAGTACATCTTCACTCAACCTGAGTTGAATCTGAGGCAACAGAGATTGATGGAGTTAGTCGCTGATTATGATCTGGAGATAGCTTATCATCCGCGAAAGGCTAATCTCGTTGCTGATGCATTAAGCCGGAGAAGGGCTAGTGTATCATCTGCTAAAGACGTGAAGGGAGTTGTGAATCTCCTAAGGACGTTAAGGCTGAACGTTCTAACTGAGGATACGAAACCGTTGGGTTTCGGAGCTGCGGATCAGGCTGACTTGTTAACAAGGATCCGGTTAGCTCAAGAGGAGGATGAGAATCTGATTAAGATGTCAAAGGCTGACAAGACCAAGTATCAAACTTCAAACAATGGGACGGTTGTGTTGAATGGCCGAATATGTGTTCCTAACATGAAAGAGTTAAAGGAAGAGATCCTAAAGGAAGCACATCAGTCTAGGTTTTCTGTTCATCCGGAAATGACCAAGATGTACCGCGACCTGAAAAGGTACTACCATTGGGTCGGGATGAAGCGGGACGTGGCCAAGTGGGTGGCTAGTTGTCCGACGTGCCAGTTGATTAAGGCTGAGAACCAGTTTCCGAGTGGTTTGTTGCAAACATTACCAATGCCGGAATGGAAATGGGATATGATCACAATGGACTTTGTGATGGGTTTACCGAAGACTAAGAATAAGCATGACGAGATTTGGGTCATTGTGGACCGACTGACCAAGTCTGCTCATTTCTTACCTATGAAAAAGACGGATGGAGTGGCTAAGCTGGTGGAGTTGTATGTCGATGAGATCGTGAAACTTCATGGCGTGCCAGTGAGCATTGTGTCTGATCGTGATCCGAAGTTTACTTCACGATTTTGGAAAGAGTTCCAAGAAGGGTTTGGGACGAAGGTACACATGAGTACTGCGTATCATCCGCAAACGGATGGTCAGTCTGAGAGGACCATTAGGAAGTTAGAGGACATGCTGAGAGCGTGTGTACTAGACTGGGGTGGTAACTGGGATAGTCATCTACCATTGGCTGAGTTTGCGTATAACAACAGTTACCAAGGGAGCATTGATATGTCTCCGTATGAGGCGTTGTATGGACGTCCGTGCATAACACCTTTGTGTTGGATCCAAGTGGGGGAGCTGGGTGAGTTAGTACCCGCGATAGTCGAGGAGACTACTGAAAAGATTTGGTTTCTGAAAGTTAAGTTGAAAGAGGCTCAAGACCGGCAAAAGAGTTATGTCGATAAGCGCCGTAAGGACTTGGAGTTCAGTGTGGGCGATCTGGTTTACCTGAAGGCTATGACCTACAAGGGGAAAAGCCGAACAATGTTTGATGCTAAGTTGAGTCCGAGGTACATGGGGCCGTACCGGATTCTGGAAAGGATTGGGGCAGTGGCGTATAAGTTGGACTTACCGCCGGAAATGAGTGCTTACCACAATGTGTTTCACGTGTCGCAGCTGAGAAAGCACATAACCGAACGTGAGAATGTGATATATGAACGACCTCCGGAGCTGCAAGAGGATCAGACCGTGGAAGGTAGACCGATCCGTGTGGTTGGCCGGAAAGAAAAGGTTAAGCGTGGTAAAGTGGTCAAGATGATCAAGGTTCTGTGGGATTGTAATGGCGACGAGCAAACGACATGGGAAAAAGAGTCAATGATTAGTACAAAGTTCCCGAAATGGTTTGAGAAACTTCCTGAGGAAGAACCGGATTCGAGGACGAATCCAAACTGAGTAAGGGAGAATTGCAGCATCCGCGACCAGAAATCCTAAGTATGGTCGTGCGGGTCATGGGATGGCCGTTGTATATACGTTCTGGTATGATGGAGGTTTGTCTGTTTCTGTAAATATGTATGTACCGTGGTACGTCTGTGAGGTCAAGGATCGTACCGTGTCTGCGTCTGTGAGGTTAAGGACCGTACTGTGGTCGGACCGAGTAAATATTGTGGATTTTTTTCTAAGTGTCGAGGGACAAAGGTACTAGGCCGTGGGCCGTGGTTTTACTCCAGGGAAATCAGTTTATTCCAAGTGAAAAATGTTTTATCCCGTGAAAGGCCGAGCGGTTTGAGTTTGGCCGAGTGAAAAAGGAAAGTCAGCCGGTTTGGCCGAGAGAAACTTGATTTGGACCGAGAGAAAGTTAAACTGCGCGGGATAAGCTGGTTTGGGACGGTCAGGCTAGGGTTTTTGGGGTTTTCTCTCTATAAATACTTCTTTCTCTTGTGGCCGCTTGAGAGAATCACGTTTTATCCCGAGAGAAAGCACCTAAGGCGATTTTGCCTGAGAGAAAAGTGAAGCCGTCTAGAGAAAATCCGAGCCGTCGAGTTTCTGAGGATTTCGTTCGAGAGAAACGACTTGGAAGGGTCGATTTGCCGAGAGAAGTGCATTCGTCCGAAGGTTTTCTCGATCGGATCGCGAGAGTCCGAGAGTTAATCGAGGTAAGCCGATTCTCGCCGAGAGAATTCTGTTCTGTTGATATTTCACCGTGAGATTTGTGTTCTTGTCGGTTTTTACCGAGAGATAATCGAGTTATCTGATTGTAGGCGTGTGTTAGCCGAGAGATCTGAGAGATAGCTTTGAGTTGTTCGATCGGATCGTGAGATATCCGAGAGAAGGAGATTCTGGCCGAGAGTTTTCGAATCTGGGTCGAGGAAAAGTTGACGGTTTGTGAGATTGCCGAGAGGAGATTGGATTTCGCTAGTCTTGTCGTAGCGATAGCCGATTATCTGCGGCTTTGTTTGACTAGCTCAGTTTCTGACCGAGAAATCACCGAATTTCTTCCGACTGAAACTTTTGCCTTTGTGTCTAAGGTGAGTGCGTGACTGTAGCTTTTATCTGGAACTGTAGGATTGCTAGGTTGTCTGGTTTTCATTGATTTCTTGTGTAAGTTGGTGTTTATGCTTAGCAAGATCAATGTGTTCTGTGATTGTGATTGGTATTGGATATCGTGGTTTATACGTGGTGTCTAACCAGCTGTGTGAATGTCCGGATCTAGTTGCTAGCTCAAGGGGATGTGTGATTCTCGCTTGGAGTAGAACCGATGCTGTGAGGAAAATTCACAAGTGGTTGAGATGATCATAGAACTGTGATTTTGTGCTTTCTTGCTAAGTGATAATGTGAATTGTATAACTGATGTATGATTGTGTTTCTGGTATTGGCTGGTGGTACGGGATGACCGTACTCACTAAGCATTTGTGATAATGCTTATGCCTCTCTTATGTGTTGAGTGTGCAGGTAAAGATGTTATCTTGGACGTTTAGTCTTGAAGGCGGACTTGAAGGTAGTGAAGAAAGAAGTGGATTAGGACTGGGTTTGGGGGGTTTTATTTTATTAAGACTTGTTGGATTATCTGGCTTTGGGTTTATTGCTTTTTGACTTAGAACGAATTTGGCTAAGTTAGTTTCTGTTNAGAAGTGGATTAGGACTGGGTTTGGGGGGTTTTATTTTATTAAGACTTGTTGGATTATCTGGCTTTGGGTTTATTGCTTTTTGACTTAGAACGAATTGGGATAAGTTAGTTTCTGTTTTAAGAACCCCCGATTTATGTTATGGAATTGGAATAATTATGCAATGAGAATGAATGTTTTATGAATCGAATCTGCTTGTTTAAGTTTAAGAAAATCTGAAAAATATGCTAAGTATGGAATCTGGTTAGAGTTAGACTCGGTACGGCCGGCCTGGTTAGGATTATCGGGTTGGGTCGTTACAGTTTCCCTCTCTACGGAGCGGATCGTTACCATTTCGACCCAATCACAAGTGCGACTCATCGAACCCTCAAGACGGCTCACGATCGGATCAACGTACTCCAACGGTACTACAAATGGCAAGATCGCTCAATTAAGAAGCTAGTCTCCACGGTGAAGGGGATTAAAGGACACGTGAAGGGTCTGAAAGGCCAGATCAAGTCGCTCACCTCGAAGCTGAAGGGGTCGACACCATCGCCACGACTTCAAGCCGATATGTCATCCGGAGAACTAGGAGGAAAAGAAGAAAAAAGGCATTCCTGCCAAGAAGAAAGCATATCGAGGAAGAGACGTGCGAGCCAGTCCCCGATACTGGAATCGGACAACCCTTCCTTCTCAACCAGTGAGGACACCACGTCCTCACATCACACTGAGCAATGAGGTACCACTCCAAACTTCTGTACATAAGCAATTTTCTCTACATTTTCTTTTCATTTTTCTTGAATTTTTGCATTATAATAGGACCATATTCTTCCTCTCTTCTATCACACAGGGACTGTGTGATTTAAGTTTGGGGGAGTATGTAGTACATGCACTCGCTTAGATTAGATATCATGCATTCATCAAGTTGCATAGAAAAACACGAAAAAAAAATTGAAAAATTTTGAAAATTTATCCCACAAAAAGAATTCATGTAGTTGCATTTCCATATTAAGATTGAGTCTAGATGCATTCATTTAGGATTCATAAGCATTCGCATAGGGTGTTAAGTATGATGAATCCTTGTAAACATCCATTTTTAGGTCATGAATTCAATGCCTTAGTTCTTGTTTGTTTGATGCATTTGGAATTAGACTGAGCTTAAGGCAGCACCACATTTGGAATTTGTCTTGTGAAATTCGGTTTTAGCTTGATGCATTGCGATTTGAACCATTTCCCTAATGAACTTGAACCGTTAAAATGAAAATTTAATTGTCTTGTTCACATTTGTCATTCAACTCATATATTTCACTTGGACTCTCTTTCCCTTTTAACCACTCTTCTGCTAGTCCAAGTACAAGACCATACCCTAAGCCCAAACCTTCGTTTTAAGCCGTAAACACTTTTGTGAGAGCATGTGAGGCCTTTGCACCATTTTCGAATCTTCTTAGGCAAAAAGTGTTGGGTTTAGATCGACAAGGTTAGATTTCCATGTAGACGTTGGCTCACATCTCGAGTCAACACTAGGTTAAGTGGTATTGATACTGAAACGGCTTGATACCGAAATCGGAGGCTGATATTGCTGGGTAGACTAGGAAAAAGGGGGGTGTATTCTGATTGATCATGCATTGACAAAAAGGGAAAAGAAGAAAACCACTGAGTCAGATGGGGACACGAGTAAAAGAGATGGCGGCAACAAATGAGGCTCAAAACCAAAAGAAGAAAAAAGGCGATTCCAAGAGAAAGCAAAAGAAGGCCAATCAACAAAGTCTAAATCCGGCCAACAACACCAAAGCTGAAACACAAGGAACGCAACAAAGGAGCCAGAGAGCCGAAACCGATCTCCAACAAAGAAGAAGGTCCCCGAAGATGACCAGGAAGGGTAATATCGAGAAGTGATATCGGGTATGAGGCGAAATGCCAAAACAAAAGGTAGCTTAGGAGGGAGC
The DNA here is from genome assembly GCA_020283515.1 of Alliaria petiolata. Taxonomy (NCBI): domain Eukaryota; kingdom Viridiplantae; phylum Streptophyta; class Magnoliopsida; order Brassicales; family Brassicaceae; genus Alliaria; species Alliaria petiolata. The sequence continues at coordinate 24,144,696 of JAHZTW010000004.1, read as the reverse complement.
AGTTTAGATTAGGGTAGGAAACGAAATAGATGTTCTGGATAGATGGGAATCTAGCCTTGTATGCATCCATTGGTTTTTACCCTTAGCATTTTGCATTAAGAAGGTTCCTTTCATGAGTGATCCCACTTAAACACTTAACCCGATCGCGCTACGAGTTCATATTTAGCTCGTTACCTTACCCTGAACCAAGTTAGTTGATTGACAGGTATGGATGAGATCCACGTTTTAAATTTCTTAATGAATGTGAAATGGAATTGGGAATTTGAATTTGCATCTAAGTTAGGATTGATTTTGCTTGATTTTGCGATGAATGTGGCTAAGGCTTTTTGGATAGGTAGAATTCGACTTGCATCCTAGAAACCTGAACTTAGACATTGAGTTGATTTCTTTTAAATG
>JAHZTW010000004.1:24102073-24142686 GCA_020283515.1 Alliaria petiolata | reverse complement strand
TTTTATCTTGGAAGTTTATCTTTTTACCGTTTAAGTATCTATTTCCTGCTTAGAATCTTTAGGGTTCTCTTATTTGTGGTCTTGAGTGACACAAGATCAATCCTTTAGTGGTTTTTAGTAGTAAAGTCTCGACCTTTATCTATTTCGAACTTGACTTATGACACCGATATGACCGATCTGTTTACTAACGCTCCCAAAATGGTTTGATACCCCATACGCTGTACTACTTTCGGTTGATATTGTTGGGACATTGCTAAAAAGGCATGAAAACCTATTTGTCAGCTACCTAGCTCGATACAGTTTTAAAAAGCTCCGTCTGCAAGCGTATCGAGCTATTTATCGACCTACATAGCTCGATACACCCCTTTTCCAGGTAAGTCAACGGGGTTTGACCGGTTTAATTCACTCGAATTAAACCGGTTCTTTCTCCTTCTTCTTCCCCAAACACAAAAATTTGCCCCCTACACACACACTTGCGATTTTTAGGTCTCTCTCTCCTTTTTCAAGCAATTTTCGTGATTCCAAGTGCCCCTTGCTAGATTTATTATACTCTTATTGATTCTAAGTCAATCTCTTTCATCCTATCAACAACTCACGAGGTAATCAATCCAAAAACCAAGCTTTTCATCTTTTGCTATAATGGTGGAAAGTTTTGGGATTTTTATTTTAGGATGTTCTAATTGATTGTTTGAGGCTTGGTCATTGCTTGAATACGGTTAGGGATTAGATTTCGAGTGGTACACTAGGATTTTCAGGGTTAATTTTTGAAAATTTGACATATAGGGTTCATGGTGCGAAAATTCAAATTAAACTCTTGAACCTTGTTAGATTTTGGGGCTTTCACTTGCATTAGTTTGCATTGATCATGATTATGGATTGCCAATAGGTAGCACTCGTATTTGGGCGATTTGAAAATTCTCAATTTGCCAAAATATTGCTAAGTGTGAAATTAGGAAATTTTTTTGAAAATTTGGTATTGATCTTGTTTGTTACTTGCTATTTGCTGTTCAAAATGGGTTGCTCACTCTCTCTACAAACTTTGTCTCTCTTTTAGGAACAATGGGAAGAGCTAGAGGAGATGCAACAAGCCAAGGAGCAAGCTCTCAAGCAAGGTCATCAAAAAGCCAAGGGAAGAAGCAAGTAGTTGAAGACCGAGAGGTTAGTAGTGAGGTGGAGCAGTTGATGCTTGGGTCAAGGAAGAAGCCAGTCACAAGAGCTTCAAAGGGGAAGGCAAAGGCCACACAAGAGGGGCCTAAAAAGAAGCTCTCACCCGAGGAACTCCCCAAGGCATACATGGACATGCGGTTCAAGGCAACGAAGTATCCGCATGAGCTTCCAAACTCTCTTCAAGAACATGGGTTTGGCCAAGTTCATCACCATGGCTCATCCCGCTCACAAGCTTACGACATGTGAGTTCTTATCCTCCCTCACTGCACACTTCTACTATGAGGGTGAGGATTCGCCACCGCTACATGGTCATGGCTACATCAAATTCAAGATCCATAGGACCATCTACTCAATGACCCTTCCGCCAACTAAATGAGGTCATTGAATTTCTAGAAGGGGAAAGGAGAACAAAGATGATCACCATTGATGAGTGTGAGTTAAAGGGCTTGTGGGAGACAATCGCGGTTGAGAAATTCAAGCCGGGAGGAAGCACATGGACTATGATAAGGCATCCGGCGTTGAGGTATGCACACAAGGCTCTTTCTCACACCTTCTATGCAAGGAAGAAGGTCGGGAAAGTCGCCAAGGAGGAGCTCGAGTTGCTAGATGTGGGTCTTCCAAGGTTCACCGGGTTTCACACAAGAGGGGGCACAAGAGTCCGAGGAGATAGGACGGGAACCGGTATTGTTAGCCTATTGGTTAGGCAGCTACTCTCCTACCAAGATTGGGTTGTCACTATGAAAGACAAGTACCCCGAGCTCAGCATTGGCGGGATCGTCACCCCGATCCTCGAAGCTTGAAGTAACAAACCCTACCGCATCAATTTTTTGGCGCCGTTGCCGGGGATTGTTTGCTTTTGCGAATTTTCAGTTTCTAATTCCTCTTTTAGACCACGTTGAGTTTCAAGCTTTTCCGTTCATTGCTCACGATTCTCTTGTATCTACTTCTCATGTTTCAGGTGTATGACCACTAGGAGGAACGCTTCCAACGTCTTGCCCCGCTACATCGAGATCGACAGGCACGAAAAAGAAGTCTGAAGGTTAAGAAGACAGATCAGCATGGCTGAAAACGAGGTTCTTCGCAATGCTGGTCGAGCACCTCACGTTTTACAAGCTGGGGAGCCACAGCTCGATAACAATGGAAATCCTATTAACCAAATTCCAGAGGCTGACTCGGATGGAGAAGAACTCGATCATGCCTTGTAGCAAGGAGGACATAATCTGATCATCGGAAATGGCGTTAACCAAGAAAACCCTATCGTCCAACCAGAAGACGCCAACCGACCTATTCTACCAGGCGAGTAAGGAACCACACCATAGCCGATCACGACATTCCTTATCAGCACTTTCAGAATTGAGCTGCGATTTAAGTGAACGCCCCTCATGAGGACGATCTGGAGATCAAACCGCAAATCATCTCCTTGGTGAATCAAAATCAGTTTTACGGGCTATCAAACGAGCATCTGATGGACCACATCAAACTATTTGAAAAGATTTGCAGCACCACAAAGACGAATCGAATCCTTTAGACCCTGAGTTCAAGTGCCTTGAAGACTTCGCGTCTCGGCCGAAACTCTTTCTGCTTACGAGCCAGGTTCCATCTATTCCACCCCTATCTTTTACTTATACTTTATTTTTCATATTTTTTAGTCGTTCCCGGCCTATCAACCCAATTTCACACTGGGGACAGCGTGATTTAAGTCTGCGGGGTTCGTACTAATGACTTTGCTTTGTTTTTATTTTATTTGAGTTATTTTAATGATTTCTGGTTACTCTAAGAACTAAGAATGAAGTATCTCGATATATATGATATGCTTTTAGGGACTATGATGCAAAACCTATGATGATATTCGACCAGTGGGCTTCTACGCTATTTCTAGTAACAGATCTTTCAAGCTTTAGTACTAGACTAGGTGGTAGCTAAAAAGCCGGCAATGCGAAATCCTGGAGAATGTCGATCTATATAGATTTCAGGGGAAGGAATATACTAGCTCTATTTTTATTAGATTTTAACCTGACTTCTAATTTCCTTGTCAACATATTTAAGCATTTGATAACACTCATATTTTACTCCTAAAACCTATAATTTCAAGATCCCTTACAAGTGTTTTAACCTGGTTTTCAACGGTTTTAAAGTGATTTCCACGTTTCCTAGTCTTAAGAGTCATTTCAGGAAAATTGGACAAAAAGGACACATTTTGGAGCAAAACGGAAACTTCAAGGACAAGTGCTCGGGGCCATAAGTCCAACATCAGACGACAACCTTCCCACCATAAGATCAATCTCATATTTGGAGACAAGATAGCCCTTTCAGCTATCTTTCATCCCGAAGTGGTCTGAGTTCAATCCCACGGTTGGATCTCAAGTTACGAAGGAAGCAAGAAGGTTTGTCAGGCACATCCTCAGAAGAAGGACGGCCGCGCCATGGAGCTTCAGAAGACCAGTGGCCGAGCCACATCTGGTCGCTCGCACGGCAAGACCATTCCGGCCCATCCCGAGCCCATTTGCACTTATTCGATATTTCCCGAGGTTAAAAGCCCACTTTCTGAAGACACCATGGACTATATAAGGAGACCTTAGGGATTCACAAAGGGGGTGACTTTCCACAGAGCTTTTCCAGAAACACTTTCAAGCCGCCGGAGAGAGAGAGAGAGAGAGATATATCAACGGCGCCCGGAGTTGAAGACCTCGAAAGAGATTTCTTCTGCAGCCGCCACCTTTCCTTCCTTCTCTTTTCATCTTTTGTTCTTAGTTCTCTGCTTTTCAATACTTTAAGACGATCTCTTCATTCAGATTTCCTTTGAAGAAGTTTTCTCACTGTGTTTCTTATTCAATACAATTGGCACATTTCTTATCTCGAAGATGTCTCTCGTTCTCATGAACGAGTAGTCATCTAGTTGGGGTTTTAAGGGGGTTTTCAAAGGGGTTTAATCATGGATCGATTTCGCTAGGTTGATAGAGATAAAGTTTCTTTTAGGTATCTTCGTTCATGTCTTGCTCTTATTACATGTTTGCTTCTCTGATCAATTAGCAACTGATTCCAGGATGATTAGATACTCGAACGTGTGGTCTATTATCTGGTTCTAGAGGTTAACGAGCGGACCTCACCGTAGGATTCTCAAGCATATCGACGGACCGCACCACGAGTGTTTACAAATAGGTGAATGATATGTATGCGCGGTTGTCTTGCATCGTGGAATGATAACACATATCCGCGGGACAAGGCAAACATAGGTGGCCAGATCCGCGAGTGCGGGGTGGTCATAGTCGACCGTTTCAGCGTAAGAACCTAACACATTAAGTCATTTTGAACCTAATCTATTGCTTGTTAGATCTGATCCATGAACCCCAGAGAACACCCCTGAACCGAACGCCTTTTACCTATTGATTTACAACCTTTTAATTCTCTTTTCCTGCTTGATAACACCACTGCAACCATGACATACCAACCTCCCCCCCCCCCCGCCAACTTCTCTTTAGGTTTAAAGAAGTTAGAAATCCTAGGACTTTCGCAAAACAACAATCTCTGTGGATTCGATCCCTTAATATACTATTGTGATTGCTATGCACTTGCAGTTATCTTAGGGGTAAAACTTGAAGTAACAAACCCCACCGTATCAAGTTTTTGCCGCCGTTGCCGTGGATTATTTGCTTTTGCGAATTTTCAGTTTCTAATTCCTCTTTTAGACCACGTTGAATTTCAACCTTTTTACGTTCATTGCTCACGATCCTCTTGTACTTCTCATGTTTCAGGTGTATGACCACTAGGAGGAACGCTTCCAACGTCTTGCCCCGCTACATTGAGATCGACAGACACGAAAAAGAAATCCGAAGGTTAAGAAGACAGATCAGCATGACCGAAAACGAGGCCGCTCTTGGAGTTCAACAAAACCGCGAAGAAGTTCTTCGCAACGCTGGTCGAGCACCTCACGTCTTACAAGACGGTGAGCCACAGCTCGACAACAATGGAAACCCTATCAACAAAATTCCCGAGGCTGACTCGGACGGAGAAGAACGTGATCTTGTCTTGCAGCAAGGAGGACATAACCCGATCATCGGAAATGGCGCGAACCAAGCAAACTTTATCGTCCAACCAGAATACCAAAATGCCAACCGACATGTTCTACCCGCCAACCAACCCATGCGAGTGAGGAACCGCACCATAGCCGATCACGATACTCTTGATCAGCATTTTTAGAATCGAGCTGCGATTCAAGTAAGCGTCCCTCATGAGGACGAGCTGGAGATCAAACTGCAAATCATCTCCTTGGTGAAGCAAAATAAGTTTCACGGGCTATCAAACGAGCACCCGATGGACCACATCGAACTATTTGAAGAGATTTGCAGCACCACAAAGACGAACCGAATCCCTCCCGACTATCTAAAGTGTAAGCTATTCCCATTTTCTTTGAGTGACAAGGCTCATAGATGGCTGAAGACTTTACCACCAGGATCGATCACTAACTGGGTGGAATGCAAATCCGCGTTCTTCAATCACTTCTACACGAAGTCACAGTCCAATATGCTGAGAAACAAGATCTAAGGCTTCCAACAAGGACCGGTCGAGTCATTCTTTGAAGCATGGGAGCGATTCAAGGACTACGAACGCGACTGCCCACACCATGGTTTCTCTGGAGCAAGCTTACTGAACACATTCTACCGCGGACTGCAAGCTAGGTACCAACTCTCACTCGACACGGCCAATAATGGAGATTTTAACACAAAGACATAGCGACAAGGATGCACACTCATCGAGAACGTCGCCGTAAGCAACATCAACAACTGTCCGGATTATGATAGAAATCCGCAAACCGGAGATTCAGATTCCAAACAGATAGCCGAGCTGAGGAACATGATGAGCCAGCTACTCAAAGGGCAGCAACGCAATATCAATGCTTGTGAAGCCACAGGAGAAAGCGAAGAGTTCAACCCAGGAGACGAAGGAGATGAATCCTACACGCGAGAAGAAAAAGTTAATTTTATAGGAGGCCAGAATTCCTATCCAAACCGGAACTTCAACAATGGATTCAACAACAACTTCAGGAACAACAACAACCTCTCTTACCGAAACCCGAACGTGGAGAATCTGCGAGACCAAGTTTATCCATCTCAAGGAATACCTTTTCAGAACAAGTTCCAAAACGTGAACTACAAAAAACAACAGAGGCTACCAGCCGAAGCCACCTTACTACTCTCAGCCCGCGCCCTACAACAATCAGCAAGGAGCGCCACAAGCTGTATCAAACGCACCCATCACGAGAGGACAAACTCGAAGGATTGATGCAACAGCTGCTATTGTCTAAGATCAAATTGGTCAAGGATCTCAACATCAAGGTAGATTGCATGTACAACGATTTGAACGGCAAGTTCGAATCTTTATCTTTCCATGTGAAGAAATTAGACATGCAAGTCTCACAAACTGCTGAAACCATCAATAGATAAGCATGAATCTTTCCGGGAAAGGTAGAGGATAACCCGAAAGGATTCTGTAACGTGATCTCTGCGATCACCGACGAAGCTGAAGAGCCAGAACTAGCTATGGGAAATAAATGCAGATTCGTCCCACTTTTCCCGACAATAAAGAATGGAACGGCTTAGCCACCTTTTGATACTCCGGAACACTGCGCATTCGAGAGACTAAAGAAGGAAGAAAATCCGGGCGCATTCACCTTCCCATGCTCGATCACGGGGATTAAGTTCGAAGATTGTCTATGCGACACGGGAGCTAATGTCAATGTCATGTCAACAACGATCGCTGAAAGGTTAGGAATAACAACCTATTTTCCATCACCTATGCAGCTAGTATTCGGAGATTCGTCCAGGAAGAAAGCAAATGGCATTGTGTACAACGTCCAACTTCTTGTCCGATACAAGATAGTACCTACAGATTTCCATGTACTCGATATGGGGGAAGACAAAGACAAGCCTTTGATACTTGGAAGACCCTTCTTGGCCACGGTAGGAGCAAGGATCGACCACGTAAGCAACTTCGTAGTCTTCCTACATATAAGTCAGAAGAGATACTATCCGAAGGAGCTAAACACTCCACCTCCGGAAAGAAAGAGCCAAACGATTAAAAATGAGAAAAAGGGTATGATGTCAAGAGTAGGCCAGCTCCACTCGAGACCCTTCTCTAGAATCAAAATCCTGATTCCTCCCGAGCTAGGAGAGCTAAGTAAAGAAGAAATGGCCAAGACGGTCGAGAAGACCAAGCAGGTGATCTTAGAAGCCAAAACTCTTAGGAATTGGAACGGAGGCACGCTACTAATACGGAAACAAGGCGATGCTTTAGGAGAGACAACTTCAGAAGCCACTTCCTCCACCGCTTAAGCTTCGAACAAAGTCGAGCTAAACGACTTAAACAAAAGCGCTTGGTGGGAGGCAACCCATCCTGTACGTGTTTTCAATTTTCTTTCTTTCATTTCTAACAACTACTTTTTGCAAGTTTTATGTACTTAGGCATATGAAGAAAAACAAAAAAAATATATATAAAAACCAAGAAAAACCCAAAAATATGAGGAGGAGCCTCGGAAGGAGGTTGGCCGCACGAGCACCATATTGTGCCGCGGAGAGACAGGCCGTGGCCGCGCGATGGGCCACGACCGCGCGGAGAGGAGACACCTGCCGCGGCCGCGACAATCCATGGTGCGGCCAGCGGTCGTTTGAGCGATCAACCCGGAAAACTTACGTTTTCCTCCCGAACCGAACTTTCTGCGTGTTACAATCCCGCACCAAAAAATCATTCCCGTTATTGTAAGTTAACGAATTTTATTGCTTCGTGACCAACACGCAAGGTAAGTTCTCTCGTTTTAAAGTTTTTGAAAATTAAAGGTTTTTTGGTGATAGAAACACTTTTTTAAACCAAAAAGAAAATTTTTAGAATCAAACTCTCTTTTCTTCTTCTCTTCCAAAAGACTTGAAGATTTTTGAGAGATTCCAGATTTTTCAAATTCGAACTGTTTTCAAAAATTCTTTGGCCTAAGCTAATCTATTTTCAAAGGAATTCTCATATACTATGATCTCTAATTTTAAAAATACCTAGAGAACTCAATATTGAGATCTCTCTTGTTTGCCTAGATAATTATCTAGGATGCTTGGTTAATGGCAGAGAACCTTGGATTGATGATTTAGGTTGCCTAGATTTCGATTTTTGCAGCCCGATTTCGAAAAAGTTGAAATCTTTGCAACATTGAAATTAGAACTTGCTCTAAAAACGAATTTTGCTGATATTATTAGACAACTTGCTTAGTTTGAGTTTGATTCATGCTAGGTATGACTTAAAAACAAAAGTTTGATGAGAATAAGTTGAGAAAATTGATTTATTGGAGAATTTTTGGTTTGGAAACCCAAAAATCCGAAAATAGAGTTTGAATACCAAATTTCTTTTGAGATTTAAGCATTAACTCAATGAGTATTAGTCTTGTAAACTCTTGATATATGTCTTGTATATCATTGCACATGAGAATCCTTATGACACATCAATATCACATGTTTGATCCAGTTTTTGTTTTGTTTTGCAAGGTACAATGAGTTATGACCGAAACTTCGAGGTGCGTTCAAAGAATATAGAGCAACTAAGCTCTTCAAGGAGTTCTTCGCGTCAGCAAGAACACGAGACATCACTAGGAAACCCGAGTCTAGACACCACTCTAGGGAGATATGTGGAGGAACAACGAAGAAGGTTCCGCGGTTCGGGGATAGCACGCACAAGCCGCGACGATTCACCTCCACCCCAAGAGCCAACTAGAGAGCTGAACCCTTCTCCTCCTAAGCGCAAGGTCCGAAACTTTGGAGCACCAATGGACCCAAACATTGATTATTTAAAGGAGATGAAGAAGATGGAGATAAGAATAACCCTGAAGATCGATTACTCTGCTTTAGACTCTTTGGGCAACACCGAGGATATCACATGGTACGTGGACGAGCTAAGGCCCATGACCTTTATGGAGATTGATCGACCCACTTACAAGGAGCTCGCGCAAGAGTTCTTATCTTCAGTTCAGTTAACCTACCAGAGAGGAAGGAAGTCACATCCGAAGGACGGTACTCTCTATTTCACCATTGGCTCTAGAGATTATGAGCTGAGCATCCCTAGACTTTGCGAGATATTCGGTTTTGACTTGAGGAGCGAGACAAGAGTTGAAGAAGAATGGAGTGATGTTCTTCGGGGACTTATGGGCCGAGGCATTTATGACAAGGGAAGGCATCCGTCTACTTTTATTTCACATCCGGCCGTGCGTTTTGTGCACCGCCTCATAGCACACCGACTTTACTCTCGCAGCAACTAGTCATGCAGTCTCATCCCAGAGCTCGTCCTACTTCAGTCCGCCTTTAGAGACGAGACAGGAACTTGACAGACGCAACCATGGATCCAGACAGGTTCGGATACTGATACCGACAAGGAAAGGGAGACAGCTGCACGGTCTACCTACCGTCTCCCACGGTCCCACGCCTTTCAGAGGGTTCACCACGGTGGATCCCGGGGCATGAGGAGTTTCGTACCGAGTTCTCACTCCTACTGCTCACCGTTGGAGAGTATGTAGCCGCTAAGGTTAGGAGAGACACTACAAGAAAACACAGGTTTTGTGACTAAATTTTACGACTCCTATTTTGGTCGCAAAAATGTGTGACGCTACTGTGACGAATTTTTGATTAATTAGCGACTAACCAAACGACAGAGACTCAATAGTCGTAAATTTATGACTAAAGAGAGTAGTTGGAAAACAGTCGCGTATGAATGACGATTTGCGGACTCTTTTGCGACTATAATGTTTTAGTCGCAAAATAATCACAAGTTAAGACGCATTAGCGATTACTTGTTTAGTAGGAAACTTTGGTCACAAAAATAGTCGGTAATTTGCGACTATTCTGCGACCGATATATATAGTTACAACTTCGTCGCATTTTAGTCGGATAATAAGTTGGTAAAAAATGTGAAAAATAAACAAGTTAGTTGGCGTACCGAACTTTTGCGACCCTAAAATGTTGTCAGAAAGTAGTCGGGAAACGGTGGCAAAAGAGTTGTTAATTTGTGACGTTTTAGTTGGAGTCGCAAAATCGTCACATATTTATTCACTATATATAAGTGTCGCCGGTTGCTTCATTTGTATTGAAAAGTGAGGAAGAAAAAAAAAACAAGAGAAGAAAAAAACGAAAGAAAAAAAACGAGAGAAAAATAATAATGTGGAATTCATCACGAGAGTAGATGTATAATAGAATCGATCCACAAACTAATAATATTTCCGACGAATTCTTGGCGGGGGTGGATCAGTTCATGAATTTTGCAAGTAGCCAATCAATAGCGCAAAGTAGTGGAGGTAAATTTTACTGCCTTTGTATAAAATGTCAAAATTCAAAATTTTTACAAGGAAGTACTATTTCGAAGCATTTGCATAGTAGAGGATTTATGCCCGGATTTATGTATGGTGTAAACATGGTGAAGATTATGATGTGCTTGGGGGAGGGACAAGTAGTCATTATGCAAATGTAGATTCTACTAGTGGTAGTCAACAACCAGAATATGATGGGGGGGAATATATATGCTGAGATGGTGAATGATGCATTTCATGGTTCCACGCCATTTAATCATCATGAGTATCATGAACATGAAAGTGGATATGATAATATTCATGAAGAACCTACCCAAGAGGCAAAACGGTTTTATGATATGTTAGATGCTGCAAATACTCCACTTTATAATGGTTGTCGTGAAGGTCATTCAAAGTTATCTTTGGCTGCTCGGTTCATGAACATCAAGTCAGACCATAATATGGCTGACAGTTGCATGGATTCGTGGTCGGAATTGTTTACGGAGTATTTACCAGAGGGAAATCAGGCAACTGGTTCATACTACGAGACATAAACTTTGATGCGAAAGCTAGGATTGTCGTACTATACATATGATGTATGTATAGATAATTGTATGCTTTTCTGGAAAGAAGATGAGAATTTGGAGCATTGCAAGTTCTGTGCAAAACCAAGATTTAAGGCTAGTGAGGGACGAACTAAAATACCGTTCAGTCTTATGTGGTATTTACCTATTACTGACATATTAAAGAGAATGTACCAGTCAAAGAAAACTGCATCGTCGATGAGATGGCATGCTGAGCATGAATCAGAAGACGGAGTAATGTGTCATCCATCTGATGCGGCAGAGTGGAAGAATTTCCAACGTTTGCATCCTACATTTGCAGAAGAATCACGAAATGTTTATCTTGGATTATGTACATATGGTTTTATTCCTTTTGGGATGTCAAAAAATCATTCGTTGTGGCCAGTGATCATGACTCCGTACAACTTACCGCCATATATGTGCATGAAAAGTGAGTATTTGTTTCTTACGGTATTGAATTCTGGACCAAATCATCCACGAGCCAGTCTTGATGTTTTCCTTCAGCCATTGATCGACGAGTTAAAGGAGTTATGGAATAACGGAGCTGAGGCATATGATATATCATTAGATCAAAATTTCAACATGAAAGCCGTTCTTTTGTGGACTATAAGCGATTTTCCGGCATATGGTATGTTGTCGGGATGGACGACACATAGAAGATTGTCGTGTCCCATTTGTATGGATGATACAAAAGCTTTTCAATTGACGGCTGGAAGGAAGACATGTTGGTTTGACTGTTACAGAAGATTTCTTCCTATAAGTCATCCGTTAAGGAAGAATATGATAAACTTTTTGAAGGGAAAGCACGCATTGAAAGACTACCCACCTCAATCTTTGACTGGTGAACAAGTTTTATATGAGCGTATAAGGCACGCCGAGCCACCTAAAACATTTGTATGCGGTGGAAATGGTCACGAAAAAAAAGTAGATGGCTATTGGAACTGGCACAATTGGCATAAAGAAAGCATATTTTGGGAGCTATTGTACTGGGTTGATCTGACGCTACGACACAATCTTGTTGTGATGCATATCGAGAAGATTTTTTTCGATAAGATCATGTATACTGTTATGAATGTTAAAGACAGATCAAAAGACACAGTGAAGTCAAGATTACATATTGCACGATTTTGTTCTCGAACAGAATTGCATGTAGATGATCGAGGGAGAGCTCCGTTTCCTATTTGGAGATTGACTTCAAAAGCAAAAGAATGCTTACTTGAATGGGTCAAACATGAGGTGAAATTCCCAGACGGCTATGTAGCAAATTTAGCTAGTTGTGCAGACATCACTGGTGGAAAAGTTTTCTGGAATGAAAAGTCATGACTGTCATGTATTTATGGAATGATTGCTTCCATTTATCTTTGCAGAACTTCTACCGCGTAACGTGTACCTTGCATTATCAGGTATATATATGAATTATTATATATATTTATATTATTAATTAATATTTTTGATATAAATAACAACATAATGTTTTAATATTGTATGGATTGGATCTTTTTTTCGTGACTTAAGTAGTAGATCACTGGATCAAAATCGCCTCCAAATTCTAAAGGATAACATTGTCATGATTTTGTGTAATTTGGAAAAAATCTTACCACCTTCATTCTTTGATGTGATGGAGCATTTACCTGTACACATACTCTACGAAGCGGAGCTTGGTGGTCCTGTGCAATATAGGTGGATGTATCCCTTCGAATGGTTTTTTAAACAATTAAAAGGCAAGGCGAAGAACAAAAGATATCCAGCGGGATCAATAATTCAGGCATACATGAATGATGAGATATCTCATTTCTCAGAACACTACTTTTCTTCACATATATCTACAACTAGTAGAAGAAGGTATAACTTAAATATTGATTAAGTTATTTAATATATTACTTCAAAATATAAGAGCTAAAATCATAATTTTTCAGGTCAAGTCGTTATGTCGAAGCTGAAGTGCCTGTATATCCTATACCGGTGCCGGATATATTCACTCAATTGGGTCGTCCAAGTGGCAAAAGTAGTGAATTTTGGTTAAATGAGAAAGATTATAAATGTGCACATGCATATTTTTACGCAATTGTGACTATTTTCGCCCGCTTGAGAGGTACGTACTTTGCAGTTCATTATTCACTTAATTGGATTCTTTTATTTTTTAGTTCAGTAAAATATATCATGTTGTTGGCAAAACAGATTATCGGACGCACAAATTCGATTTGAATATCCGGAACTCTCTAATGAAGAGGTGACTTTGAAAAGAGATGAAGATTTTCATATCTGGGTTCGCCAATACGTACGTATTGTTTTCTTAATTTTTTTAAATATTTATTTTTCGTTTTTTTATTTTTTTTTTAATATTTCCATATATATATATAGGTTAGTGCAATGAAAAGTCAGGAAAATTTTCCTCCTTGGGTTCATGAACTAGTGGAAGGTCCTGAAAATAAGGTCAGGTCGTGGCCGATGTATTTTACAAGAGGATATTTGTTTCATACGCGAGATCACGGGCTCACTAAAATAACTATGAATTATGGAGTATGTGTCCGAGGACAAAACTACTCAGAAGCATCTGAAGAGGATGATTTTTATGGTACCGTGCAAAATATCATAGAGCTCGAATATCCTGGATTTGTGAATTTAAAGATCACGCTTTTCTACTGTGAATGGTTTGACCCTACAATTGGAAAAGGCATTCGAAAGCGAGATGTAGGCATTGTTGACGTGCTCTCATCAAGGAGATATCAAAATTACGAACCATTTATTTTAGGTATTTTCTGTTTTAATTGAGTATGTATATGTGTGTTGTATATGTTTAATTAGTTCTAAATTTAAATTTAAATCCACGTGCAGGGTCTCAAGCTGATCAAGTTTGTTATCTTTCATACCCACACACTAAACGACCTCGGAAAGTGTGGCTCACGGTCTTCAAAGTAAATTCAATACATATTGTTCAAGGAAATTTTAGCGAAAAAGAGGTTGTTGTACTGCAGCAAACAACTGATGATGGAATGACGTATACGATTGAAGATATCATAATTGATAGTTTAGTAGATGGAAATCATCATGTTGAACCAATTGATTATGAAATCGAAGACGCTGAAGCAGAAGATGAATTTCTTTGTAACTTATCATCTTCAGATGATGAAGATGAGGAATTTTAATAATGATTCTCAAATTTTAAGGTTTGTAATATAATCTTGAAATTGTAGACACACCTTTGTGTTTTGTAATATAATGTTTGCGACTAACTTTGATATGAATTTTTGATTTTGTTTCTAAAATTCACTCACCATATGTTTGTTTTTTTTATTAATGGTTATGGTTTAGAGAAACTAATTTATATATAAACAAAATAAACTTTGAGAAATGAATTTTGAGACTTTTACAAAATCTTTCTGTCTGTATGTGTCCTATATAAAGAAGCTAGAGTACAAAATACCGAATGTCTATAACAGCTATTTGGCTAAGCACCTTGATTATAGACAAGAGGTAATGGGTTCGAAACTGTAGTTACAGCTTTTTCCAAATTTTAAGAATTGTAGTAGTAGTCACTAAAGCGTCTTAAAATACCCACGTCTTTGTGACTGATTTGCTTATCCAACATTAATGTATGAGGTTTAGGGCATATGTTTGTTACTAATACAAAACGTGACGAAAGAGTTACACTTTGCGACAACTTTGCTACGATATTGTGACTAACACCTGAATTTGTGACTGATTTGCTTCTCTTTAGCAACATTCGTCGATTTATTTTGGAAAATTAATAATTAACATTTGTAAAATATGTTAATTTATACGTTATAAATAGATTTGAACTACTATATAAACCGAATCTTTAAACAAATTAAAAATAAAAAAATTCTTATATTTTTAGACTTATGATTCTATCTACCAAAAACATCTATTAAGTGATATGTAAACATACTTCTAATGTTGGAGAAAGATGATTTTGTTTCTAAGATTCACTTAACACATGTTAGTTTACTTTTTAAAGAGACCATTACACTTTAGATTAGACTAAGAATGATTGTAAACTCTAATAAAAATTTTTTTCCTATTAATGTTTGTGGTTTAGGGTATAGGATTGTGACTAAAACTATATGTCACCAAAGAATTACATTTTGCGACTAATCTGTGACTAAATCCAGAGTTTGTGACTGATTTGCTTCTCTTTAGCAACTCTCTCGAATCATTTTTAGAAAATTAAAACTTAACAATTTTGTTAATATATACATTTATAAATAGATTTGAACTACTATATAAACCCAATCTTTTAACAATTAAGAAATGATGAAATTTTAATATTTTTTAACTTATGAGTCTATCTACCAAAATCATCTATTAAGTGTTATATGTAAACATACTTCTAATGTTGGAGAAAGATGATTTTGTTTCTAAAATTCACTTACAACTTGTTAGTTTACTTTTTAAAGTGACTGTTAGTCTTTAGATTAGAGCTAAAAATGATTGTAAACTCTAATGGAATTTTTTTCCCTATTAATGTTTATGATTTAGGGTATAGATCTGTGACAAATAAAAACGGTCACAAAATAGTTACACTTTGCGACATCTTTGCTACTGTATACATGTGACTCGGTTAAATTATAAAAAAAATTTAAGCGTTTTGCTGAAATATTAGGCGGTAATTAGTGCCTCCCATTTTTCATTTAGGACTAGTTTGTTACTACTTTGTGACTACTTTTCGTTATTTACAAGAAAATCTTTGACTTTCCCCTTGCTTTGTTATTCGCGAAACTTCTTTCCCCCAAACCTTTTCTCTTCTACTCTCTCTCACTTTCTTATTCTCTTCCGAAAACCTCTCTTCTACTCTCTCTCAATTCCTTCTTCTCTCCATTGTCTCCTTTATGTTCTAAAAATGCCTCCAAAGGGAAGATCGGGTAGAGGCCGCGGTGCTAGATCCGGCGGTGGCGCCCATTTGTCCGACGATGGGAGATCTAATGGAGTACCAGGATCATCTTCTCACTCTTCCAATCCATCCATGAACGCCACAGCATCAGGTTCGGTCTCTACAACATCTCAATATCCGCCGGGGACCCAATTTCATCCTCCTCCTCCTGCTCAGCCACAACCGCCTCCTCCTCCTCATCAAATTCCCCAGTCACAAGGGCTTCAGATTCCCCAGCCATAGGCGCAACACATTCCCCAGCCACAAGCGCATCAGATTCCCCACCCGCATGCGCATCAAAATCCCCAGCCACAACCACCATTTCCAGAGCATCAACCTCCTCCTCCGAATGCTCCCGAGCCACCGCAAGACTACCAATAATTATTAGATGATTTGTTGGCTCTTCCTGGCCGAGAGCGTCTACCACTCTTGAGTGACAATGAAATTCCCGACGTCGAGAGTATCTGGTATACTTTCTAAATTCACTAACAAATTTTGTTTTAGTTTCGTTTGATCTTAAATTAATTGTCGTTTTGTTGTTGATGTTATTAACCTCTTTTGTGATTCATGTAAGGTTTGACCGGGACAAAGGAAATTTGTCTCGAGTAATTTCTGAAATATTTCGAAGGAAGTTTGATGGTCCATACTTTACCTGGAAGAAAACGCCAATACACATTCAAGAACGATATTTCAGAACATTTGCGGTAATATTTGATTTAGTTGTTTTTCTTTTGTAGTTACATAGTAATGAATTAGTTACTTAGTTGTTTTTCTTAACAATATTGTATTATGTAGCGGAAGTATAATTGGGATCTTGGGAGTACCGAGCTTGTGAGAGAAGGATTTGAGAAGATCGCTAAAAAACGGATGAAAGGAATCGTTAGTCAAGCAAAGACCAAGGGTGAGAGACCTCCTTGGATTGCGTCAACGCTTTGGGATCAAATGTGGGTTCATTGGAACACTCCATATGCAATGGATAGGAGCTCTAATGCTTCTCAGTGCCGTAACTCTGACCGTGGCGGTCTTGGGATCGCCAAACATGTATCCGGTCAAAAGTCGCACTTGCAAGTTCAACAAGAAATGGTAAAACGTTTTCATTTATTTTAAAATTTTCACTTAGATAATTAATATGTTTTCTTATCATTATAGGAGGCTGAATTTGGACGTCCAGTATCGCTTGGCGAAGTGTTTATGAAAACACATACAAAGCCGGATGGAACTTTTGTTGATCAAAAGGCCAAACAAGTAGCTGAGGCGTATGAGAAGAACCTAGAAGAAGTAATGGCTGATTTGGATGACGATGGTCCTGAAGGTTCAGAGAATTCGTCTGAACAATCTACTCATCGGACCCTCACCATAGAAGAAAAGAATGAGATATTTCTTAAGGTAATCTCGTTTTTGTCTTCCTCTTCTTAGCATAGGATTGTCTTTATTTTGCTGAGCATAAGTACTTGTTGTTGATTGTCTGCTTTTGAGTTTTCGAATTGGACCCTCTGGTTTTGAGTTTTTGTTTGTTGAGCATACTTGATGAGGATTGTTTGGTTTTGAGTTTTGAATTGAGCCGTCTGGTTTTCGTTTCTGTTTCATCTTCTGCTTTTCTTTTGGTCTTGATTATTCAGTTTCTCTTCAGTTTTTTATGCGCTTTAATAATACTTGTTGTTTGTTTAACCACGATTTCTTAATGTAGCTTTCATACTTCTTGCAGATTGAGTGATTCAAAGATTGTAGACTTTAAATGGATCGACTACTTCTGTTTTATTTTGTTTTTGCTTCATTTCTCTTTTTAATTTCTAAAATTTCCTAATTGTCAATCATGTTTAATTACACAGTTTAAGCCACATCTTGATGTCTAGCTTCTTGTAAATCTATTTGGGTGTCTTGCGAATTAGACTGAACTTCTTCATTCTGTTTTTTGCGAATTATTCCACAGTTTAAGCCACATAACCTTGATGTTTTTAGCTTCTTGTAAATCTATTTGGGTGTCTTGCGAATTGATTGAACTTCTACATTCTGTTTTTGTGTGTTTTAGTCTACTGAAACAGATGGCAAAGGAAATCCTTTTGGACTTGGTCGACTTGGAGAGACGCTCAACAAAAGGAAAAGAAAAGAAAGTTATGCAAGCTCTTCTTCCTCATCAATTACAGAGATGCATGAACAACTACAAACTGCTCATCTTAAGATTGCTCAACAAGAAGCGGAAAATGTGAGACGTGATGAGGAGCTACGCCTCTCACAAGCTCGGATCGCAAGCTTGGAGATGCTCGTCTCCTACCTGAAAACTAATGATCCTGGGATTGCTGCATTTATGGAAACGCAACCACACTAAACCGCAGCAGCCACGTACCAACACTCAATGTTGTCTTAAAACAATGCCTAGCTTATTCAGGTTTTTTTTTGGTTTTGCATGTTTTAGGAAAATGTTATGTTTAAGATGTTTTAGGATGTTATTATGTTTAAGAACTTTTTTGGCTGTAAAAAAATTAAAATTCGGTTTTATATAATTTTTCTCTATTATTTCATGACTAAAAATATTCTTAGTCACACACTAATTAACACTTTCAGACATGAATTTACACTCTCATAATGTCTGAAAAACGTGACTTATATTGATATAGTCGTTAATATACGACGCCCGTATTTGGTCTTACTGTCGTTGCTAAATTGCGACACCAAAGATAGTCACAAATTAGTCGGTGTTAGCGACTACTATTTCAGTCACAACTTAGTCTTCAACTAACGACTACAAAACAATGTTACAAAACAAACGCTAAGCAGTCGTCGCTACTATCTAGTCGTTAAAATACGACTCTCATATTCGGTCTCAGTGTCGTCGCTATATTACGACGCCAGAAATTAGTCACAAATTTGTCGGTCTTTAGCGACTAATTTGAGACACAAATATTTTGCGACCAAATATTTGCGACTAAGTTTTGGCATCTTAATTGAGTCGCAAACTGCTTATTTGCGACTATTTAATGACGATTTAAGGGGTCGCTAAACCCTTGTTTTCTTGTAGTGAGAGGCGATCCATCCGAGGACCCACCACCACACCTCATCTTCCTCCATGCGCAGCACCTCACGATCCGATGCACCGTCCACCTCATGATCCCGTGATCACCGCACTTCCAGAGAAGCTGGCACGCTAGAACGAGATGCTTGAAAAGATGGCGCGACAGCTCCGAGAGAGAGGACACATAGATGGCAACCTTTAGACCCTGAGTTCAAATGCCTTGAAGACTTCGCGTCTCGGCCGAAACTCTTTCTGCTTACGAGGCTGGTTCCATCTATTCCACCCCTATCCTTTACTTATGCTTTATTTTTCACGTTTTTAGTCATTCCCGACCTACCATCACCACTATTTCACACTGGGGACAGTGTGATTTAAGTCTGGGGGGGGGGGTTCGTACTAGTGACTTTGCTTTGTTTTTGTTTTATTTGAGTCATTTTTATGATTTCTATTTACCCTAAGAACTAAGAATGATGTATCTCGATATATAATATATGGTTTTAGGGACTATGATGCAAAACCAAGGATGATATTCGACCAGTGTGCTTCTACGCTTTTTCTAGTAACATGTCTTTCAAGCTCTAGTATTAGACTAGGCAGTAGCTAGAAAGCCGGGAATGCGAAATCCTGGAGAATGTCGATCTATAGAGATTTCAGGGGAATGAATATACTAGCTCTATTTTTATTGGACTTTAACCTGACTTCTAATTTCTTTGTCAACAGATTTAAGCATTCAACGAAGAAGTCAGAACGTTCGGGACATCATTTTCCATTTTTCACACTCCCTTCTTGTTCCCGAACGGCCAACACATCAACAGTTGGTAACATACCCGAAACCTTTGCCATCTTTTCATACCTCATGCAACTCTCTTGTTTTCACAATATGCAGATATGTGCAAAAACGCCGGAGAGGGAGGAACGACACGATTTCTAGTCACCCGAGACGAAGGATCGAATGGTTAAGGAATAGAAGTGTTGGCAACAAAAGTAAACGACTCATGCCTCAGAAAACTCGAAGGAATGGTAATATATTCCTGATCCTTAAGACTCTTACACTAAGGCACTTCTTGTTTCAATTAAAAAATATATATATTAATAATAAGAAAAAAAAAGTAACTCGGATAAAGGACCTGAATTCCTTGGAATGATGACGGTACTTATCCGTAGAAAAGAAGAGTTACATAAAAAAAAAAGACAAAAAGAAACGGGAAGAAAATGCCTAAGATTCTTAAGAGAATCGGAACATTCATAGAGGCGGAGTCTGGTCAATATGGTGAGGAGTTTTAGATGCCACCCAATCCGAACCAGAAGCAAGAAACCAAGTCTAGGGGTGTGGCGATATCAAGGAGAACTCGCGGATGTGTATGTGCGAAGAGTGATTGGAAATCGTGGATCTCGACAGTTCCACCTTCTACTGTTATTTTCATAATATCTCGCACCTTCCGGAGATCTATACGGTAACCCGAAACACTCTAAACCTCACCCATAAAGGCCTTTTATGCACTTAACCTCGTTGAACCTAGCTTGAAATCCCTTGACAAGGATCACGCCAATCTTAATACTACTTAGAGAGCTAGTTGACTGAAACCTGGGATTTAGATAGTGAAAGCTTCATAAAGGACTATTATTGAAGGAACTATGGTGAGAATTTTCTATGATGAGCTTGGATAGACTTGTTCGATGACTTATGGTTTAGAAGAACGGTCGCTGAGTTTTTGCTAGTTCCCATATTTTCAAACCTCTTTCCGAGCTTTTATCCGCGTTTTGTTTGAGGACAAACAAAGGTTTAAGTCTGGGGGAGTTGATAACACTCATATTTTACTCCTAAAACCTATCATTTCAAGATCCCTTACAAGTGTTTTAACCCGGTTTTCAATGGTTTTAAAGTGATTTCCACATTTCCTAGTCTTAAGAGTCATTTCAGGGAAACTGGACAAAAATGACTCATTTTGGAGCAAAACAGGAACTTCAAGGACAAGTGCTCGGGGCCATAAGTTCAACATCAGACGACGACTTTCCCACCACAAGATCAAGCTCATATTTGAAGACAAGATAGCCCTTTCAGCTGTCTCTCATCCCAAAGTGGTTTGAGTTCAATCCCACTGTTGGATCTCAAGTTACGAAGGAAGTATGAAGTTCCATTAGGCACATCCCTAGAAGAACGACAGCCGCGCCATGGAGCTTCAGAAGACCAGTGGCCGCGCCACGCCTGTTCGCTTGCGCGGCCAGACCATTCAGGCCCATCCCGAGCCCGTTTGCACTTATTCGATATTTCCCGAGGTTAAAACGCGAAGCCCACTTTCTGAAGACACCAGGGCCTATATAAGGAGACCTTATGGCTTCACAAAGGGGGTGACTTTTCACAGAGCTTTTCCAGAAACACTTTCATGCCGCCGGAGAGAGAGGGAGAGAGAGATCGACGGCGTCCGAAGTTGAATACCTCGAGAGAGATTTCTTCTGCAGCCGCCACCTTTCCGTCCATCTCTTTTTATCTTTTGTTCTTAGTTCTCTGCTTTTAAAAACTTTAAGAAGATCTCTTCATTTGGATTTCCTTTGAAGAAGTTTTCTCACTATGTTTCTTATTCAATACAATTCGCACCTTTCTTATCTCGAAGATGTATCTCGTTCCCATGAACGAGTAGTCATCTAGTTGGGTTTTTAAGGGTGTTTTCAAAGGGGTTTAATCATGGATCGATTTCGCTAGGTTGATAGAGATAAATTTTCTTTTAGGTATCTTCGTTCATGTCTTGCTCTTATTACATGTTTGCTTCTCTGATCAATTAGCAACTGATTCCAGGACGATTATAGACACGAACGTGTGGTCTATTGTCTGGATCTAGAGGTTAACGAGCGGACCGCACCGTAGTTGCTTAGGCTTATCGATGGACCGCACCGCGAGTGTTTACAAATATGTGAATGATATGTTTGTGCGGTTGTCTTGCATCGTGGGATGATACCTCATATCCGCGGAACAAGGCAAACGTAGGTGGCTAGATCCGCGAGGGCGGGGTAGTCATAGTCGACCGTTTCAGATTAAGAACCTAACCCATTAAGTCATTTATAACCTAATCTATTGCTTGTTAGATCTGATCCATGAACCCTGGAGAACACCCCTGAACCCAACGCCTTTTACCTGTTGATTTACAATCGTTTAATTCTCTTTTGCTGCTTGATATCACTACTGCAAACCTTGACTCATAAACCCCCAACTTCCCTTTTGGTTTAAAGAAGTTAGAAATCGTAGGACTTTCGCAAAATAACAATCTCTGTGGATTCGATCCCTTGATATACTATTGTGATTGATGTGCACTTGCAGCTATCTTAGTGGTAAAACTTGAAGTAACAAACCCCACTGCATCAGCATTCAACGAAAAAGCCAGAACGTTCGGGACATCTTTTTTTCATTTTTTTCACACTCCCTTGTTGTTCCCGAACGGCCAACACATCAACAGTTGGTACCATACCCAAAACCTTTACCATCTTTTCATACCTCATGTAACTCTCTTGTTTTCACAATATGCAGATATGTGCAAAAATGCCGGAGAGGGAGGAACGACACGATTTCTAGTCACTCGAGACGAAGGATCGAATGGTTAAGGAATGAAAGTGTTAGCAACAAGAGTAAACGACTCATGCCTCAGAAAACTCGAAGGAATTGTAATATTTTCGTGATCCTTAAGACTCTTACACTTAGGCACTTCCTGTTTCATGAAAAAAAAAATAATAAGAAAAACTAACTCGGATAAAGGACATGAATTCCTTGGAATGATGACGGTACTTATCCGTAAAAAAGCAGAGTTGCATAAAAAAATAGAGAAAAGGAATGGGAAGAAAATACCTAAGTGTCTTAAAAGAATCGGAACATTCATAGAGGCGGAGTCTGGTCAATATGGTGAGAAGTTTTAGACGCCATCCAATCCGAACCAGAAGCAAAGAACCAAGTCTGGGGGTATGGCAATATCAAGGAGAACTCGCAAATGTGTACGTGCGAAGAGTGGTTGGAAATCGTGGATCTGAACAGTTCCACCTTCTCCTATTGTTTTGCATAATATCTCGTACCTTCCGGAGATTTATACGGTAACCCGAAACACTCTAAACCTCACCAATAAAGGCCTTTATGCACCTAACCTCGTTGAACCTAGCTTAATATCCCTTGACAACGATCACGCCGATCTTAATACTACGTAGAGAGCTAGTTGACTGAAACCTGGGATTTAGATAGTGAAAACTTCATAAAAGACTAGTGTTGAAGGAACTATAGTTAGAATTTTATAGGCTGAGCTTGGAATGACTTGTTCGATGACTTATGGTTTAGAAAGACGGTCACTGAGTTTTTGCTAGTTCCAATATTTTCAAACCTCTTTCTGAGCCTTTATTTGCGTTTTGTTTGAGGACAAACAAAGTTTTAAGTCTGGGGGAGTTGATAACACTCATATTTTACTCCTAAAACCTATCATTTCAAGATCCCTTACAAGTGTTTTAACCCGGTATTAAACGGTGTTAAAGTGATTTCCACGTTTCCTAGTCTTAAGAGTCATTTCAGAGAAGATGGACAAAAAGCATACATTTTGGAGAAAAACGGGGACTTCTAGGATAAGTGCTAGGAGCCATAAGTTCAACATCAAACGACGACCTTCCTACCACAAGATCAAGCTCATATTTGGAGACAAGATAGCCTTCTCAGCTGTCTTTCACCTCGAAGTAGTTTGAGTTCAATCCCACGGTTGGATCTCAAGTTACAAAGGAAGCAAGAAGGTCCGTCAGACACATCCTCAGAAGAAGGACGACCGCGCCATGAAGTTCCAGAAGGCCAGTGGCCGTGCCACGCCCGGTCGCTCGCGCGGCCAGACCATTTCGGCCCATCCTGAGTCTGTTTGCACTTATTCGATATTTCCCGAGGTTAAAACGCAAAGACCACTTTCTGAAGACATGAAGGCCTATATAAGGAGACCTTAGGTCTTCAGAAAGGACGTGAGCTCTTCACAGAGCTTTTCCAGAAACACTTTCACGCCGCCAGAGAGAGAGAGAGAGAGATCGACGACGCCCAGAGTTGAAGACCTCGAGAGAGATTTCTTTTGCAGCCGCCACCTTTGCATCCTTCTCTTTTCATATTTTGTTCTTTGTTCTTTGTTTTTCAGTACTTTAAGAAGATCTCTTCATTTGAATTTCCTTTGAGGAAGTTTTCTCACTCTATTTCTTATTCAATACAAGTCGCACCTTTCTTATCTCGAAGATGTCTCTCGTTCCCATGAACGAGTATTCATCTAGTTGGGTTTTAATGGGGTTTTCAAAGGGGTTTAAACATGGATTGATTACGCTAGGTTGATAGAGATAAAGCTTCTTTTAGGTATCTTCGTTTATGTCTTTCTCTTATTGCATGTTTGCTTCTCTGATCAATTAGCAACTGATTCCAGGACGATTAGATACACGAACGTGTGGTCTATTGTCTGGATCTAGAGGTTAACGAGCGGACCGCACCGTAGGATGCTTAGGCATATCGACGGACCGCACCGCTAGTGTTTACAAATAGGTGAATGATATGTTTGCGCGGTTGTCTTGCATCGTGGAATGATACCTCATATCCGCGGAACAATGCGAACGTCGGTGGCTAGATCCGCTAGTGCGGGGTACTTCAGGGCGCATATATCTCCTAGTCCGCGGTTCAGAACACCTTTGTGATCCGCCAAGTCTTCGAAAGTTCTGGATAGTTTGTTGATGCTGCCAAAAGTGCGGTTCTCCAACACCTTCACATTATTGGCGACTTCCTGGAGCTTGTGGAAGACTTCTGCCTGTGTAGAGTCCATCCGGGCGTGTAAAGATCTCTCAGACTTCGCTTGATAATCAGTCATCACTGTTATCGCCTCAATAAGGTTCTCCACTTGGTGATATAAGGGACCAGGTGTGATCCTTTGATCGTTCTGGGCAGGGGCGGCATATGGAGGTGAAGACTCTCGCTTCCATGGATAATGGGAGGCGGAAATCCTCCTTGAGGTCGAGGCATGAAGCGCTCGTGTGGCAGCATCGTTGGAGGTGGCCTCCGAGGATGATGCAGAGATTCTGCAGGTGGCCGTTTGTTTGGAATAATTGAAGGGTTGATCCTTGCGTGCTCCATGGTGTGGTAGTTCCTGAAACTCATAGAAAGAAATCTAGAAGTTAGAGAAAAAGAATGTCTTTGATTTGTGATCCTGACCTTTGCATTGGACAGCGAAACGCAACCTCCCCGGCAACGGCGCCAAAAGCTTGATGGGGTGTAAATAGTCGTCCGAGATTGGAGGATTTCTTTGGGGACTCGTCGAGCTTGAAATTTGTAGGACCCTAAGCTACAAGTGCACAGCGTGCGTGGTAGTACTTAGGGTATCGATCCACAGCGAGGAGATCAACTGCAAAATAGAGAATCAGGGCAACCAAAGACGCATGTAACTGGGGTTTTGGGGTAAGTGTCACGGTTTTTGCATAAAATAAAGAAAGCAGATTCACGTCTTATATAGAAGAGGTTGTCATTCAATCTTATAACCAACGGAAAAAGAAAATTTAACTTAAGAGCTTGTAAAAAGGAAATCAGGTGAGTAGTGCAGAAAAAGTAAATATTGAAGTGCGTAAATCTCGATTGAAAAGCAGATGGGCGAAACACGTTGGGGATTTTCTCGGTAAACCTATGGGGTTCTAACTAGAAATCAAACTCCCAAAAGTTAAGCAAACGAGACTAGGCGATTTTCTCTAAACTGTAATCACTGGATTTAACGACCTAACTCTAACTAGCAAGATCGATCTATGTTATGCAAAATTCACAGGTATACTGTCGTATCCTGTGTCCTACGCAAACACGCAGTAAGTGATCTGGACAATAAACGTTCACGACTTCTTCTAGGCATGCATTGTCATCCTAGAAGCGTTGCGCTCCACCAAACTAGGTTCGGATCTGAAATTCAGCAAGATTGTGGCTTCCAAAGATCTTAAAATCAGACATCTAATTCATGACGCTAGACTCATGCAATAAGAACAAGTTTGATAACAAAGAAAAACCCTAATCTACAGCCAAAACGATTGGTTTAAAAACAGTTAATAAAATTCCCCATAGATCCCCTTAAAGAACACTCAACGAAAATAAACTGAAAGAAGGAGTAGAAAACGTGATAGATGAATGCATGCTTGTATAAATCAATAAAAAGTAACAAAGTTTCGGCAGAAATCGATCTCCCTCGAAGAACAAGGATGGAGATCGAGAGAGAACGAGATATGTGGCCGTCGGAACCAATACAATGAAACGTGAAAATAAAACTTTGAACTCCTTAAAAGAAACCCTAAACATCGAGTATATATAGGTCTTCAAGTCCCCTTGGTCGTCAATTAGGTCTTGGCTTGCATAAGACGGCTGCGGGTTCAAGTTGGGTGATAACACTCATATTTTACTCCGAAAACCTATCATTTCAAGATCCTTACAAGTGTTGTAACCCGGTTTTCAACGGTTTTAAAGTGATTTCAACGTTTCCTAGTCTTTAGAGCCATTTCAGGGAAAATGGATAAAAAACATACATTTTGGAGCAAAACGGGGACTTTAGGACAAGTGCTCGGAGCCATAAGTTTAACATCAAACGACGACCTTTCCACCACAAGATCAAGCTCATATTTGACGATAAGATAGCCTTCTCAGCTGTCTTTCACCTCAAAGTGGTTTGAGTTCAATCCCACGGTTGGATCTCAAGTTATAAAGGAAGCAAGAAGGTCCGTTAGACACATCCTCCGAAGAAGGACGGTCGCGCCATGAACTTTCAGAAGGCCAGTGGCCGTGCCACGCCCGGTCGCTCGTGCGGCCAGACCATTCCGGCCCATCCCGGCCTGTTTGCACTTAATCGATATTTCCCGAGGTTAAAACGCGAAGCCCACTTTCTGAAGACACGAAGACCTATGTAAGGAGACCTTAGGGCTTCACAAAGGACGTGACCTCTTCACAGAGCTTTTCCAGAAACACTTTTACGCCGCCAGAGAGAGAGAGAGAGAGAGAGAGATCGACGGCGCCCGAAGTTGAAGACCTCGAGAGAAATTTCTTCTGCAACCGCCACCTTTCCTTCCTTCTCTTTTCATCTTTTGCTCTTAGTTCTTTGTTTTTCAATACTTTAAGAAGATCTCTTCATTCGGATTTACTTTGAAGATGTTTTCTCAACCTATTTCTTATTCAATACAATTCGCACCTTTCTTATCTCGAAGATGTCTCTTGTTCCCATGAACGAGTAGTCATCAAGTTAGGTTTTAAGAGGGTATTCAAAGGGGTTTAATCATGGATCGATTTCGCTAGATTGATAGAGATAAAGTTTCTTTTAGGTACTTCGTTTATGTCTTGCTCTTATTGCATGTTTGCTTCTCTGATCAATTAGCAACTGATTCCAGGACGATTAGATACACGAACGTGTGATCTATTGTCTTGATCTAGAGGTTAACGAGTGGACCGCACCGTAGAATGCTTAGGCATATCGACGGACCGCACCGCGAGTGTTTACAAATAGGTGAATGATATGTTTGCGCAGTTGTCTTGCATCGTGGGATGATAACTCATATCCGCGGAACAAGGCAAACATAGGTGGCTAGTTCTGCGAGGGCAGGGTAGTCATAGTCGACCGTTTCAGCTTAAGAACCTAACCCATTAAGTCATTTAGAACCTAGTCTATTGCTTGTTAGATCCGATGCATGAACCTCGGAGAACACCCCTGAACCCAACACCTTTTATCTATTGATTTACAACCGGTTAATTCTCTTTTGCTGCTTGATATCACTACTGCAAACCGTGACACACAAACCCCAACTTCCCTTTCGGTTTAAAGAAGTTAGAAATCGTAGGACTTTCGCAAAACAACAATCTCTGTGGATTCAATCCCTTAATATACTATTGTGATTGATGTGCACTTGCAGCTATCTTTGGGGTAAAACTTGAAGTAACAACCCCCACCGCATCATTGGGCTTGAAATCGGCTCGGGAACTGTAAAGCGGCTGGCCGGCCGAGCGACTAGCCGTGGCGCGGCCACTAGTTGTCTGGTTGGGCCGTGGTGCGGCCAGCTTGGCCTTCCGGGTGCTTGATGGACCTTCTTGCTTCTTCCATAACTTGAGATCCAACCGTGGGATTGTTCTCAAACCACTTCGAGGTGAAAGACAGCTGATAAGGCTACCTTGTCTCCAAATATGAGCTTGATCTTGTGGTGTTAAGGCCTTCGTCTAATGTTGAACTTATGTCCTCGAGCACTGTTTCCGAAAATGTCCATTTTGCTCAAAATATGCCTTTTTCTAGTAAAAACGGGTAAAATATGCATGTTATCTGATGTTCAAAGATTAACAGCTGATGCATTATTCCCTGAGCTAAGTATCTATGATCTTAATGATTCTTTTATCCTTGATCAGACATATATAATTCGCTTGTCTTTGTCAAGAGTGCCAATTACAGGTTTTAAAGTAACCTTGAAGCAAAGCTCGAGGAGTCGCTTCTCTGTTAGAAAAGATGAGCGTCCACCGGCGTTCGTGCCTCTCCTCTTTGTAGACATCATTGCTTTCTACATTCACTGGTCCAACCTCGGCGGATCTGACAAACTGTTCTAATCCTCCGCCGGCTACTACTGTCGCCGGCGTGTACTTTTCACGTTCAGATCTCAGATCTTAGATCTCAGCTATCCGTTCAAAGCCATGGCCGAGAAGGGCAAGAAAAGGCACACCCCCCGAGGTAGCCTCTCTAAGTAGTTTGTTCTGCCACATCTGGAGCCTCCTCTGCCGGCGTTCTCCCTCCGTTCAAGCCTCCCCCTGAAGCCGCTGGTTCCCATCTTTTTCGGGTCCGGCCAAAGTTTACCCCGAAGAATCATTTTTTTTTTCAACCTCCGTCGATTTTGGCCCTCACCGCCAACGAGAACTTTGTCATTCGTTGCTCCACTTCTCCATGGTTGAGATCTCTGCAATGTCCTTCACGGGGAGGACAAACAACTTCATAACTCAAACTGTTTTCCCAAATTTGGGTGTGATCTCAAAGACTGTTATGTTTTTCTATATATTCCCCCAGATTTGGTCGGAAAATTTCACTATTTGCCATTTTCGTTCACGTAAAATGGCCGGAGAGCAGGAGCCAAAAACCAGATCTACTTCCTAAAAAAAAATCTTCAGTTTCGAAGCTCAATCTATTGTTGAACTACTCTCTACTCCCTCGTACTGAGGTTCCATTTTCTTTTAACGTCAATAGACTAGAACCTACTCAATATCTATTATGAATGTGATAGCATGGAATTGTCAGGGAACCAGAGCTGATCTAACAAAAGAACATTTGGTGGAATTACATCGTTGTTTTTCACCAAATTTTTTATTTTTATCAGAGACTAAAAATAACCATCATTTTCTTCAAAACTTGCAAGTATTTTTTGGTTATGATCATGTTTTTACCGTGAAACCAAGGGGTAGAAGCGGTTGTTTGGCCCTTTTTTATATGGATGATCCATTGGTCGTTATTTCGTATTCGGATGATCATATGATATATGTGGAAACAACTTTCGAGGGACACAAAAAATTTATGACCTTCGTTTATGGAGATCCGGTTGTAGAATACCGTGAAAGGTCTGGGAAAGACTTACTCGTATGAGTTTAAATAGGCAAAATGCCTGGTTAATGATTGGAGACTTCAATGAGATTACCGAAAACCATGAGAAAAGAGGAGGGAGAAGACGTCGGGAGTCTTCTTTTCTGTCATTTCGCTACATGTTAGATAATTGTGGCATGATTGAATTTCTTTTTAAAGGAAACTCCCTCTCTTGGGTTGGAAGTCGCCGATCCGAAAAAATGAAATGTCGCCTCGATATAGCCGTAGAGAATGAGATTTGGCACGACTTATTCTCCCATTCCTCCGTGGAGTATCTCAAACTTTGGGGTTCTGATCATCGGCCGGTTTTGGCCAGTATCCAATCTATTCCCTACCATAGGAAGCGGAACTTCCGGTTCGGTAAGAGATGGGTGGGAAAACCCGGGTTTGAAGAAGCAGTCACTTATGGTTGGGGAACGATCGAAGCACGGCCTATGATAGACTCATAATTTATCATGTTTTAGCATTCATTTAGGATAGTTCTGCATCCACTTTTGTATTCATTTATTCACTTTTAGTCCCATTTGCATCCATATTAGAGTTTAGTGAGTTTTAGCTTAGGTAGTTGTATATTTGTACATATTGAGTCCTTATTAGGTGTTTCGGAGGCTTGGAGGACCATATGGAGAGATGGATGACCAAGATGAGGAAGAAGTGGCCAAATGAGGAGAAGTGTTCTTTTAGAAGCATATCGACCTTCATGTCGAGCTACTAAGCTCGACACAACCCAGCAGTGAAGACGGAGGGAGCATATCGACCGTTTGTATCGAGCTACCAAGCTCGACAAAGCCACCCGGAGTTTTCGAAGAAGTATATCGAGCATTTGTATCGAGCTACTAAGCTCGATACAAAGCCAACCGAAGTCTTGAAGATGGCCTGTCGAGCATTTGTGTCGGTTCATCCACTGTTCACTATAAATACAAAATGACCTAAATTTTCCCTAGTATCTTTTAATCTTTTGTTCTTGCTTAGAAAACCTTCCTCTTTGGTTTCTAAGTGATTGTGTAAGACTTTTAATTGAGCTTATGCAATTTAGTATTTATCTTTGTTAGTCTTTCATTCTCTATCTCTCTAATCATATTTATCTTCATCTCTTCCATAGAATTTGAGGGTCTAATCATGATTAGTGAGTAGTTTCCTTAGGATCTAGGGATGGGTTAGATTTAGGGTTTTTCATGAATTGATCTTAATGTCTAGTGTTAGATTCTTTCATTTCCCTCCTTGTTTAGTGATCTTAATGCTAGTTTAGCCATGATCAAGCCAAAACTAGATTTTAGGGAATTTTTCACCCACAAGTTGTTTGATGAAATTCTCCAATAACCTAAACAAGGGATTTAATTCCTAGCTCATAAGAGTGATTGGATAGGGTGTTTATTAACAATTTAGAACTGTTTCATAATGCTTGTTAGCTTCCTTTTCACAAATGAGAGTTTGTTCTTGATTACGATGATTAATGAAGGGATTAGTGCCATGATAGTTGATTAGTCTTGCTTTTGATTTCTAAGCTTTGGGATTAGTATATATTGTGATTGATTGACATTAAAGATTGGTTATTGGAACACCTTAGCTTGATAACCCCATCCTTGGATTAATTTTAGTCATTTGATAATCTTGTTTAGTAGTTAATTAGTCTTTGAATTGCTTGATTAGTGCATCCATTGCTTAATTAAGGTTCTAGTTACTTTTGTTTGGTTTGTTTGCTTGGTTTGATCACTTAGGTTGATAGTTAACAAAAAAACCTTTTATNGAACATTCTCAAGATTTTCCTTGAGGCTTCCAACTCCATAAAGAGTGCCTCGTGAATCCTTCTCAGTGGACTGTGAAAATAAAGTGAAACACAAGAAATAAGTTAGAGTCTATATATATGCTGTCTCTTATACACATCTAGATGTGTATAAGAGACAGGTTTTGCATTCACATATGCATTCATTTAGTCACTTTTAGTCCCATTTACATCCATATTAGAGTTTAGTGAGTTTTAGCTTAGGATGTTGCATGTTGGTACACACCTGTCTCTTATACACATCTAGATGTGTATAAGAGACAGGCTTTGGGATTAGTATATATTGTGATTGATTGACATTAAAGATTGGTTATTGGAACACCTTAGCTTGGAAACCCCATCCTTGGATTCGTTTTAGTCATTTGATAATCTTGTTTAATAGTTAAATAATCTTTGAATTGCTTGATTAGTGCATCCATTGCTTAATTAAGGTTCTAGTTACTTTTGTTTGGTTTGTTTGCTTGGTTTGATCACTTAGGTTGATAGTTAACAAAAAAACCTTTTATGCTTCCTTAGATTAATGAGTTTTATGCATTCCTGTTGTCACAATCACACCCAATTGGACTGATCCTCAACTACTACAATGACATGAGTGGTGTTGAGTAATTGTTTAAGAACAAAGAAAAATCCTCTTATCAATTTGGCGCCGTTGTCATTTGGGTTTTGTTTTGTGCATTAGGATTTTAATTATACTTGAGACTAAGCTTTATTTTTCTTTTGATTACGAATCTCTCTTGCTTGGTTTTCTCTTTGTCTCTATAGGTGTATGAACTTAAGATCTAGTGGACACAACAACCTAGATGAACCTCTAAATAACATTCACCGCTTGACTAGAGGAGCTTTTGTAAGAAGAGAGCAAGAACGCCTAGCACACATAGAGAGTTTGGGTATGAATAACCAAAAATGATTGGGTGGTAATGGACCACAACAAGGAGCTCAAGGGAATGAGGCTCAAGTTTCTAGAGTGCCTCAACATCCTCCACGCCAACCTAGGCACATTGGGGCTCGAGATGCTCCCAATACTCATGCTAATCGCCAAGGTATTATCCCTCCTCTAGTTGAGAACAACAACTTTGAGATCAAGAGTGGATTGATTAACATGGTGCAACACAACAAGTTTCATGGGTTAACTTTGGAGGATCCTCTTGACCATTTGGATGAGTTTGATAGGATTTGTGATATGACCAAGATCAATGGTATATCCGAAGATGGTTTCAAGCTGAGGTTGTTTCCTTTCTCTCTTGGAGACAAGGCACATCAATGGGAGAAGACACTTCCAAGAGGTTCCATCACTTTATGGGATCAATGCAAGAAAGCTTTTCTTGCCAAGTTCTTCTCCAACACAAGGACAGCAAGGTTGAGGAATGAGCTATCTAGCTTCACCCAAAAGAACAATGAGAGATTTTGTGAAGCATGGGAAATGTTCAAGGGTTACACAACCCAATGCCCACATCATGGCTTCTCCGAAGAAACTCTCTTGATCACACTCTACCGTGGAGTTCTCCCCAAGTTTAGGATGCTTCTAGACACAGCAAGTAATGGAAACTTCTTGGGCAAAGATGTGGATGAGAATCTTGAACTAGTGGAAATCTTGGCTCAAAGTGATGTCAATTATGGTGAAGACTATGATAGATCTTCAAGAGATGGTGGTGCTTATGAGGACCAAAGGAGGAAACATATGAAAACTCTTAATGAGAAAATGGATAAGTTGCTCCAAGCTTCACAAAAAGATGTCCACTTTGTGGGTGTTTGTGATGAGAGTCAAGGGGTTAAACATATTTGGATGAGGATTGCTAAGAAGAGGTTAACTATGTGGGTGGCCAAGGTTATCAACAAGGATACAACAACTATAGGAACAACAATCTCTCCTATAGAAGTACAAATGTGGAGAATCCTCAAGATCAAGTCTACCCCCAACAAGGACAAAGAGGTCAACAAAAACCATTTGTCCCTTTCAAACTACAACAAGGTTATGTTCCCAAGAACAACTACCAAGGGAACAATCAAGGGAATCAAGGACATCACGGGAATTTTCAGTCCAAGCAAGGTCCTCCACCGGGTTTTGCTTAAAATTTGGATATGAGGAATGTTCTCCAACAAATTCTCCAAGGTCAAGCAAGTAGTGCTATGGATGTGAGTAAGAAGATGGTTGAAAATCACAACAAGGTGGATTGCTCTTACAATGATTTTAACTCTAAGTTTGACACTTTGAGCACCAAGATCAAGCAAATGGAGAACTATAAGGGTGTTGCTTCCTCTTCTACACGAGCTCAAGCTTCTTTGCCCGGTAAACCCGAGCCAAACCCCAAGGACTATTGCAATGCTATCTATTCTATTGATGAATAAGAGTATGAGCGTGTGGTGGCCAAATTTGAGCAACTATTTGAGAGTCCCAATGATGAATCTATAAGCAATGAGGACATTGAGGTTCAAGTGGGGGAGGAGGTCATTGAAAATGACCATTTGGTTGTTGCTAAACCAATGGGTAAGGAAGAGCTCGATGAGGATATGATTTCTACATAAGCAAGTGTTGGTGAGAAGGAAAGAGAAGTGGCTAAGAAGACTGAAGTTGAGGCTTATGATCTCCTTGTCTACAATCCACCACTCTCTTTTCCTGAGCCGGTACTGACTAAGGCACAAAAGAAGGTACTCTCAAGGTTTAGAGGAAGTATGGAGAAAGTTGGTGCACATTTGCCTAAAGTGTAGAACTTGTTGATAGACTCATAATTTAGCATATTTTAGCACTCATTTAGGATAGTTTTGCATTCACATATGCATTCATTTAGTCACTTTTAGTCCCATTTACATCCATATTAGAGTTTAGTGAGTTTTAGCTTAGGATGTTGCATGTTTGTAAATATTGAGTCCTTATTAGGTGTTTTGGAGGCTTGGAGGACCTCTTTGGAGAGATAGATGACAAAGAGGAGGAAGAGAAGTTGGCCAAACAAGAAGCAGACAATCTTTACAATTTTGTCGAGCTTGGTATCGAACTACCAAGCTCGATACGGCCTGGCAGGAAGAACGGGAGGAGCATATCGAGCATCTGTATCGAGCTACCAAGCTCGATACGAATCTATCCGGCATTTTGGAAACAGCGTATCAGACGATTGTATCGGTCTACTAAGCTCGATACAAAGCCAGTCGTAGTTCTGAAGATGGCGTGTCGAGCATTCATGTCGAGCTACCAAGCTCGACACAACCTTTAGAGAAGATCTTTAGCAGCGTATCGACCTAGAAAGCTCGATACGCTGCCTGATTGTCAGCCTTAAACCCGGGTCAATACCCGGTTTATTCCGGGTTGACCCGGTTCGTCCACTGTTCACTATAAATAGGAAATAACCTAATTTTTCCTAAGTATCTTTTAATCTTTTGTTCTTGCTTAGAGACCCTTCCTCTTTGGTTTCTAAGAGATTTTGTAAGACATTTTATTAAGTTTATGCAATTTAGTGTTTATCTTTCTTAATCTTTCATCTCTATCTCTCTAATCATTTTTATCTTCATCTCTATCATAGGATTTGAGGGTCTAATCATGATTAGTGAGTAGTTTCATTAGGATCTAAGGATGGGTTAGATTTAGGGTGTTTCATGGATTGATCTTGATGTCTAGGGTTAGATTCTTTCATTTTCATCCTTGTTTAGTGTTCTAAATGCTAGTTTAGCCATGATCAAGATAAAACTAGGCCTTATGGAATTTGCCACCCACAAGGTGTTTGTTAAAATTCCCCAACCAACTAAACAACGGATTTACATTCCTAGCTCATGAAAGTGATTGTCTAGGGTGTTTATTAGCAATTTAGAACTGTTTCATAATTCTTGTTAACTTTCTTTTCACAAATGAGTGTTTGTTCTTGATTATGATGATTAATGAAGGGATTAGTGCCATGAAAGTGGATTAGTCTTGCTTTTGAGTTCTAAACTTAGAGATGAACTTATATTGTGATTGATTGGCATCAAACACTAAAAGAAAGCATGTATTTTCCGACTGCACAAATAGTCGCAGTTTAGTCGTTAAATCATAGATTACGACTAAGTAGCGACTAAAACATGTAGTCGTAAATTGATAGTCGCTAAAGCTCGTAGTCGTAAATATAGTCGCTTATTGAAGACTACATGGCGACTATGATTCATTGTCGTAGAGTTAGTCGTAACGTAGTCGTTAATTTTTACGACTACGCTGCGACTATTTAACGACTACTTCGCATGAACAGAAGTGGTTGTTGTTGTTGTCGGATAGTAGTCGTAAAAACTTTGAAGACTATGTTACGACTAGTTTACGATTAGTCCGCACGAACAGAAGTGGTTGTTGTTGTAGTCGGATAGTAGTCGTAAAAGTTTGACGACTATGTTGTGACTGTTTTGTGACTGTTTTAACGACTGTTTAGCGACTATTAATCTCAAGAAACTGTTTGTATGGTATTTTTTTCTGATTGGCATTTGGTTTCGATTTTTTATTTGAATTGGTTTTGTTTTCCAAAATTAAGAAACCATGATTTTAAAGAAACCAAAACCACTATTCTAATGGAACCAAAACCAATATTCAAGCAAAATTCAAATTCAAAGAAAGCTTTAAATGAAACCAATATTCTTATATGTCACAACACACAAATAAACAGGAAAAGAAACACATATATATGGAAAAATGACAAGTTCATGACAGTTAAGAAATGGAGAGTGATAATTAACCTAGGAAGCAGATGGAGTTGAAGTTGGAGCTCTTGGGGGAAGACCGGTTGAGTGAGGCTCGGTGGCTGCTTTAGCTGAATGAGTCGCCATGAAGTCCAGGAAGGCCGGATCAGTTTGGCACAGATACTTTTCCACCAAGGACAAGTGCTTCAGCTTGTTCTTTTGCTCAGCCACACATCGGGAATGCTCTGCTTCACGGGCAGCAACCTCAGCATCACGTCGTGCATTGTAAGAAGTCTGCTCTTCGATTTTACGTTGAGCTTCCTTCAGTTTCTCTTGCAATGACAGAAACAATTCACAGTCTCACTTGCGCTTGCTAGTGAGAACATTCTCAAGATTTTCCTTGAGGCTTCCAACTCCATAAAGAGTGCCTCGTGAATCCTTCTCAGTGGACTGTGAAAATAAAGTGAAACACAAGAAATAAAGAGCATGACAAATTCCAAGACTCGGTGATTGAATATAACAAAGTATCAAAGGAAAATCATATGCGCCAAGTCTATATCAATGTCAAATACGCAAGCAGTTAGGCGAGAGTTCTACTTACTATACACCTAAATAAGTGATTAAAGGCTAATGTTACTTTACCTGAAGAAAGATGGTCGTATACTCATCTGTTGTGGGCTCCCGAGGCCGTGAAGCACCGTCTGAAACACATGAATTCACTACCTCGAGTTGAGTCAGCTTCTCTTGCACGTTCTTCTCATAAGTTTGATCGATTATCTCAGCCTTCCGATCGACATACGTACCATCTGGCTTTTTATGTGTCTTAATGAAAACCTCACCAAGACTCACCGGTCTTCCCAAATATTATACAATACACAAGGATTATGAAGGTGTAAGAAAAATATCTAACAGATATATAAAAGTTACTTACCATATCTTCTTGGATTTGTTGATACGACTTTGGCCCTGATAAGTGGATGTGAGGACCGAGACCATTATGGTCAGACATACGAGCATTGGAATAGATGCTACTTCTTTTCTGTGCATCTTCAGTATCCCAATATTTAACCATCATTTTCCAGAGAGTATCATTGATCCATCTAGGTCGCTCTCGACTAGTCCTCACGTTGCTAATCATGTCTTTCATCCGGCGTTGACATATCAACTCAAAATAGTCTAGAACTGTCTTTGTTATCAAGGGATTCCATGTGTGAGTTTTCTACAAAACAAAGAGAATAGAATGATGTTAGTGAAAGCAATACAAGTAAACCTAAACATGAAGTCTATAGGACAGAAAACAGTACCGCGAACTCGAGGAAGTATCTTTCTTGTCTCTCCCGAGGCACACATGTCCAGCTATAGTAGGGACCATCGAATTTGTTTGTAAAATTTTTAGTAATATTCTGAACCAGCTTCGATTTTTTGTCGCGTGTAAACCTGCAAACACATGAAAACAAATCAAGTGGAGCATTTGTCTACACTCACACATGAAAACTCAACCTACTCAGACATCAAAACATCATGTAAAGATGTTAAATAAGCAAACCAGAAGCATTTGTAGACATCAAAACTCAACCTACTCAAGCTACGATTAACCATCAGAAGCATGTGTCTACACTCAAGACATCAAAACTCAACCTACTCAAGACATCATGACCTCATACAATTTGATAAACAAAAATCTCAAAAACAAGAGTCATACCAAGTCGAGTTTGGGGTCGGTACGGGAGAGAGGACGGTGGTAAACTTATAACAATCTGTCACCATTAGCAGAGCATTTAGAGCCCTCAACGTGTCCTCCTGGAGTTCCGGCAACACAGTTAAAGAATCGTCCTGGAAGTTGTTACCTTGAGAAGATGGATGACTCTGAGCCTGAGAGTTATGAACTGGAGACCCTGGAGCGTCCTGCAGTGGAGTCATTTGATTATGTGGAGTGANATTCTCAAGATTTTCCTTGAGGCTTCCAACTCCATAAAGAGTGCCTCGTGAATCCTTCTCAGTGGACTGTGAAAATAAAGTGAAACACAAGAAATAAAGAGCATGACAAATTCCAAGACTCGGTGATTGAATATAACAAAGTATCAAAGGAAAATCATATGCGCCAAGTCTATATCAATGTCAAATACGCAAGCAGTTAGGCGAGAGTTCTACTTACTATACACCTAAATAAGTGATTAAAGGCTAATGTTACTTTACCTGAAGAAAGATGGTCGTATACTCATCTGTTGTGGGCTCCCGAGGCCGTGAAGCACCGTCTGAAACACATGAATTCACTACCTCGAGTTGAGTCAGCTTCTCTTGCACGTTCTTCTCATAAGTTTGATCGATTATCTCAGCCTTCCGATCGACATACGTACCATCTGGCTTTTTATGTGTCTTAATGAAAACCTCACCAAGACTCACCGGTCTTCCCAAATATTATACAATACACAAGGATTATGAAGGTGTAAGAAAAATATCTAACAGATATATAAAAGTTACTTACCATATCTTCTTGGATTTGTTGATACGACTTTGGCCCTGATAAGTGGATGTGAGGACCGAGACCATTATGGTCAGACATACGAGCATTGGAATAGATGCTACTTCTTTTCTGTGCATCTTCAGTATCCCAATATTTAACCATCATTTTCCAGAGAGTATCATTGATCCATCTAGGTCGCTCTCGACTAGTCCTCACGTTGCTAATCATGTCTTTCATCCGGCGTTGACATATCAACTCAAAATAGTCTAGAACTGTCTTTGTTATCAAGGGATTCCATGTGTGAGTTTTCTACAAAACAAAGAGAATAGAATGATGTTAGTGAAAGCAATACAAGTAAACCTAAACATGAAGTCTATAGGACAGAAAACAGTACCGCGAACTCGAGGAAGTATCTTTCTTGTCTCTCCCGAGGCACACATGTCCAGCTATAGTAGGGACCATCGAATTTGTTTGTAAAATTTTTAGTAATATTCTGAACCAGCTTCGATTTTTTGTCGCGTGTAAACCTGCAAACACATGAAAACAAATCAAGTGGAGCATTTGTCTACACTCACACATGAAAACTCAACCTACTCAGACATCAAAACATCATGTAAAGATGTTAAATAAGCAAACCAGAAGCATTTGTAGACATCAAAACTCAACCTACTCAAGCTACGATTAACCATCAGAAGCATGTGTCTACACTCAAGACATCAAAACTCAACCTACTCAAGACATCATGACCTCATACAATTTGATAAACAAAAATCTCAAAAACAAGAGTCATACCAAGTCGAGTTTGGGGTCGGTACGGGAGAGAGGACGGTGGTAAACTTATAACAATCTGTCACCATTAGCAGAGCATTTAGAGCCCTCAACGTGTCCTCCTGGAGTTCCGGCAACACAGTTAAAGAATCGTCCTGGAAGTTGTTACCTTGAGAAGATGGATGACTCTGAGCCTGAGAGTTATGAACTGGAGACCCTGGAGCGTCCTGCAGTGGAGTCATTTGATTATGTGGAGTGAGAGATCGAGGAGAGGATTCGGAAGTGAGGAATGGAGGAGATGGAGGAGAGGGTTCGAAGAAGATGAGAGATGGAGGGGAGGAATCGAAGAAGATGAGAAACCGAGAGAAATCAGATAGGGAATAGGGTTACTAAGTGTTACGGAGAAGTGAGAGATCGAGGAGTGAGAGATCGAGGATTGAGATATCGAGGATTGAGAGATCGAGGGTTCGAAGAAGATGAGAGATGGAGGAGATGGAGGAGATGGAGAAGATGGACGAGAGGGTTCGAAGAAGATGAGAGATGGAGGAGAGGAATCGAAGAAGATGAGAAACCGAGAGGATTCGGAAGTGAGAGATGGAGAAGATGGAGGAGAGGGTTCGAAGAAGATGAGAGATGGAGGAGAGGAATCGAAGAAGATGAGAAATCGAGAGGATTCGGAATTTAGAGATGGATGAGTGAGAGATCGAGGAGAAGATTTGCAAGAGAGAGATGGAGGTGCGAGTTCGCTTGAGAGATGGAGGAGACAAATCGAAGAACATGAGAAACCAGAGACTCTCTGATAGGGATTAGGTTTTTTTTTATTTTTTGGTTTTGGTTTTGTGAAAACCAAATCCAAATTGATTTTGGTTTTGTGAAATCAAATTGATTTTGGTTTTCTGAAAAACCTAAAAAACTGGTTTGGGTTTTTAAATACAAATTAATTTGGTTTTAAGTATTAATTTTAGGTTTGGTTTTCATACAAATTAATTTGGGTCTAACATTAAAAATAATGATGTTTCAGTTATGAATTATGATAAAATTAAAATGTAAAGTTATAATTTTATTACAAACTAATGTAATTAAAAATATAAAAAATCTTCTTCAATTTCATCTCCGACATCGTAATCGAGATCTATTGGGTGTACTCCTTGTACCAAATTTTCGATTTCAATGTACTCAATTTTAGTTAAAAGTACAACATCATCAGTTTCTTGTTGCAAGAGAGTCGGTTCCTTATCTTCGTATTGTCCTGCAACATTTGCTCTCGGATTTACCTTAACAACATTGAGCCATGCCTGCTTTGGGTTCTTTATGTATGGATACGGGATAAAACAAACTTGATCCGCTTGAGAGGCTGCAATATCAATATAAAAAATATAAATACATAAATATATATGATATCGACATTTAAAATA
>JAHZTW010000004.1:24040985-24082683 GCA_020283515.1 Alliaria petiolata | reverse complement strand
GTTCCCGAAATGGTTTGAGAAACTTCCTGAGGAAGAGCCGGATTCGAGGACGAATCCAAACTGAGTGGGGGAGAATTGTAGCATCCGCGACCAGAAATCCTAAGTATGGTCATGCGGGTCATGGGATGACCGTTATATGTATGTCCTGGTATAGTGGAGGTTCGTCCGTTTCTGTAAATATGTGTGTAGTACAGTGGTACGTCCGTGGTACCGTCCGTGGTACCGTCCGTGGTACGTCTGTGGTACGTCCGTGGTACGTCCGTGGTATGTCTGTGGTACCAAACCGTGGTACGTCCGTGGTACGTCTGTGGTACGTCCGTGGTACGTCCGTGGTACGTCCGTGGTACGTCCGTGGTACGTCCGTGGTACGTCTGTGGTACGTCCGTGGTACCGTATGTGGTACGTCCGTGAGGTTAAGTACCGTACTGAAGCTGGACCGAATATATTTTTGTGGAAATTTGACTAAGTGTCGAGATGGGCCATGGGCCGTGGGTTTAGTCGGCTAAAAGTGTGTTTCTCTCGATGTTGGTCGACTGGTTTGGATTCCAGCCGAGAGAAATTAAATCCGACCGACTGCAGCCGAGAGATAACCGAGACGCTTGGACTAAACCGGGATATTAGGTTTTCTCGAGTATAAAAGGGTGAAACCCGTGACTTTTCTCGGGCTAGCCGCATTTTTCTCGAGAGAAACCTAAAGGGGCGATTTTTCACCGAGAGAAATCCCGAGCTGCCGAGAGAAATCCGAGAGCCGTCGAGAGATTGTTCGGTGCGTCGCATTTTCTGAGTTTCTGTCCGAGAGAAACGAACGGGGAGGGTCGATTTCCCGAGAGAAGTTCGTTCGGCCGAGAGATTTCTCGATCGGATCGCGAAGAATCCGAGAGATAATCAAGGTAATCCGAGTTTCACCGAGTAATTTCTGTTATGGGTTGTTTTCACCGAGAGATAATGGAGTAACCTGATTGTAGGCGTGTGTTAGCCGAGAGATCTGAGAGATAGCCGTGAGTTGTTCGATCAGATCGAGAGATATCCGAGAGAAGGAGTTTCTGGCCGAGAGATTTCGGTAAGTGTCGGCTATTTCGTTTCTGGTTGAGTTTCTGTCGAGTAACCTTCGACTAATCTGATTATTTTGGCCTGTTTCCGAGGGAATACAGAAGATTGTTTGAGAAAAAGTGAGCGGTTTGAAAGATAGCCGAGAGGAGATTGGATCTCGCGGGTTTAGCCGTAGCGATAGCCGAGAGAACGCAAGTGCGTCCGACTATCTCCGTTTCTGACCGAGAAATCACCGAGTTTCTTCCGACTGAAACGTTTGCCTTTGTGTCTAAGGTGAGTGCGTGACTGTAGCTGACCTGGAACCATAGGATTGCTAGGTTATCTGGTTTTCATTGATTGCTTGTGTAAGTTAGTGTATGCTTAGCAAGGTCAATGTGTTTCTGTGATTGGTATTGGATACCGTGGTTTATACGTGGTGTCTAACTAGCTGTGTGAATGTCCGGATCGTGTTGCTAGCTCAAGGGGATGTGTGATTCTCGCTTGAGTAGAACCGAGGCCGTGAGGAAATTCACAAGTAGTTGAGATGATCATAGAACCGTGATTCTGTTTTCTGTGCTTGCTCGCTAAGTGTTAATGCGAATTATATAACTGTTGCTTGATTGCGTTTTCTGGTATTAGCTGGTGGTACGGGATGACCGTACTCACTAAGCATTTGTGATAATGCTTATGCCTCTCTTATGTGTGGAGTGTGCAGGTAAAGATGTTATCCGGGACGTTTAGTCTCGAAGGCGGACTTGAAGGCAGTGAAGAAAGAAGTGGATTAGGACTGGGTTTTGGGGGTTTATTTATCATGAGTTTTCTGGATAATTGACTTTGCATTTCTGTTATGACTTAGAACGAATTTGGCTAAGTTAGTTTTCTGTTTTATGAACCTTTGTTATATCTGGATTGGAATTATTATGCAAAAAGAATGGGCTTTTTATGAATCGAATGCGTTGTTTAAGTTT
Organism: Alliaria petiolata; assembly: GCA_020283515.1. Lineage (NCBI taxonomy): Eukaryota > Viridiplantae > Streptophyta > Magnoliopsida > Brassicales > Brassicaceae > Alliaria > Alliaria petiolata. The sequence continues at coordinate 24,080,686 of JAHZTW010000004.1, read as the reverse complement.
AAGAAAAATCTGAAAAATATGATAAGTATGGAATCTGGTTAGAGTTAGACTCGGGACGGCCGGCCTGGTTAGGATTACCGGGTTGGGTCGCCACAGGACGTGTCCTGCATTGGAAAAGGCTTCCTTCTTCTCTTTATTTTCGATGAGATTGCAGAACAGCTCATATAATCTTCTATGTTCCTCAGACAGCCTTCCCAGCGAAGCTTCACTTCTTTTCTGGGCTTTCACGGTTCTGAACATCGTCTTTCAAGTCCTCGACTTGTGATTCAACCTTGTGATGGGCGTGTTCCATCTCCTGGATATCCTTCTCCATTCGGCCCATGATGATGTAGGTGGTCCCGCGAGTTTCCTCGAACTCGTATCTCAGGGCGCGGACATCGCCTAATCCGCTGTTTAGGACCCCTCTGTGATCCGCCAAGTCCTCGGAAGTTCTGGATAGTTTGTTGATGTTGCCAAAAGTGCGGTTCTCCAATACCTTCACGTTGTTGGCGACTTCCTAGAGCTTGTGGAAGACTTCACCCTGGATGCAGTCCATCCGGGCGTGTAAAGATCTCTCAGACTTAGCTTGATAATCAGTCATCACTGTTATCGCCTCGATAAGATTCTCCACTTGCTGATATAAGGGAGCAGGTGTGATTTTCTGATTGATCTGGGCAGGAGGTGGCGTCTGGAGGTGGAGACTTTCGCTTCCATGGATAATAGGAGGTGGGAATCCTCCTTGTGGACGAGGCGTGAAGCGCTCGTGTGGTAGGAGTGTCGGCGGCGGTCTCCGAGAATGGTGTAGGAGTTCAGCAGGTGGACGTGAGTTCAGAAGCATGTAAGGATCGCTCCTTGTATACTCCACGGTATGGTAGTTCCTGAAACTTATAGAAAGAAATCTAGAAGTTAGAGAAAAAAATGTCTTTGAGTTGTGATCCTGACCTTTGCTTTGGACAGCGAAACACAACCTCCGCGGCAACGGCGCCAAAAGCTTGATGGGGTCTAAATAGTAGTCCGAGATTGGAGGATTTCTTTGGGGACTCGTCGAGCTTTGAATTTATAGGACCCTAAGCTGCAAGTGCACAGCGTGCGTTGTAGTACTTAGGGTATCGATCCACAGGGAGGAGGTCAACTGCAAAACAGAAGAATCAGGGTAACCAAAGACGCAGGGAACTGGGCTTTTGGGGTAAGTGTCACGGTTTTTGCAAGAAATAAAGAAAGTAGTATCACGCCTTATATAGAGAAGGTTGTCAATCTCTTCTATAACCAACGGGAAAAGGAAAATAAACTTAAAGACTTGTAAAAAGGAAATCAGGTAAGCAGTGCAGAAAAAGTAAATATTGAAGTGCGTAAATCTTGATGTAAAAGCAGATGGGGCGAACACGTTGGGGATCTTCTCGGGAAATCTATGGGGTTCTAACTAGAAATCAAACACACAAAAGTTAAGCAAACGAGACTAGGCGATTTTCCCTAAACTGATTCACTGGTTTTAACAATCTAACTCTATCAAGCAAGGTCGATCTGTGAACATCTATTTCGCAGGTATACTGTCGTATCCTGCGTCCTAGACGAACACGCAATAAGATCGGGACGATAAACATTCAGACATCTTTTAAAGGATACTCTCTAGCCTATTATGGTCTAGATCTGAGATTCTGGACATTCATCGCTCTCAAGACCCTGCAATCAGAATATAGTTCATGACGCTAGACTCATGCAATGAGAACAAATATGGTGAGACAGAAAACCCTAATCTTCGGCCTAAACAATCGGTTTAACAACAGTTAATGAAATTCCCCATAGATCCCCTTAAAGAACACCCAACGAAAATAAACTACTCAGCCATGAAATAAGAAGTAGAAAACGTGATTGATGAATGCATAACTTGTATAAATCGATAGGAAAGAAAGAGGGTTCAAGAACAAATCAATCTCCCTTAAAGAAAAAGGTGAAAACCACAAATCAGAGATTCGCGGCCATCAAAAAATATCTATGAATATGTGTTTTCGTCTCCCTAAAAAAAAACCTAAACAACAAGTATATATAGATCTTCAAGTGCCCTAGGTCGTGGATTAGGTCTTGACTTGCATAAGACGGCTGCGGGTTTAAGTTGAGCTTCAAATGGGCTCGGGAACCGCGAGTGGCCTGGCCGCGCGAGCGACTGGCCGTGGCGCGGCCACTGGTCGTCTGGTGTGGTCGTGGCACGGCCAGCTCGTCCTTCCGGGTGCTTGACGGACCTTCTTGCTTCTTCCATAACTTGAGATCCAACCATGGGATTGTTCTCAAACCACTTCGAGGTGAAAGACAACTTATAAGGCTACCTTGTTTCCAAATCTGAGCTTGATCTCGTGGTGGGAAGGCCTTCGTTTGATGTTGAACTTTTGTCCTCGAGCACTGTTTCCGGAATTGTCCATTTTGCTCCAAAATATGCGTCTTTTGCTAAGTTTTCCTCGCTTGAAGAATCAGAGGTCTCATCGCGTTCTCTTGTGGGGAAACTCATGACTCTCTTGAAAGAGGGTAGCATGTCGACGAGCTCCCGTTGGTCTCTGGCGAGTCTTTCAAACTTGTCCCCGCTTCTTTCTAGCTCCAAGGCAATGCCCTCGATTGCCATGCTGTTGCTGCTGGTTTGGCTCTTGATCGTAAGGCGGCCTTCTCTCGCCTCATCTATGTATCTCCCGAGATGATATTTGACTTCATCAACGGCTTCCTTAGTCTCTTCGAGCTCGCAGCCGTACCCTCGGATTCTTCGTCTTGCATCCTAATCCTTCTTCTATCTTCAGCAACTTGTTTCGGTCCATTGAAGCTTGGGTCTCAAGTTTCTTGACCTGATCTGCGATGTCTTGCACCTTGCGAGATATTTCGGCTTGCATTGAATTGATCTGGGAACGAGAAGCTTGCTTGAGCTGTAGCAATTTAAATATGTGTAATCTATGGAGAAGAGATTTTCTTCACCGTATTTGCAGGGTTAGTAAACAAGTCTTTTGAGCCTCCTGAAATACTTTACCGGCCATCGGATGAGGGTGGAGTCCGCAGGCTGAGAGAGAGCGTGGATGTCCACGGACGGAGGCGGTCGAGGCGTTACAAGACCCTAACTTGTTTTCAAATGCATAAAAGAAAGGAAATATCTTATTCCATGAAAAGTGAGAACAATTAACAAATGTACATGTAAGTTGAATAATATAGTAAAGTTAAATAGAGACATATACATACATTTTTTATATATTAGTTGTGCAGAAAATTAGGAAAATAATATGAGGTTCCATAATTTGAAAATAAAAATCAAGTGCACCCGCTGGAAAAAGCTTTGCATATGAATTTACTTATCGTACTGCCTTCCTTTGGAGGAACGATCCATTCTTGATGACTGGTTAGTTGATTGTTGCAAAGTTTTGTGCAAACTTCTTCACAAATAACTGGATCAGGTTTTTTCGCAACTTTCATGCATTGATTAGGGATGCAATGTTTGACACACATTTCTATATTGGTTGAATGAGAAAATTGTGCCAAAAACATTATCGTACATATAGCTAATATTAAAATGCTGCATGTTTTTTTCAATGTTTGAGTCGTCATAACGTATGTGTTTGAACTATCAATGGCAATTACCACTAATGTCAAATTAGAATAAAAGATTTTATTTTTTGTTTAGAATTATGAATAGGATGATTTGATGAGTGTGTTGAGATAGTCTAGGTGCTTTATATAGGGAAATTATTGATATCCATTTTTATCGGTTGTTTTTAATCAGTTTATTGTTTTTCTGTATTAAGATATTCATCAAATTAATTTTGTCGAACTTAGCTGTGCTTTACTATTTTAATTGTCCAAATAAATTATTGCTATGAGAAAACAATGATTAGTCGTTCGTATTGCAAATATTAGCTAGCTTATCTGTATGTCTATTTCAGTAGATCTGAAATTCCTATTTTGGGAAAGCTAACCTATTATGTTGTAATTAATGTTCATAGAAATTTTCTTTATAATCTTCATTGTTTATTTGTTTGTTTTGCTTATCTTTTTTTTATCATTTGCAAATTTGATTTTTTTCTTGTTTAAAATTTTAAAAAAAATCGAACACAGAAAGGGAGTTGGAAAGAAAAATGAAGTATCTTGATTTCATATACTAGAAATGGAGTATATCATTAAATTTTTGAATTAAAAATTAGAAGGATCATAAATTGTTTTATTAGTTAACGACATATTTCACATCATTTGTTTTCATAATTGTCGTTAAATATGTCGTTAATGATTAACACACTGTAATTTTTAAATCTTTAAAAATTTTAAATTCACATCACTCGCCTGTCAAAAAAAAAAAAAAAAATCACGCTTTTTATCTAATTGATATGTTGACCATGCTTTTTTTTTGCGAGAAAAAAAAAAGAAGAGTGTGCTTCTCAAAAGCTTCGTGCAAAATATTTACCATCTCTGAAGTAGTTGCAAAGCATTCCAGAGTCCTATTGCAAGTGATTGAGTTTTGTAAGACTGATATGAGTTTGGAATACACCAAACTTATGACTACAAGATTATCAAGAGTTTATAAGCTATGCACGCAAGAAATGGATGATGGTGTAGATGGAGATGTGATTTTGTGATTGATTCCACAATTACACACAAAATAAGAAGCTTGATTCTAAAAGTTTTTAATCCGCAAAATCAGTATATAAGAGTGATTCCACACTAAACTCCAAAGACAAGAACAAACACAAAGAACTCGACCGTTGTAAAGAAAATGATTGTTTATATGATTCAAAAAGATTATTGAATAATAAATTGGGATGAATGAGCCTTATATAGGCTCAGATACAGCTTGTCTAGTGTTTTAAATGCTAAAGAAAGAAACAAAATTTGCGAAGATTAAAAGAAACTAGCCTTTGGGCAGGATTCTAAGCAACTTTGGAAGCCTATGTTTAATGAAACAATCTTCAAGTCTAGCCAAATTTAAAGAAAAAGAGCCATTTGAGGGTTAATGCCTTTCGGGTTAAAATATGCCAAGTCTTGGGCTGAGTGATCTTCTGTGGTTTGGTAAAGCTAGTGATGCTCCTTGGGAGTCTATTGTAGGTGTAGTGTAATGTGGCGAAACCTGAAAGGAAAGAGATATTTTGTGAACTCCTTGAATGCGCATAGTGTGAACACTCCTAGAAAAAGAAAGTCAAATGTAAAAGGATTCGCCTAATCTTCTAAATGCTAGTGCAGCAAGGCTCGTGTTGGGAAGCTCCTCGATGATCAGACAAATCTCCTGCCCCCCACACATAAGTCTCCAATGAACCAATAAGGAAAGGTCCATATTTGGTGATTTATGACCCGCTTGTATGGTCAATTGGGTATCTCTCAAACCCGCTCTAACTGGGGTGGTTTTCTTTCAATCAACCTCCATAACTTTTTTTCTAATGAATTTCATGGTCGAGCTCAATTGGTTGAGAAGAACCTCCATAGGGCAGCTAGGCTTGCTTCGGATCAGACCCGAGTGGAGAATACAGAACATCTTCTTATTTTGACCAATCCAAGGGCGATATGGCTGGATTACTATTGAATCCCATGTGATTGCCACAAGTGGGTTGTCACGATCCGGGTCCGGCCCATTTCAATAAGTTTAAATAAATTGATTTGACTACCTATGTTTGCGCTTACATTTTCCGGTCACTTACCCTAAGAGAACTTCAGAGTTAAGCATGCTTATGCTGGAGTAGGACTAGGATGGGTGACCTTCCGTGAAGTCCTCTCCGGAACCGTGTGAGTGAGGCCAAAACACGGGGAAATATCACGTGGTGATTGCAGGGTCAGTAAATAAGTCAGTCGGGCGACCGAGAAAAATAACGCACCGACCGTCGGACAAGGACGGGGTGTGGGGCCTCGCTGGTAGGGGCGGTCGGGGTGTTACATGGGCTCTCATAGGAAAATATTTTGAGCTTCATGTTTAGGCTCTGGGTAAGGACTTGTGAGCCATCTCATAATCTGATCAATCCTTAAAATATGTTACATGCTAATGAATATTCAAGCCCACGTCTTTTGGTCGAGTAGAACTTGATTTGGGCAAGTTTTCTCCTTTCACTACAAGAAAACACAGGTTTTGTGACTAAATATTGCGACTCATATTTTGGTCGCAAAAATGTGTGATGCTACTGTGACGAATTTCTGATTAATTAGCGACTAACCAAATGACCGAAACTCAATAGTCGTAAATTTATGACTAAAGAGAGTAGTCGGAAAACAGTCGCGTATGAATGACGATTTGCGGTCTCTTTTGCGACTATAATGTTTTAGTCGCAAAATAATCACAAGTTAAGACGCATTAGCGATTACTTTTTTAGTCGGAAACTTTGGTCACAAAAATAGTCGGTAATTTGCGACTATTCTGCGATCGATATATATAGTTACAACTTCGTCGCATTTTAGTCGGATAATAAGTTGGTAAAAAACGTGAAAAATAAGCAAGTTAGTTGGTGTAACGAACTTTTGCGAACCTAAAATGTTGTCAGAAAGTAGTCGGGAAACGGTGGCAAAAGAGTTGTTAATTAAAAAAATTTAAATAGAAAAAAAAAAAAAAAAAAAAATTAATTAAAAAAAAAAAAAAAAAACAGATAAATAAATTAAAATAAAAAAAAAAGAAAAAAAAAAAACAAGAGAAAAAAAAAGAAAGAAAAAAACGAGAGAAAAATAATAATGTGGAATTCATCACGAGAGTGGATGTATAATAGAATCGATCCACAAACTAATAATATTTCCGACGAATTCTTTGCGTGGGTGGATCAGTTCATGAATTTTGCAAGTAGCCAATCAATAGCGCAAAGTAGTGGAGGTAAATTTTACTGTCCTTGTATAAAATGTCAAAATTCAAAATTTTTACAAGGAAGTACAATTTCAAAGCATTTGCATAGTAGAGGATTTATGCCCGGATATTATGTATGGTGTGAACATGGCGAAGATTATGATGTGTTTGGGGGAGGGACAAGTAGTCATTATGCAAATGTAGATTCTACTAGTGGTAGTCAACAACCAGAATATGATGGGGGGAATATATATGCTGAGATGGTGAATGATGCATTTCATGGTTCCACGCTATTTAATCATCATAAGTATCATGAACATGAAAGTGGATATGATAATATTCATGAAGAACCTACCCAAGAGGCAAAACGGTTTTATGATATGTTAGATGCTACAAATACTCCACTTTATAATGGTTGTCATGAAGGTCATTCAAAGTTATCTTTGGCTGCTCGGTTCATGAACATAAAGTCAGACCATAATATGGCTGAAAGTTGCATGGATTCGTGGTCGGAATTGTTTACGGAGTATTTACCAGAGGGAAATCAAGCAACTGGTTCATACTACGAGACATAAACTTTGATGCGAAAGCTAGGATTGCCGTACTGACAGATAATTGTATATATAGATAATTGTATGCTCTTCTGGAAAGAAGATGAGAATTTGGAGCATTGCAAGTTCTGTGCAAAACCAAGGTTTAAGGCTAGTGAGGTACGAACTAAAATACCGTTCAGTCGTATGTGGTATTTACCAATTACTGACAGATTAAAGAGAATGTACCAGTCAAAAAAAACTGCATCGTCGATGAGATGGCATGCTGAGCATGAATCAGAAGACGGAGTAATGTGTCATCCATCTGATGCGGCAGAGTGGAAGAATTTCCAACGTTTGCATCCTACATTTGCAGAAGAATCACGAAATGTTTATCTTGGATTATGTACAGACGGTTTTATTCCTTTTGGGATGTCAAAAAATCATTCGTTGTGGCCAGTGATCATGACTCCGTACAACTTACCGCCAGATATGTGCATGAAAAGTGAGTATTTGTTTCTTATTGTATTGAATTCTGGACCAAATCATCCACGAGCCAGTCTTGATGTTTTCCTTCACCCATTGATCGACGAGTTAAAGGAGTTATGGAATAACGGAGCTGAGGCATATGATATATCATTAGATCAAAATTTCAACATGAAAGCCGTTCTTTTGTGGACTATAAGCGATTTTCTGGCATATGGTATGTTGTTGGGATGGACGACACATGGAAGATTGTCGTGTCCCATTTGTATGGATGATACAAAAGCTTTTCAATTGACGGCTGGAAGGAAGACATGTTGGTTTGACTGTCACAGAAGATTTCTTCCTATAAGTCATCCGGTAAGGAAGAATAAGATAAACTTTTTGAAGGGAAAGCACGCATTGAAAGACTACCCACCTCAATCTTTGACTGGTGAACAAGTTTTATATGAGCGTATAAGGCACGCCGAGCCACCTAAAACATTTGTATGCGGTGGAAATGGTCACGAAAAAAAAGTAGATGGCTATGGGAACTGGCACAATTGGCATAAAGAAAGCATATTTTGGGAGCTACCGTACTGGGTTGATCTGACGCTACGACACAATCTTGATGTGATGCATATCGAGAAGAATTTTTTCGATAACATCATGTATACTGTTATGAATGTTAAAGACAGATCAAAAGACACAGTGAAGTCAAGATTAGATATTGCACGATTTTGTTCTCGAACAGAATTGCATGTAGATGATCGAGGGAGAGCTCCGTTTCCTGTTTGGAGATTGACTTCAGAAGCGAAAGAATGCTTACTTGAATGGGTCAAACATGAGGTGAAATTCCCAGACGGCTATGTAGCAGATTTAGCTAGTTGTGTAGACATCACTGGTGGGAAGTTTTCTGGAATGAAAAGTCATGACTGTCATGTATTTATGGAATGCTTCCTTTTATCTTTGCAGAACTTCTACCGCGTAACGTGCACCTTGCATTATCAGGTATATATATGAATTATTATATATATTTATATTATTAATTAATATTTTTGATATAAATAACAACATAATGTTTTAATATTGTAGGGATTGGATCATTTTTTCGTGACTTAAGTAGTAGATCACTAGATCAAAATCGCCTCCAAATTCTGAAGGATAACATTGTCATGATTTTGTGTAATTTGGAAAAAATCTTCCCACCTTCTTTCTTTGATGTGATCGAGCATTTACCTGTACACCTACCCTACGAAGCGGAGCTTGGTGGTCCTGTGCAATATAGGTGGATGTATCCCTTCGAAAGGTTTTTTAAACAATTAAAAGGCAAGGCGAAGAACAAAAGATATCCAGCGGGATCAATAATTCAGGCATACATTAATGATGAGATATCTCATTTCTCGGAACACTACTTTCCTTCACATATATCTACAGCTAGTAGAAGAAGGTATAACTTAAATATTGAGTAAGTTATTTAATATATTACTTCAAAATATAAGAGGTAAAATTATAATTTTTCAGGTCGAGTCGTTATGTTGAAGCTGAATTACCTGTATATCCTATACCGGTGCCGGATATATTCACTCAATTGGGTCGTCCAAGTGGCAAAAGTAGTGAATTTTGGTTAAATGAAAAAGATTATAAATGTGCACATGCATATGTTTTACGCAATTGTGACTATTTTCGCCCGCTTGAGAGGTACGTACTTTGCGGTTCATTATTCACTTAATTGGATTCTTTTATTTTTTAGTTCATTAAAATATATGATGTTTTTGTCAAAACAGATTATTGGACGCACAAATTCGATTTGAATATCCGGAACTCTCTGATGAAGAGGTGACTTTGAAAAGAGATGAAGATTTTCATATCTGGGTTCGCCAATATGTACGTATTGTTTTCTTAATTTTTTTAAATATTTCCATATATATTATTAAAAACATTATTTTTTATTTTCTTAAATTTTTAATATTTTTATATGTATATATAGATTAGTGCAATGAAAAGTCAGGAAAATTTTCCTCTTTGGGTTCAAGAACTAGTGGAAGGTCCTGAAAATAAGGTCAGGTCGTGGCCGATGTATTTTACAAGGGGATATTTGTTTCATACGCAAGATCACGGGCTCACGAAAAAAACTATGAATTATGGAGTATGTGTCCGAGGACAAAACTACTCAGAAGCATCTGAAGAGGATGATTTTTATGGGACCGTGCAAAATATCATAGAGCTCGAATATCCTGGATTTGTGAATTTAAAGATCACGCTTTTCTACTGTGAATGGTTTGACCCTACAATTGGAAAAGGCACTCGAAAGCGAGATGGAGGCATTGTTGACGTGCTCTCATCAAGGAGATATCAAAATTACGAACCATTTATTTTAGGTATTTTCTGTTTTAATTGAGTATGTATATGTGTGTTGTATATGTTTAATTAGTTCTAAATTTAAATTTAAATCCACGTGCAGGGTCTCAAGCTGATCAAGTTTGTTATCTTTCATACCCACACACTAAACGACCTCGGAAAGTGTGGCTCACGGTCATCAAAGTAAATTCAATACATATTGTTCAAGGAAATTTTAGCGAAAAAGAGGTTGTTGTACTGCAGCAAACAACTGATGATGGAATGACGGATACGATTGAAGATATCATAATTGATAGTTTAGTAGATGGAAATCATCATGTTGAACCAATTGATTATGAAATCGAAGACGCTGAAGCAGAAGATGAATTTCTTTGGAACTTATCATCTTCAGATGATGAAGATGAGGAATTTTAATAATGATTGTCAAATTTTAAAGTTTGTAATATAATCTTGAAATTGTAGACACACCTTTGCGTTTTGTAATATAATGTTTGCGACTAACTTTGATATGAATTTTTGATTTTCTTTCTAAAATTCACTCACCATATGTTTGTTTTTTTTAGTAATGGTTATGATTTAGAGAAACTAATTTATATATAAACAAAATAAACTTTGAGAAATGAATTTTGAGACTTTTACAAAATAAACTGTCCGTATGTGTCCAATATAAAGAAGCTAGAGTACAAAATACCGAATGTCTATAACAGCTATTTGGCTAAGCACCTTGATTATAGACAAGATGTAAGGGGTTCGAAACTCTAGTTACAGCTTTTTCCAATTTTTGTTACTAATACAAAACGTGACGAAAGAGTTACACTTTGCGACAACTTTGCTACGATATTGTGACTAACACCTGAATTTGTGACTGATTTGCTTCTCTTTAGCAACATTCGTCGATTTATTTTGGAAAATTAATAATTAACAGTTGTAAAATATGTTAATTTATACGTTATAAATAGATTTGAACTACTATATAAACCGAATCTTTAAACAAATTAAAAATAAAAAAATTCTAATATTTTTAGACTTATGATTCTATCTACCAAAAACATCTATTAAGTGATATGTAAACATACTTCTAATGTTGGAGAAAGATGATTTTGTTTCTAAGATTCACTTAACACATGTTAGTTTACTTTTTAAACAGACCGTTACACTTTAGATTAGACTAAGAATGATTGTAAACTCTAATCAAATTTTTTTTCCTATTAATGTTTGTGGTTTAGGGTATAGGATTGTGACTAAAACTATCGGTCACAAAAGAATTACATTTTGCGACTAACCTGTGACTAAATCCAGAGTTTGTGACTGATTTGCTTCTCTTTAGCAACTCTCTCCAATCATTTTTAGAAAATTAAAACTTAACAATTTTGTTAATATATACATTTATAAATAGATTTGAACTACTATATAAACCAAATCTTTTAACAATTAAGAAATGATGAAATTCTAATATTTTTTAACTTATGACTCTATCTACCAAAAACATCTATTAAGTGTTATATGTAAACATACTTATAATGTTGGAGAAAGATGATATTGTTTCTAAAATTCACTTACCACTTGTTAGTTTACTTTTTAAAGTGATCGTTAGACTTTAGATTAGAGCTAAAAATGATTGTAAACTCTAATGGAATTTTTTTCCCTATTAATGTTTATGATTTAGGGTAAAGATTTGTGACAAATAAAAACGGTCACAAAATAGTTACACTTTGCGACATCTTTTCTACTGTATACATGTGACTCGGTTAAATTATAAACAAAATTTAAGCGTTTTGCTGAAATATTAGGCGGTAATTAGTGCCTCCCATTTTTCATTTAGGACTAGTTTGTGACTACTTTGTGACTACTTTTCGTTATTTACAAGAAAATCTTTGACTTTCCCCTTGTTTTGTTATTCGCGAAACTTCTTTCCCCCAAACCTTTTCTCTTCTACTCTCTCTCAATTCCTTCTTCTCTCCCGAAAACCTCTCTTCTACTCTCTCTCAATTCCTTCTTCTCTCCATTGTCTCCTTTATGTTCTAAAAATGCCTCCAAAGGGAAGATCGGGCAGAGGCCGCGGTGCTAGATCCGGCGGTGGCGCCCATTTGTCCAACGGTGGGAGATCTAACAGAGTACCAGGATCATCTTCTCACTCTTCCAGTCCATCCATGAACGCCACAGCATGAGGTTCGGTCTCTACAACATCTCAATATCCGCCGGGGACCCAATTTCATCCTCCTCCTCCTCCTGCTCAGCCACAAGCGCCTCCTCCTCCTCATCAAATTCCCCAGCCACAAGCGCTTCAGATTCCCCAGCCACAGGCGCAACACATCCCCCAGCCACAAGCGCATCAGATTCCCCAGCCACAGGCGCATCAGATTCCCCACCCGCATGCGCATCAAAATCCCCAGCCACAACCACCATTTCCAAAGCATCAACCTCCTCCTCCGAATGCTCCCGAGCCACCGCAAGACTACCAACAATTATTAGATTATTTGCTGGCTCTTCCTGGCCGAGAGCGTCTACCACTCTTAAGTGACAATGAAATTCACGGCGTCGAGAGTATATGGTATACTTTCTAAATTCACTAACAAATTTTGTTTTAGTTTCGTTGGATCTTAAATTAATTGTCGTTTTGTTGTTGATGTTATTAACCTCTTTTGTTATTCATGTAAGGTTTGACCGGGACAAAGGAAATTTGTCTCGAGTAATTTCTGGAATATTTCGAAGGAAGTTTGATGGTCCATACTTTACCTGGAAGAAAACACCAATAGACATTCAAGAACGATATTTCAGAACATTTGCGGTAATATTTGATTTAGTTGTTTTTATTTTGTAGTTACATAGTAATGAATTTGTATCATCTATACTTAACAATATTGTATTATTTAGCGAAAGAATAATTGGGATCTTGGGAATACCGAGCTTGTGAGAGAAGGATTCGAGAAGATCGCCAAAAAACGGATGAAATGAATCGTTAGTCAAGCAAAGACCAAGGGTGAGAGACCTCCTTGGATTGCGTCAACGCTCTGGGCTCAAATGTGGGTTCATTGGAACACTCCATATGCAATGGATAGGAGCTCTAATGCTTCGCAGTGCCGTAACTCTGACCGTGGCGGTCTTGGTATCGCCAAACATGTATCCGGTCAAAAGTCGCACTTGCAAGTTCAACAAGAAATGGTAAAACATTTTTCATTTATTTTAAATTTTTCACATAGATAGTTAATATGTTTTTTTTTTCATTATAGGAGGCTGAATTTGGGCGTCCAGTATCGCTTGGGGAAGTGTTTATGAAAACACATACAAAGCCGGACGGAACTTTTGTTGATAAAAAGGCCAAACAAGTAGCTGAGGCTTATGAGAAGAACCTAGAAAAAGTAATGGCTGATTTGGATGTCGATTGTCCTGAAGGTTCAGAGAATTCGTCTGAACAATCTACTCATCGGACCCTCACCATTGAAGAAAAAAATGTGATATTTCTTAAGGTAATCTCGTTTTTGTCTTCCTCTTCTTAGCCTAGGATTGTCTTTATTTTGCTAAGCATAAGTACTTGATGTTGATTGTCTGCTTTTGAGTTTTCGAATTGGACCCTCTGGTTTTGAGTTTTTGTTTGTCTTTGTTTGTTGAGCATACTTGATGAGGATTGTTTGGTTTTGAGTTTTGAATTGAGCCGTCTGGTTTCTGTTTGTGTTTCATCTTCTGCTTTTCTTTTGGTTTTGATTATTCAGTTTCTCTTCAGTTTCTTTATGGGCTTTAATAATACTTATTGCTTGTTTAAGCACGATTTCTTAGTGTAGCTTTCATACTTCTTGCAGATTGAGTGATTCAAAGATTGTAGACTTTAAATGGATCGACTACTTCTGTTTGATTTTTTTTTTGCTTCATTTCTCTTTTTAATTACAAAATTTTTCTAAATGTCAATCATGTTTAATTACACAATTTAAGACACATCTTGATGTCTAGCTTATTGTAAATCTATTTGGGTATCTTGCGAATTAGATAGAACTTGTACATTCTGTTTTTGTGTGTTTTATTCCATAGTTTAAGCCACATAACCTTGATGTTTAGCTTCTCGTAAATCTATTTGGGTGTCTTGCGAATTGATTGAACTTGTACATTCTGTTTTTGTGTAGTGTACTGAAACAAATGGCAAAGGAAATCCTTTTGGACTTGGTCGACTTGGAGAGACGCTCAACAAAAGGAAAAGAAAAGAAAGTTATGCAAGCTCTTCCTCCTCATCAATTACAGAGATGCATGAACAACTACAAACTGCTCATCTTAAGATTGCTCAACAAGAAGCGGAAAATGTGAGACGTGATGAGGAGCTACGCCTCTCACAAGCTCGGATCGCAAGCTTGGAGATGCTCGTCTCCTACCTGAAAACTAATGATCCTGGGATTGCTGCATTTATGGAAACGCAACCACACTAAACCGCAGCAGCCACAAACCAACACTCAATGTTGTCTTAAAACAATGCCTAGTTTATTCAGGTTTTTTTTTTGGTTTTGCATGTTTTAGGAAAATGTTATGTTTAAGATGTTTTAGGATGTTATTATGTTTAAGAACTTTTTTGCCTGTAAAAAAATTAAAATTCGGTTTTATATAATTTTTCTCTATTATTTCATGACTAAAAATATTGTTAGTCACACACTAATTAACACTTTCGGACATGAATTTACACTCTCATAATGTCTGAAAAATGTGACTTATATTGATATAGTCGTTAATATACGACGCCCGTATTTGGTCTTACAATCGTTGCTATATTACGACACCAAAGATAGTCACAAATTAGTCGGTTTTAGCGACTACTATTTCAGTCACAACTTAGTCTTCAACTAACGACTACAAAACAATGTTACAAAACAAATGCTAAGCAGTGGTCGTTACTATCTAGTCGTTAAAATACGACTCTCATATTCGGTCTCAGTGTCGTCGCTATATTACGACGCCAGAAATCAGTCACAAATTTGTCGGTCTTTAGCGACTAATTTGAGACACAAATATTTTGCGACCAAATATTTGCGACTAAGTTTTTGTGTCTTAATTGAGTCGCAAACTGCTTATTTGCGACTATTTAATGACGATTTAAGGGGTCGCTAAACCCTGGTTTTCTTGTAGTGTTTTGGCTCGGGATCGGGTGATATGGGTCGAGCAATCATCTGCTTAGGAAACTCCTCTTCGAGTCTGGTATTGATGATCTCATCATATCCTCCTCCCTCTTCAATAAATTTTGTCCTCAAAAATGTATGACATGCACCAAGAGAAAGCAAGTAAGGTTTCATTTAGTTTTGGGACCTCGGATTTGAAATCTTGGGTGAGCACCCAGTGGCTTCTCTTTGATAAGCCTGGTGTATTCAGTTCTGGGTGATTGACTCCATGTCAGAGTTACATAATCCTTGGTGAAATCTCCTATTTCACTAGTTGTTGCTCCCATTGGTGATGAATCTGGTGGTTCTACCTTGGTCATCAAAGTTTCATTGGCAATTTAAGCCTCCTATGTTGATGGTTTGAGTAGGATGGGTTCAAAAACACTTTGGTTTTGTTTCTGATCTTAGAGCATGCTTGTCTTGTGAGAATTATCTTCTTGACCCGTTTTTTGCTCCTTGATACCTAGTCTTTTATTGGCACTTATAGGAAAACATAAGTTTGTTATCACAGTTATGGAATTATTATAAACAGATTGAGACGTTAGATGTCAAAAATAAAAATATAAACAGATTGAGATGTTTTCGCTTGATCTCTTCATTATTAGGTGAAGAGATCCAACTTCTTGTTGTTCGTTGACTTGTGGATCTTGACAAATAGTTTGATCTGGTTCCTCTTTGGTACCTGATACTTTTCTCATTCCTCTTTGACACAAGCAAGTGTTTCAATTTGTCAAAGAGTTTATCAATATTTTCGGTAAACAAACCAAATCAAAACAGACATCAAACAATAAAATAAAAGCGTTAAGCAATGAAAATTTCGCAAAAAGACAAAACAAGAAAATTGATTAACATAGGGTTTAGTAAAATTCGTTCAACAACTCACAAGACAAGAAGGTAAACATTCCACGTTTGAGGCTTAGATTACTATGTTTTAAGATCCTAATAAACTCAACTTTCGATCCCTATTATGAGATGAAAACATGCATTTAAATACGATTTTTCACAATACTCTGAAACTTAACTTTGATTGGTAAGACACATTGCTCACCAAATACTAGTTCAAGCAAATAGATGCAGCACTTTCGAGGTTCTATTTCTGTATAATCAAATTCCTAGTTAGCTAAGCTTAACAATCAGCAATGAACGCAAGTAGAGGTGATGAACCATATGTTAAACTCTTTTAAGAATCGATATTATCAAATCATACTATGTTCTTCTAGAAAAATTGACAACCTAACAAGTTGGCTACTCACACATGTTTATGTCAAACACACACAGAGGCAGAGAGTATATCATAATCAAAAATCAAAGAGAGACAGGGTTTAGAAAGATTAAAGGAAACAATGTTCAATAAGGATGAGAAAGACTTTTCCTTGTTTCAAATTTTAATACAACTCTGACATAGCAATGGAGTTGGAAAGAAAAATGAAGTATCTTGATTTCATATACTAGCAATGGAGTATATCATAAATTTTTTGAATTAAACAATAAAAATATCATAAATTGTTTTGTTAGTTAACTATATAATTTCGTCGTTTATTGTATAATTGTAGTTAAATATGTCGTTAATGATTAATAAACTGTAATTTTTAAATCTTTAAAATTTTAAATTCCCATCACTCACCGGTCAAAGAAAAAAAAAATCACACTTTTTATATAATCAATATGTCGACAATGCTTTCTTTGCCAGAAGAAAAAGAAGAAAATGCTTCTCAAAAGCTTGAGTGCAAAATATTCACCATAGCTGAAGTAATTGCAAAGCATTCCAGAGTCCTATTGCAAGTGATTGAGTTATGTAAGCTTGATATTAGATTGTAATCCACCAAACTTATGACCACAAGATGATCAAGAGTTTATAAGCTATGCACGCACAAGATGGATGATGGCGGAGATGGAAATGTGATTTTGTGATTGATTCCACAATCACACACAAAATAAGAACCTTGATTCTACAAGTTTTTAAATCATAAAATCAGTAGAGAAGAGTTATTCCACACTAAACTCTAAAGACAAGAACAAACACAAAGAACCACTACAAGAAAATAATCAATTTCTGACGGTCAAAATCGTCGAAAATCCGTTGGAAATGGCTATTTTTGCATCGGAAATTAAAATTCTGTCAGAAATCCGTCGGAAATTTTTGATGGACACAATTTTCGTCGGAAATTTTCTGACGAATTTCTGACGAAATTTTTCTAACGGATTTCTGACGGACCAAAATTTCCGACGGACCAAAAAATTCTGACGGATTTTCGACGGACTATAAATTATTATAAAAAATTTAATTTAAATTCGTATATTAAACAAAAGACATAAATATTAAACATAAAACTACAACTTTCCCTTAGAAATACATACAAACTTTAAATAAGAAATTTATAATCAACTTAATTTTTATTAAAAATCATTCGGCCAATAAATTCTAAACATATCTATTAACATTTTTTGAATTCTTTATTTGGATAAAGCTCTCCATCTTCATAATAAAATGTCTTGTTTAGATCAAATGTGTGTTTAACTTTTTCCACTTCCTT
This sequence comes from Alliaria petiolata, assembly GCA_020283515.1. Classification (NCBI taxonomy): domain Eukaryota; kingdom Viridiplantae; phylum Streptophyta; class Magnoliopsida; order Brassicales; family Brassicaceae; genus Alliaria; species Alliaria petiolata. Next base: position 24,062,919 of record JAHZTW010000004.1, on the reverse strand, counting down.
CATTCTTTGAGCTTTTTGTGCATCGGCCTTTGTAAAGAAAATGATTGTTTATAAGATTGAAAGAAGATTCATGAATACTACAATGGGATGAATGAGCCTTATATAAGCTCAAATACAGCTAGTCTAATGTTTTAAAAAGCTAAAGAAAGAATATAATTTGCGAAAATTGAAAGAAACTAGCCTTTGGGAAATTAAGTAGAAAATCCGGCCAAATAAGGAAATGATCTTTGCCTTATATCTTGAGAGCTTGGGCAGGATTTTAAGCGGTGGCGAAGCCAGAAAATATATTTACGGGGGTCATATAATAATTTCTAATACTAGAATAACGACAAAACAAATTATTATAATGATATATATTTTAAATATATACTTTACATTCATTTGTATACTAGAATTAATGTTTCATTTGTTATTGTATTAACCTGTTTTTCAATAAAACAAAATAGACAGTTGCATAAAAATGCATCACAATGACGTCTTCACAATACTTGTCGTTTTTATCGTGGTAATCTTGAATTAAGAAGTTAAACACTTCCTTTTTGTTTTTTATTTAATAAAAATAATTAGATTTAGCTAATTAATGGGTTTTCCTTTCTTTCTTTTTTGGTCAAAATGGGTTTCTTTTATTTTAAAGTTATTTGTGATGATTATTAAGCTAACAATTTTAAATATTTAATATATTTATTTGAACATAGTTAAACTAAAATTTTAGAGGGGTCAACAATTATTTTTAAGATGGGTCAATTAAAAGGTATTTAACAAAAGTTTAGCTATTTTTGCAAAATTCATATGGGTCATTTGACCCCCCTGCTAGCATGCTGCCTTCGCCACTGCTTCTAAGCACCTTTGGAAGCCTGTGTTTAATGAAACTGTTTTCATGTTGTAGCCAAATTCAAAGGAAAGGAGCCATTTGATTTAATGCCTTTCAGGTTAAAATATGGCAAGTCTTGGGGCTTAGTGATCTTATGTGGTTTGGTGCAGCTAGTGATGCTCTTTGGGAGTCTACTGTACGTGTAGAGTGTATTGTGGCTAAACCTGAAAGAAAAAAGATGTTGACTGAAATTTTTGAATGTGTGATGTGTACATATTTTACACTTTTTTAGCATCCATTTAGCATAGATTTTACCTTCATTCTCACTGTCATTTGATAGTTTTACATTAGTTTCACTCACTTTAGGTATTAGATGCATGTAGAATAGATATTTGCATATTTTGTCCCATTTTGCATTCTATTAGGTGATTTGAAGCTTAAAATGGGGAATGGAGTATGGAGACTATCCTGGACGAAGGCTCGAGGAAGATAAGGGTCAAAACAAAGGAGTTCATGCAAGCAAAAAAGCTGAAAGGAGGTGAAAGGTGTTCATGCGACCAAGTGACGCGACCAAGTGGCAAGATTGCCCGCGTCGAAGTGTATGATAAGTAGTATTTTAGTACTCTTTTTCAATACTCAACACCACTCATGTCATTGTAGTAGTTGAGGTTATCAATCCAACTTGGGTGGAAAAAACACTAAGAATGTAAGAACCTAATAAATCTAAGCCATATTCGAATTTAGGTGAGAGTAAAGAAATTTGAAAAACTACTTAAGCAAACTAAAAGACTTGTAAATGAAATCTAGGCTACTAAATACTATTCTAGACAATTTCTAAAATTATAGACTTGACAAGAATCAAAGCTTAAAGATTCAATGCTCAAAATGCAAATATTAAAGGAACTAAGGGATTTCTAGCTACTTAAACAAGAAACTTTAGAAACTAAGAGAGATTGATTCAAGATTATCAAATATTAAAGAGAGATTTGAGGCTGAGGGTCTTAATAAGGGAGGTTCAAGGCTCGATCTTGAGTTTATACAAAAGTAAATCTACACATATTATGAGATAACTCTAAGCCTAAGAAACAACTATAGATCTTTCCATGGTGTATGGTAAAGATCGCTTCATCAAACATTCCCTCCAAACTCATGGCGTGTGGTGGAAAGGATGGTGGATGAGCATGAAAACACAAATCTTAACTTGGCTTAACTAGCCTAAAAATCAACCACCATCGTGGGTTTGGAGAAGCTAGCTTCTTGGTTGGGCTTATGAGATTCCTAAGTCCTCATGAGATAAGGAAATCTCTAAGGACACAAAGATCTCCATCGAGACTCTTTGGCATTAATCCCTCCAATTGAAGAAAAGTTAAGTGTTAAAAACATGTTAAATCTCAAGATCTAAGCACTTAAACCATCTCTAAACCCCTTGGCCACAAACTTTACACAAACTACTCACTAATCATTGTTGAATCACTTTTAATCACGAGATTAGAGGAAGTGAACATGATTAGCTTAAGATAAGTAGTTGCTTAAATAAAGATAAGATCAATGTTTTACAAAAACAAAAAAAGCTTAAAAACCTTAATAATGGCGAAAACTTAAAGAAAAAAGAAAAAGAGCATAAAAATCGGATCTTACTAAAAAATAGATCTAATTTCAGTGTTTTTTGTTTTTCATTATGATTATGTTTGATTTTTTTTTTTTTGAAATTTGCAAAACCTGAGAAAACTAATTTCATTCATCTCCAATTTCATTTAATTTAACTGCTTTAGCATTCCTTTAAAACGTGTAATAGAATAAAATTAATAAAATTTAGAAATCTTAGAAAACTAATTTTAAAAACTAATTTTTTGTTTGTAGAAATAAATTCGCAATTACTATAATTTTCCTAATTATAAAATTTTAAATATAAAATAATTCGATATATTTATTTTTAATTAAATCATAATATTATTAAGTTTTTTATTTTTATTTGTATTTACTAAAATATGTATTTCTAATTAAGATCTGGTTAAAATAGTCATGATAATATTTTCCAAATTCTAAATTTTAATAAATTACCCCTTTTAATAATGTTTGGGAGATATTTTGTCGAAATTTCCTCTTATCATTAAACATCAATATTTTTTTGTTAAATTTATACACCAATTCGCTATGCAATTTATTTACCGTACACAGATTATTAATCTCAAGCTCATTATTCTACTCTTTTTTGTTCCAATCTTATTTTGCCTGTTCGTCTGTTAAACCACGATTTCAATACTACTAGATTTCCCTAATCGCACCCAACAAACATCGACAAAATAACATATACAGTCGAAATATAAAATACAAGCGTTAGGTTAATTTCATCTCAATTAAGTTTAATAATTAGTTATTCATAAATCTAATTCCTCGAGACCAAATTTGCAGACACATTAAACAGTTTTACTTCAAAGAACAAGAAATCAAATCTGAAAAGATGGAAGAGTCAGAAATCTCGTGTGGAAAATCGACGCTCATCGCGCCTATAAGACGCTTGCTTTCGATATAATTTCGATTTCATCAATCTCCTCCAGAAAAAAAAAATTGGAATACAAAACGAAGAAAAAGTCAATTTGAAAACGACCGGAAAACGACCGGAAAACGACCAAAAAACGACCATATTTGGGGAAGAAGACGGAGACAGAGAGATGAGAATGATATATATATATATATATATAGAAAATAAAGGAGACGAATTATTTGCCCTAGTTTTGGATTATGTTGGGCTTCTAGGCCCATTTAAAAAATTGGGCTCGCATTTTTAAATGTCCAAAAACGTTTAGGGTTACATATAAAACGATATTAGGGTTTAGTATAAATTCTCACTTCTCTTCGCCGTCAGTGTTTGTGAGCTTTAGCCGCAGGACTCATCGGAGAGTTTCAGGTTATTCCCTCTTCATCTCCACTTTATCTTCATCGATTCTCGTTGTTTTGTTCGGTTTAGTAGATCTACTATTCTTCTCTCTAAATCTTCTGTGGAGTCCAGTGAATCATATCATTTTTCCAAATTTGTGACTGTTATTGGAGTTTGGTTTCTAATTTATGTTTTATTGATACGAAGTAGGAGGAGGAGAAGAATGTCTCACAGGAAGTTTGAGCACCCAAGGCACGGTTCTCTTGGTTTCTTACCAAGGAAGAGAGCTAACCGACACAGAGGAAAAGGTGAGCTTACTTCAAATCTTTGGTTTAGTGTTATCGATATGCTTACATGGGTATATTCAAAATGGAACACTTGATCTGTTTTCTAGAGTTTTGATTGAGTTATCTTCAATTTTAGATTTAAGTGTTCATCAAATGCTTACATGGGTATCTTTAAAATGTATCATGCGTGTGTTTACTTAGAGTTGAGATTTGGGTTTCATTTTCAAACTTTGATTCACCTTTATTGCGATGCATTCAAAATGGTACATCTGATCTGTTTTCTAGAATCACGATTTAGTTTATTTCGAATTTAGTTTCAGTGTTGTTGAAATGCTTACTTGATTATCTTGTGAATGGAAGATTTGCTCACGATTGAGTTTTCTATTAAAATAGGTTTATTCCGGTTATGTTAACCAGCTTCCTTTTACTGGTTTACTTTAATTGTACAGCTTTGTATATAATCACTTGTAAACGGATACTTTCATTCTTAATCAGAAAATATCTCTTCAACCTTTCTCTCTCAATCTCTTGCTCGTTTATCAGAGCCATCAAGCTCGATTTTGCTTACACACAAATGTTGAATTTGAATATCAGTGAAGGCGTTCCCTAAGGATGACCAAGCCAAGCCTTGCAAGTTCACAGCCTTCATGGGTTACAAGGCTGGTATGACCCACATTGTTAGAGAAGTCGAGAAGCCAGGATCCAGTAAGTGGTTCTTATTCATTTGTTTTTTAGTTTGAATTTTGTATTTCTTCATACTTTCAAGATTGGTGACCTAAATGGTCATGTTGTTTTTGTATTCTATAGAGCTTCACAAGAAGGAGACCTGTGAGGCTGTTACCATCATTGAGACACCTGCGATGGTGGTTGTTGGAGTTGTTGCCTATGTCAAGACTCCCCGTGGCCTGAGGTCCTTGAACACTGTCTGGGCACAGCACTTGAGTGAGGAGGTCAGGAGAAGGTTCTACAAGAACTGGGCCAAGTCTAAGAAGAAGGCTTTTACTGGGTACGCCAAGCAGTACGAGAGCGAGGATGGCAAGAAGAGCATCCAGTCTCAGCTTGAGAAGATGAAGAAATACGGAACTGTCATCCGTGTGTTGGCCCACACTCAGGTAAATTTTTGCTTACGTTTGCCTTGATGTTAAACATCTTGTGCGTGCATTTCTTTCTTGCTGATAATTTTTTGTTACCTCTTTTCCCTGCAGATCAGGAAGATGAAGGGATTGAAGCAGAAGAAAGCACACATGATGGAGGTCCAGATCAACGGTGGTACCATTGCCCAGAAAGTCGATTTTGCCTACAGTTTCTTTGAGAAGCAGATTCCGATCGATTCGGTTTTCCAGAAGGATGAGATGGTTGATGTCATTGGTGTGACAAAGGGTAAGGGTTACGAAGGTGTTGTCACCCGTTGGGGTGTGACAAGGCTTCCACGTAAGACTCACAGGGGTCTACGTAAGGTTGCTTGTATCGGTGCGTGGCATCCAGCTAGAGTCTCCTACACTGTAGCCAGAGCTGGTCAGAACGGTTACCATCACCGTACCGAGCTGAACAAGAAGATCTACAGGTTGGGCAAGGTTGGTCAGGAGACACACTCAGCCATGACTGAATACGACAGGTCAGTAGAATTTCTCTTTACTGGTTCTTTCTTTCTTTCTTTGTCACTGTTTTGGTTATGTAAAACTGATGATGATTATGTTGTGGTTTATGATAGGACCGAGAAGGAAGTGACTCCAATGGGAGGATTCGCACACTATGGTGTGGTGAAGGATGACTACTTGATGATTAAGGGATGCTGCATGGGTCCAAAGAAGAGGGTTGTGACACTGAGAAAGTCACTACTCACTCAGACTTCCCGTCTTGCTCTCGAGGAGATCAAACTCAAGTTCATCGACACTTCATCGAAGGGTGGACATGGTAAACACCAGACCACTGAGGAGAAGGATAAGTTTTACGGTCGTGGTGGTAAGAAGGTTTAAACAAGTTTCTGCTCTCCTATTTATAGCTCTTCCTTTAAAAAGTCTGATACTCTTTTGAACGACTCGTTGCAGTTTTGTGTTTTAGTTTGGAGATTTCGGACTCCATGCTTCTTCTTCCTCTATTCTTATCGTTTTATAATTATGATTCTGAGTATGATAAGATTAGATGCATTCGCTTCAGCAAATCGAGAAGATCTGAAACGGAATGAACTAATAAATCATAGACCGATGAACGATACTCACTGAGATAACCAAAATCGCATTAAAATTTAGAATATTCAAGGAAATTGACTAAAAACATTTGCTTTGCCAACGTATCAAAATAATATATCTTCATAAATCATGGTATTTTTTAAAGTGTTATTTTTGGACTTGTCGATCATTTCGTTTTTCGTAACAATCACTTTTCCAACAATGAATATTACATGGCATTCCTCTATAGCCGATCAAATTACAGCGAACCAAGACAAATAAATCAAACTGAACCAAACATGAGTCAAAACTGAAAATGCAAGTTAATCAACTGACTGCAATGTTTTTTCTAACTGAGGAACAAGAAAAATCACACCTGATTCGGATAGGCGAGACTTATAGGGGTTTGATAAGATCAAATGAGCTGGTCATCGCTATCTCTTGTTAGATCGAAAGAGGGGATTAAAGGTGGATCGATAGCACCACAGAGATGATGGAATGATCTATGAAATTGCAAGGTTGCTTTGTTCTAGGGGGAATCCACACGCAAAGAACAACAAGAAAGTTTTTCCAAAAAAACAAGTTTGAGAAGAAAATAGGCGTTTTATTCATAATAGACAAAAAGGTGGCGGATTAGAATGCTGCAAATGAGCTTATAAACATGCTTTTCGGCATTGATCTTCTACGGTCTCCAACAAAAAAAACATAAAAGAAAACAATACAATCGAAAAATAAAGCTTAAAACAAAAAAACAACTGTTTTTTAACTAAAAAAATATATATAACTAAAACAAAAAGAGAAAACGTATTCGACCAATTTCATCTTCGATCTTTTAAAGTCATTCACGGCTCTTACAACTCCAGTTATACAAGCACAAATTACATATATTGAAAATGCCTTGTATTCGCACAAAATGGCACGAAATGAGTTGTCTTGCTCTTGTCTTGTGTTGGTCTGTTCTTCATGCTATCTTTCGTGGTTTCTGCAGTTTGGGGGCTCTTTCAGTTGGTGTAGCTAAAGTCTTCAATAAAATGTGTGTTTTCTGCTTGACCTGCCAGCATAAAATTATATTTGTTTTCACTGTCAGAAGCTTGTGTGAGGTCGAGGCTGATCAAGTTAAACTATTTGGTCCTTCATGGGTCCGATTGCATATTCTGGTGGTATCTCCGGGTTGGTTTATTAAGTTACATGGGCTTCCAACTCAAAACCAATTGACTATGAGTGGATTGATCCATGTGCCTTATATATTACTTAAGATCCCTTCCAACTTCCGATGTGGGATATATTTCCTAATACGCCCTCTCGAGATGATGACTCTTGGCCATTGATATCGGTATGTTTTGGCATGGATCGACGGACCATCTTTGGGTCACATGACCATCTTTGGGTCACATATCGATGATGGATTGGATTGGATTGCGTGGATCGGGCTCTGATACAATATTAAGTTACATGGGCTTCCAACCCAAAACCAATTGACTGTGAGTGGATTAACCCATGTTCCTTATATATTACTTAAGATCACTTCCTACTTCCGATGTGTGATATATTCCCTAATATGGTTGGGTTTTGGTTTGTGTCGCATGTCTCCATTGAGTTTATAAGAGCCTCTATTGCTAAGTTAAATTTCTCACGTAGGTTCCTGGTCCTATAACATGTCGTTGGATCCTAGTTGACGTCGGGAACATCGGTTGTCTTGGCTTGAGTCGATGTCCTCATTTACAATTCTTAAAATTGACTGTTTTGATTTAAATAATTATGTACCAGAAATTTAGAAGGTTAAGTTATGGTGGTTTCTCTAAATGATGACACAAAAAAATTACAACTCTCGAAATTGAAACTATTTGTACATATATAGTTTTGTACCAAAAAATTTAGAAGATTAAGTTTCACAAAGAAATTAGACGTTTTAGAAGCTTTGTTTAGGTGAAAATTTCTGGTCATCGTCTTTAATGGCCGGTTCTTCTGACTTCCCTATCTTCTTCTATGTCTTTCCTATCTAACTTCTTTTTGTTTTATCTTTAACCCTCCTTCCTATTAATTGAGAATCCCTTTTAATGAAAAAACTGATTTGTCAACTCTAGAATCAAAGTTAGTGTATTTTCTTGATGACATGTAAATGTGACATGTCAAATTTCTTAAAATAAACAAAATATTTTGATTGGTTGAGTTAAAACTAAATAAATTATAAAATTAAAACATGAATACACTAGATTATAACACTAAAATTAATAAATTTAAATTTACAAAAAATATTAATTACTATGATTTCAATTTGTTTTTACATATATTCATAATAAATTGCGTAAAATATGATTACGAAAATTTTACAACCAATATATATTATGTTTTTATATAAAAAATAATAATATATTATTCAATAGGATAGTAAATACGCTATACCATTTTTATCTCTTATTTTTTTTTTAAATAAAAAAAAGTTTATATCATACACATATATAGTCTCATTGTAAATCGAGAATTTGAGATCAGAAATAAAATGAAATGTAAATGGATGAAAAAATAAATTATAATAAGATAAAACAAATATGAATAAGAAGTAGAAGTAAAAATAGAAATAAATCTCTAAGGTTTTTTTTATCCATAACACAACATTCTCGTGTTTTGTTTTACAGAGTCATTTAAAAATCTTAAGAAACAAATTTTATAATAAACGTATGTGCGACTCAAATTTTATATTGAACATGTGCATGCATGCCAACCATAATAAATTTATTTTCTTCATCAAACCAATTCCTCAATATTGTTTAAAGAGATGAGCGGAGAGCTACCGGAGAATTTTATAAAATATGATTTCACAAATTTTATAACAGATATTTATTATAATTTTTATTGAAAAAGAAAATTACTAATAGATTATCCAATGTGCTATATTAATTTCATCATAATGTCAAATATTATATTTTAAATTTAAACAAATTCTTTGTAATTTTTGTTAATATTTAATATAAATTTTAATTTGAAACCATATATTATAAAATGCTGAAAAATATAAAATTTTGATTAAATAAAAAATGATAGAAACGGTTTACGTGATTGTTCTTAAATACCAAAAGTTGCATCCTGTAAAAACATAACGTTTGCGGAAAATATCAGAAAAACTAACCGACACCTAAATATTACAATTCACTAGTTTTTAACTAATACTTACATGTATAAATATACGTCTTTATTTATTTTGGGTCATTATAAAAATATATATTACAAAACATATACTTTGTTATTTTTTTTAACACATAAAAGGCATACTTCGATTTTTCCACAAATATGCGTGTGTATATAAATAATAATTATGCAAAAGTCAAAGTCGCATGCGAACTTAACAGTCCAATTTTAATTTTAGTTATTAAACAATTCATATATAATTTTAAATCTCTATATGTCCTAAGAGCGTTGAGGTGATTGGTACACACGAACGTGCGGGCGAACCATCTACGCGCTCTTATGATAAGTAAAAAGTATAAAACCCATTTTTGTTTAATTAGCAATAGGTCAAAGAAAAATATATATTGGCAAGATTATATTGTGTAAAGAGAAAAGAAAGCATTGTATAGATAATATTCAAGACATATTATAAGAATTTAATTATTATTTAATATAACTTTTACATTTGAAATTATATGTTAGTGTAAACGGTAGAAAAAATAAAAAGTTTTAAAATAAATCAGTTTCAAAAAACACAAAATGATATGAAACGTTTGTGTGATTGTTGTTAAACACTAAAACTGTATATGTATAAAAATATAATGTTTACATAATATATAAGAAAATTAATCAATACTTTAGTATTACAACTATTTATGTCTATAAAAAAATTATACATGCACATGCGTGCAGGCCAACCATAAAAATTAATTAAATTATTATATGTTTTAATATTTTTCAGTTTATTTAGTTATCATATTTACACTTTTTATCTAGGAAAGTATTTTAAAATCTTGGTTAATGGCTTTTTATCTTCAATTTCTATTGAAATCTAGAACATTTTTCATTTTATTTATCATTATTTTATTATTATTAAATATTGATATAATGTTATTATTAATACATAATTAATTATGTACAAATAGACCAAGTTCAATATACAATATAATTATATATTGAACATATAAAATATTTTATAACTCGCACACGGTGCGGACCGATCATCTAGTAATATATATATATATATATATATATTTTGTTTTTTAATTGTTAAATTGATTAATAGGGTTTAGCTCTCTTTAAACATTGATTTCCAGTTCCATAATCCATAATATGTAGAAGAAAAAGAGTGTTTTTAGTAGGAAAACAAGATAATGAAGTATATATTTGTGATAGAATGATAGAGTGCGGCTTCGATTAAACCCTCAAATTTGTAGAATAACAATTCCAAGTCAATAAATAATTCTTGAACTTTTTGATTTTTGAATATTTGTTTTTGATTTTTTTATTGCAACAAAATAATTTTTTTTTGGTTTTTTTTATTTACATAAAACTAGGTGATAACCTGGGCCATGCGCAGGATGAAAAATCTATAAGGCGCATGATGAAAAATCTATAAATCATTTTATTAAAAATGATTTTGAAAATTGTTTAAAGTAAAAATAATTTAATCAGTTTTATACATACATGTGAATAATATAATTTAATATTTCAACTTTTTGACATAATATTTTTAACTTGTTTTCAAGTTTAAATATTTATATTATTTGGTTAATTTATATGGTTCTATTAACAAACAATATAACCAAATAAATATTTATAAATATGGATATCTATTAAAATCACACATATCGAAATATTTTTTTATTGTAACCTAAATTATAGTTTTAATTTGTTATAATTTTATTTATTATTAAAATCACACGTATCGAAGTCTTTTTTATTGTAAACATATTTTCTGCCTAATCAAAAAAAAGTATTATGTATATCATAAATTGTGTATAAATTATATTTCATTGAATGATATTTTTTAAAGCTATTGTTTTATTCATTTTTAAGAAATATATTGTGTAATAAGATGTATATCATAAATCATCACATAACATAAAATTCGATTTTAAATAATTCAGAAATCAAAACATAATTTTCTGGTTATATTAAAAGTAATAAATGGATAAATACATATAATGTAATTAGTCTAATCAAAAAAAGAAATTTGTATTAAAATAATGAGAGAATAAGTGTGGTGGTGACACATCAGCAAAATGGCACCACTGTAAATACTTCAAAAACTAAGACTACTCTCTAAAAATGTTTCTCAATTATTATATAGGGGATTAAAAACAATGCCAAAGCATAATCTCATAATGGACCAGATTGAAAGCTCAATACCAAATGAGAAATGGGCCAATCCAATAAAAATCCGAAAATGAGCATGTCCAAACCGGCGACACGATTGTCCTCATCGCTGGCCAATGCCTTTCTTGTGAACAAGTCGTCGTTACATGCGTCTGCTTCAACTTTATGAGACGAAGACCTTCATGATTTAAAGAACTGAAGAAGGAGCTCTTCTTTCTGCTGTTGCCTTCCATCTGCTGTAGTTGTAGGAGTTTTTTTTTTGTTTTTTGGTCCGATTTGGTTGGTTCTATTTAGAAATGTGATAAGCCCTGAGATTGAACAGAAATGAGATAAGAAGAGAAGAAGAGAGGAGAAAGAAGTTTAGGATTATAAACGTATAGTCCAATGGCTTGAGATGTTAGATCTTATAAATATGATAAAGAAAGAAAGAGAAATGGGTTTTCAAGATGTAATTATAGGGAAACAAGCAAAACAGTAATTTTTGGGAAACAAGCAAAACAGTAATTAGTTTCTATTCCTCGCAACTTTAGTTTCTATTCCTTTAAATCATAATTTTTATTCGTCCTGCATCATGTCGCAGCTTATCTTTCATGTTTATCCAGGATTATATGTCGCTTGTCGACTAATTGAATATATATAATCGTCTTGTTCTGCCTTTTTTTACATTTCAAAGTACTTGACTTGTATCAAAAGTTGTAAGACCTTTTAAATCATGGACTTTTAAAATGGTGGTAGTCGATGTTGCATTTTCGTTTTTCTATTTTTTCCTATGTTTTATTTATATTTTGCTTGTCTTTTGCTTATCTTTTGCTTGTGTTTTGCTTATTTTTTTGCTTATGTTATATTTGTAAATGATATTTAGTTCGTAACTTTTTATTTGATATAGCTTATGAAAAATTAGTACATATTTGATAATAATACTCTTTGTGCAATAATCTGTTTTTTATTTTATTTTTTCGACTCTAAAATATAATATTATATTTAAGTGGCCTTAAAATTTTCTAATAGTAATAACCAATATATATTTTGTATTTGCTACTAAAAAAAGTTAATTAAACTGTTTTTCCTATACATTTATTTAGTAATATTAATTATGAATGAGTTTTGTTTAATTTGAACGTTTGAACAAATTCGGTTTAGTTCAAATAGTTCAGAATACTTTGTACCGTTAGAGTCAAACTACAATTCGGTTGAAATTTAGACTGATGAATTTCGATTCAATTCGGTTGGGTTCACAGTAGATAAATATTTTGAAACCAGTTAGTTTCATTAGTCAAAGTCTCAAGCTGTTGTAAATCGTCCACGTCATCAAAAATGATAAGAACTTTTTGGTCACATAGCCTTTCCGGTATCTCACTTAAATGGTATATTCTCATACCATTTTGGTTTCAAATCTTTGAAAGAAGTTTTTCTTGTAGACAGTTTAATCCATACTCATCAAGACCATTATGATAGCTTCCCCTAAGATTCTCCATAAAACAAGTAAGCTGAAAACTGCTAGAAAGTCGGCTATGTAAAGCCCTGGCAATGGTATTCTTACCAATACCTGCAGGGTCACATATTCCTACTATCATAGCTTCATCCTCATCATCTAAGTGTAACAAAGAGTGCAATTTCTGCAAATGTGGTTCAATACCCACCATGCCTTCAAAATCCTAAGAGATTGTAATGTTTAGTTTGTTTAAAATATCAATGACAATCTTTTCAATCTTCTTCGATTTGTTGTCCCTAACAAGAGAGAAAAATCACTGTTTTTATCAAAAAAATCATGTGTGAAAGTGATTTGTAGATTTATTGGAAGATATTGAGTAGTTGTAGAAATCTAAAAAACCAGAATTAATATATTTCTTTGCAGAATATGCATATATATATATATATATATATATATATATTCTTTTTGTGTGTGTTCAAACTCGATTATATTAAACTTAAAGTAAGCGGGAGATTCTTTGCCAAAGAATAGAAACTACTTGTTACATAAATGAAAGATAATACATTAAAAGGATAGGGTATACAGTTTAAATCATATAAAAACTGGAAACTTATTCAAAAGAGCTTTTAAGATGATCGTTTTTAAACTGAAAGGTTCTATACTAGAGTAGTTCAGGTCGCGCATGTTGGCGGCTGTTCCAAAACTGCTTTCTGGAAAATATTCATATCCCATCTGGGTTGTGGTGTGCTGGCCGGAGATGTTTTGATTTATAACTTCACTGCCCCACTGTACTATCTATGCATACTCGGTTAGAAGAGTGAAAATTTCAGTCAGCCAATACCTGACTGGGTCAAGGACGGTGTCATTGTTAAAGCCGACACCCAACCACCAAAATCCGAGCTTGGAATCTTACATTTGTGTTTACTTTATATTAGAAATCACTCTTCATTTGGAATCTTACATTTGTGTTTAATTCAAATTAGAAACCACTCTTCATTACTTGAAAGATCATGATTTTACTCTATCCCACGCTAATAATCTTTTTATAGCCAACTAATAACTTCCTAACTTCACTACTTAACCCGTTAACCGATGTGGGACAATTCTTAATTTCTCTTCTTTGCTAAAACAACTCTAATTTTCTCTTGACAAAGAAATTTTCATCACGGACAGAGGCGGTCCTGAGATTTTGAAGGTCGCAAACCCAAATTAAAACTGGGGTAGTTTGGTTTATTAAAAAAAATTATTTTGCATATTTGTGGTTTGAACCCATAAACTATAAGTTTAAAACAGCATCACCTACCACTAGACTAAAGACAATTTCTATGAGTTGAGGGCCGGAAATTGTATATATAAAAATAGGGCCGCAAGCATGGGCTTGGCCTGTTTGAGCTCAGACCCGGCCCTGGTCACTGATCGTGTTTCTCATGTTGTAAGCATAGTTCTGAAGAGCGTTCTTGGCTTCAACCTTCTTCTTGTGCTCCTCGTCTTCCGATTTGTACTTCTCGGCTTCCTGAACAACCTTCTCAATCTCTTCCTTGGACAAACGACCCTTGTCGTTGGTGATGGTGATCTTGTTCTTCTGCTCAGTTGTTTTGACCTCGGCAGAGACATTGAGGATACCGTTCGCATCAATGTCGAAGCAGACCGTGATCTGTGGGACACCACGTGGAGCCGGAGGGATTCCAGAGAGCTCGAATTTCCCGACAATGCAGGTGTCTCTCCATTACATCTTAAAATAGCTGCAATGGCACTCTTGCGACATGGGAACCGAATGCCATCTAGTCGCCGGGAGGAATTGTTGCAGGTAATAATAATTCATCTAATTATTTCAAGCAATTGATATGAACCAAACATTCTGATAACTATTTCAAGCAATTGATGCTTGCTTTGGACTTTGAATATAGACTGTCAAGATGTATTACGGTGGACGGGACATATCTGAAGAAGATTTGGAAAGAGCTTTACTAATTGGGTTGAGCCCTCACGAGAGAAGAAAACTCGAAAGAAAGAAAGGGGCCTCTCGCAAAATTTCTACAGAGGTTGCTCATATGGATAAACAAGGTACTGATGATGATACCTTCCTAAACGCTCCTTTTTTATATGATTTAAATTGCAACTTTAATGTGTAATGCTTTGTGCTACAGGTTGTGACGATCATAACTCTTGTATTGATTGTGGCGGTAAACTTGGGACTCTATGTGCTCCCTGAAGTAGATAACTTTGCTCATATTGGAGGTTTTGCTACTGGTTTTCTACTTGGATTTGTGCTCTTAATCCGTCCCCATTTCGGATGGATCAACCAAAGAAACGCACCTGGAGCTAAACCGCACAAGTACAAGATGTATCAGGCCGTGTTATGGACCGTCTCTCTTCTCCTCTTGCTCGCTTGGTAAGTGTTACATTTTTAACTATGTAAATCCCTCTGTTTCTCTCCGGCCTCAGATCGAATCTCCTTTCAAGGTCTCTAATCAACATTTTCTCTGTCTTTTCTTTTCCTGCAGACGACTCAGTTAGGCAACCAGTTGAGCATAACTTGTTTGAGGAACGGGAAATCGGGATCATACATTTTGCCAAATCCCTCGAATTCACGGATTAATAGCTTATGTGTTCAGCTTTGCCGTTGATTTGCTGCTTTTAGAACACACACACACACACCATTGTATCTTGTCCGTCTCATATTCTTTCTTGCTTATAATTTGTATATCTAAAGAACACACACACCAATGCTGTTCTGAATTATATATTTGAGTTTTGAGATATCTGGTAAATTTTAACATAGTCGTGATTGATCCTAGTTTAGACAAAAATTCATGATACTAATTTGTTTTTATTTATATAAAAACTCGGTGCCAAGACCAACCAACCCAGGTTTTTCATTCTTCTTTGAATCCTATGTTTATTTGTTTTGCCCTGGCCTGTTCTTTTCAGTTATATGTGTTATTTATGTTTTAAAGGCAGGAGGACCGTTGATGCATTGAACACACACACACACACACAAAAGCAAGCTCACATTTGTTTCCATTCTTGCTTATATGAATCACATGTCACTCACCATGAAAGAAAACAAGGATCAAATTCAAATAAACATAAAATGAAGGCTTTCTAAACATTTCAAGAAATTTTAGGAAAGCTTTCTAAACATTTATGAATGTCTTCCTAAACGTTTTGGAACATTTTTTAAAAACATTCAAAAAGTCTTCATAATTTTTTTTGTAAGATTTCCTTACTATTTAGGAACCCAGGAATCCATTCCTGAAAGTTTACAAAGACATCCTAAATGTTTATGAACGCTTCGTAAAACATTAGAAAACATTTCTAAAAAAATAATAAAACTAGTAGGCCTCATATATTTTATGGAATTTTCTAAATGGTCAGCAAGCATTTGTAAATTGTTTGACAAAGTCATCATAAATTATTTTAATAAGACTTTCCTACTATTTAGGAAGGCATTCCAAAATATTTTAAATAGCTTTCTAAAATATTAAGAATTTTTTTTACTTGGTTAAACTCTTAAAAAACATTCATAAATCATTCAAACAGACTTTTATAAAAAATTTAGTAAGCCATATAAAGGTTTTTTAAACATTAAAATTTTTTTATAAAAATTTAGGAAGGTTTTCTTAAACGTATACATAGACTTTTAAAATTTTATCTGAACAAATAGTTATTAACATATGATTTAGACTTTCCTAAATTTTTAAAAATCCCTCCTAAATATTCATTGTTTCCAAAATTCCAAAATTTATGTAACATTTCTAGGTATCTCGGAAAAATTCATTCAAATTTTAATAAGAGCTTCCTAATTATTTAGAAGAACTTCGTAAATTTGAGTTGTTATATAAATAAACACAAAAGTTTCCATTACAACGTTTTATGAAAAGCTTTGCAAGTGGATATATGTAACCAATAAACCAAGATATCATTCGGTATAATTATTTTGTATGTATAAACTTGCTTTTAAGAAACAATTCTACATGTTTAGGAATGCCTTCCTAAAAAAATATGTTAAAATTGAAATAAAAGATTATGCATACAGATAGAGTCGAACACGAGGCTTGGAGAACTCATAGCTTCGAAAGTGATTTGTGTAACTTATAGACCAAAGTACACTCGGTCATTCTAAGAAATTATTTGTTTATATAACGTGGATATAATGGTTTTTGGAAACAATCTTAAATGTTTAATTCCTAAATCATTTAAAACTAGGTGGGTGCCGGCGCAAATGCGCGGGCTATTGATTTTCCATTATATTACATATTCTATGATGATGTTGATCTCAAAATTTATTTAAATTTTTTTGATTTAATTTGTTCTAAACAAACTGTAAACATTTGTGTCTTACTTAATTTTCAAGAACATATAGTATATAAGCGAGCAGCACCAAGCAAACTCTACAAATATGTTTTTCTATGTTTACGTCGGAAAGCCTCGTGATCGTAACTTTCCTCATCTGGAATAAGTGGATTACGATGTGTTTCCATGACTATGTCTCCTAGAAACGGCTTTGGAGAAAAGTTTCCCAGAGAATTCCCGTTGGTAAGTAACAGTTTTTCTATTTCAACCAAGTCATAATTTCTGAGCTGACCACTGGAAAGCGTCAAAGCTGCAAATGTGCGAGCATAAGCCTTTATTTCATTTTTGTTACAAACATTTTTATTTAAAATAATATGTAGATGGTGAATTAATAATTATAATAATCGTGTCCCTAAAAATTAAATTATTTATATAATAATAAGCGTGCTCATAAAAATTTAATTAACTATATAATAAGTTAAACTAATCAATATGGTGTCTATAATTAACAAACCATTTTATTAATTAAAAACATACATTGGCTGTGTCCAATCTAACTTACATTTTCCTTCTATGATCGTCCAAATGCGTAGTACACAAACCACCGGTGCCGATTTTATCTTGTTGTATACATCATAAAAAATTTTCGCAAGAGATCCACGAACCATACTCGGCGCAACAACATCCATTTTATAACAATACAAAGTAGATAATTAAGGCAAGTAGCCATATGGAGATGATTTGAAACATTTTATAATTCTTTTGAGAAACAATTCTAAGCAAATACCTAGTATCTGTAAGCTCGAACCGGACGAAGCTAAGATCTTCCTCATAAGCATAGCTGTTTACAGTTTTCTTCTCTAACTTAATTCATTTTTTTCCAATCATTCTTTATCTTCTCCAAAATCTTCATCTTATTTGTCAACATTTTCGTCTTATCCGCCTTTTTATTCTTCTTCTGGTTTTTATTTTTTTCGTCGTCTTTTTCCCCGCAAATGTGCGGGCGTAAGATTTTACTACATTTTTCGTTACAATTTTTTTTATTTAAAATAATATGTAGATGGTGAATTAATAATTACAATAATCATGTTCCTAAAAATTAAATTATTTATATAATAATAAGCGTGCTCATAAAAACTGAATTAACTATATAATAAGTTAAACTAATCAAAATGTTACAAAAACATAAACCTAAAACATAACGAAAAAGTTAATTGTTTTAACCAAACTTAAAAGTAATGAAAGAATCAAGTAGGAGGATTAGTATGGTACATAACCACAATCATTCTTTAACCATTTAAAACAACACCGCCTCAAGCAAACCTGCAAACCATTTTATTAATTAAAAACATACATTGCCTGTGTTCAATGATGTTAAACACGTATCCTACGATAATGCTCTAATGGAAGTTGTAATAAACAAATTCTAAACACTTTTAAAAAATAATGCTAGAAATTTGAACACATGATCGAATGAACCAACTTTTTAGTAATGTAGTAACAATTTGTAGATACATGCAAGAATGTTGAACAAAAAAAAAGATACATGCAAGAATTTGAACAAACGACACAATATTGTGACTATATAAACGAACCAAAGTTATAATATCCAAGTAACGAAGAGAAAATACATGCAGAAACAATATAGTATAGATATTATTAAGAAGAGCGCAAACAATATCTATTGATAGTTAACCAACTCATAAATATCAATTTATTTAGGTTTCGGAAAAACTTCCTCGTAAACAACATTCAGCATCTTCCGTTGCGGTTTATTGTTTTTATCCATTATCAAGATCTTCAACCCTGACCTCGTAAGGGTTGGGTTGTTTACGAAAATATTTGGAGAAACGAAATGAAAATCCGGGGTATAAGAACCTTTTCTCCGACCTTGTCACCCGTAATGACTTTACCTTCGATAACATAATTAGCCAGCTGGGTTATAAGCAATCTCGTTCCATTGCACATACCATTCTTAGGGTTAATGTTTCAGAGAAGCATTATTGGTGTTCCAACTTTCAAACGTATCTCATGGTTAGGCAATCCCGTCAACTTCACTGAATTAAGAAACTCATCAGTATAAATCATATTACTAGGAACACCATTGACTTTTGGCCCCGATGAAAGGGACGATACTTCGGATGTCTCGTTACTATCAATATCCTGATTAGTTGTATCAATACTATCACAACTTAGATAGGTTCTTTCATCACCTGATATATGCAAAACAATTGGTATTAAACACGCTATAAACCCAGTATTAACGGTCGCAATTAAAAACCCGAATTGAAAAAATAATACAATATAATTACCTGGTAGCTGCGATAACATGTAGTTATTTACGACCTCGACATCATCGTTCCTTGGACTTAAAATCGCTATTTATTGGAAAGACTTTGGATCTGTTTTCCCTGCACACAATCGTACATAAACCTCAGTAACGATTGTTTTAATTGGATCTCCATCATCCATGATCAACATATCTTCAGGAATGTCAACCTCGGATTCGCCTAGACTGTTCCCATTTATCTTCCTGTCACCAATATCTTATACCCCTGTCTCTTATACACATCTAGATGTGTATAAGAGACAGTTGTAAAATCATTTCGCAAGAGATCCACGAACCATACTCGGCGCAACAACATCCATTTTATAACAATACAAAGTAGATAATTAAGGCAAGTAGCCATATGGAGATGATTTGAAACATTTTATGATTNTCAGTAACGATTGTTTTAATTGGATCTCCATCATCCATGATCAACATATCTTCAGGAATGTCAACCTCGGATTCGCCTAGACTGTTCCCATTTATCTTCCTGTCACCAATATCTTATACCCATCTCGAAATTTCCGCTAGCTCATGCATCTCCTTACTACTATCTCCTGGTATGAGCCAAAGAGGTGACAAATTTAAAGTTGCCATGACAACTTCTACCCTCCCAGCATTAGGTATAACCGGCAAGATTGGCCTAAAATATCCACCAAAGACGATTACCTTACCACCAAATGTCTTAGCACATTTTACGACATCGCGTAGCGTTCTATCTAGAGTTTCGAAGCAATCTTTGTTCGTCATCAATGCCTCATCCCATATTATCAACTTGGTCTTCCTAACCAATTCCGCTAGATTAGAATCAGTCTTCATGCAACACGTCGTAAACTTGTTGACCACAATAGGTACTCCAAACCTAGAATGAGTGGTTCTTCCTCCTTGTAATAACAACGCGGCGATGCCACTCGACGCAACGTTAAGAAAAATAAGTCCTTTTGAACGTAGAGCAGCACCATGCAAACTCCAGAGATACTTTTTTCCAGTACCACCATAACCATACACAAAGAACATCCCTCCACTATCTTGATGCACATCGGTCAATATTTTATCATAAATTCCTTTCTGCTCATTCATTATAGTTGCGAACAACTCGTCATGTTTACCTCGTAAAACCTCGTGATCATAACCTCGTAGAAACCTGCAAGGATCAGATTACAAATCAACGTCAGAACGATATAGATATATTATAATTAGTTCATGATCATTTTAGGCCCAAAAAATGAAATATATAAAAGCCATTAATCTAAACAAAATGTCCAAAAAGATCACAGAAGTAGACACATTTACAAACTCCAAGAGTACTACTTGCAACTTCCGAGAACTAATCGCCTATGGAATCACGACAGACCATCGTCCAGTCGAGTTCTCTTCATCACATCGCAACCTAAAACCGATCAAATTCGCATTTTAAATAAATCAAGAACTAATCCAAACTACCCACAACATCGTGGAGAGATTTCTACCTAATAACTCTGCTAACGGTAGTGAGAGGTGCAGTGTGTTTTGACGATATCAAGACCGTCTGGATAGCATGCGAGATATCGATGGATAGCATGCGAGAGAAGATGAGCCATTCGCATGCAAGGAATAATTGACATAATATATTTCCCTACGAAGATGAGGACGGAGGACATAAGGTATTTATATACACGTAGACCGACATAGACATGCTCTATAAATACTAATCAAAATTTCCAGTTTTACCGTAAAAATTATATTCTGATAATTATAAAATTGTTAATATTTTATTTGTATTCGAATCAAAATGTCAATAAGTACACATATTTTTCGGTAATATTCACCCACGAAACTATACACATCAGCTAATTTATAAATTTAAATAAGAGTCACATATATGAATAACATGCATAAATATTGCAATAGACCGGCTACCAAACATAAAAACGTAATCCTGCTCATGCAATCCAACATCAAATTAACTCTTTGCGAGGCATCAATTTTTCAAAATTGTCGTTAAACATCCATAAAGGGTGAAAAGCGGCCATTATAATTAAGTCATCTTCAAAAAGAAACCGATTTATTAGAACACATATGAATATTCAAGATTCAAGAAAAGAATTCGAATAAAAAAAAAATCCCACATCTAGGGTAGGCAGAACTATTTGCATGTCGTGCAATCAACCGGTCCAGATTATCGTAGCTCGCATCCGCCGAACTTCAGGAAGCTCAGGGTTCAGCAGAATCTGAGTACAGTTGTACATAGTCATAGCCCTCCAACGATCACGCAGCTTGAAGATTCTAGCAAACCTTACAACACAAATGTTTACTTTATGCCTACTCCGTGACAAAGAAGTCACGATCTCCAAAGCAATATCATTGCGCATGAGCAATTGCAAATGAACATCACTGCGCAAAATTAAACGAACTCTAAATACAATGTTGCAATTGCAAAAATATAAAAC
>JAHZTW010000004.1:24005779-24035745 GCA_020283515.1 Alliaria petiolata | reverse complement strand
GACTACGATGCGTAAAAGTTCCAACTACCGCAATATGACCAATCAGATCTACCAAACACAAATTTACTAATCAAATTCAGAACGATTTAAAAGAACACACACAAAAAGGATATAAAATACGAAGCGAGTATAGCAAATATACCAACACAAAAGGTAGGATCGCGAAGATCAGCATGAACATCACCAAACTCAACAAAACCAAAACAATTATCACCAGTAATGGATGAAAGTTTAACAAAAGAAGTCGATGAGTTCCACAAGATTTTAAAATCATGCAAGGCCGTCCTTAAATCGCCAGTTGCAGGTATAAGCCCAAACCCATCTAAAACCACCGAATCACCCTCTTCGACCTCGGAAGCAAAAGGATAGATAAACACTCTCGGTAAAGAAGCGTGAATCTTATCACCTGTAAACTCGAACCGGACGTAGCTAAGATCTTTCTGATAAGCATACCTGTTTATAGTTTTCTTCTCTAACTTTATTCCTTTTCTTTCAATTATTCTTTCTCTTCTCCAAAATCTTCATCTTCTTTTTCAACATTTTTGTCTTATCCGTCTTCTTATTCTTCTTCTGGTTTTTATATTTTTGTCGTCGTCTTTTTCCTCGTATATTTCAAATTCTTCTTCTTCTTTCTTCCTTTTATTATTCTTATTAGTCTTCTTCTTCTTCTTCCTTGTTCATTAAGTTCTTCATCATCTTTCTTCATATTTATTTTTTCTTTCTTTCTTTCTTATTCTTCTTTCTTCCTCTTCTTATTCTTATTAGTCTTCTTCTTTTTATTCTTTTTTCATTAAGTTCTTCATCATCTTTCTTCATATTTCTTCTTTCTTTCTTTCTTTCTTTCTTTTCTCTTCTCCTCGCTTCTATTCTTATTCTTATTAATTTCTTTTTGTTTCCTTCTTCATATTCAACATCTCCTACTTTGTCATCTTCATATTCCGGTCTTCGTCTCCATATTTTTCAATTTCTTCTTATAAGTTTCATTTTCTTCTTCCTCTTCTTCTCTATCTTTCATTTTATTATTCTTCTTCATCGTTTCTTTCTTTTCTTCATCGTCTTCGACTTCTACTTCTCTTTCTTTATCGTATATGTCTTCTCTAACTTCTTGTCTTTTTCGAGTATTTCTTCATCTAATTCTTCTGATTTTTCTTCTTGATCTCATATTCATCTTCTGTGGACATGATTAGTTTAAAAATCGTAGCGTTTTCTTCTCTGACTTTATTTTAAGCGCATAGACAAAAACAACTTATTTAAACTGTATGTCATCCAATTTTGAAAATAAAACTACAGCAAACATAAAATTATTATATTGACTATGTTATATAAATAAAATGTTATCTTTTATGTGTTATCTTGATTCAAAATATTTTGTAATAACACTCTCGTAAAATATTATTCTTCTTAGTCTTTTTCTTCTTCTTCTTTATCGTCTTATGGAAATAAAATTTTAATAGTTTAGTATTATAGTTTGTTGTTAGTTTAGATTCTATATTGCTACGTCTTATGGAAATAAAATTTTAATAGTTTAGTATTATAGTTTGTTGTTAGTTTAGATCCTATATTGCGAAAATATTGCAACTATCTTTGAATTGAACCAACATATTTTCTCCGTTAATAGTTAGAACATTTTTTTTGCTCTTGCTTTTGCTCGTGGTCAAAGACTCAAAATAATAACATTTAAACTTTAAGTCTTTGGATTTGCTTGATTTTGGACCAAATGAGTGTTGTTGATACATAAGTCTTTTATAAAGAATTCTTTGTCATGGAAAAAAGCTTTAATATCTAATATCAATGACAACAATGAAGCAATGCATTTGTTAAAAAGGATGTGTTGGCTTAAGAAATAAATAAATATTTATAAAGCACTAAAAAAAAGCAATGTATTTAAATTACATACACGCTTAAGTTACCAAAAAGCATAGTCAATCAAAACTGCGAGAAGATAAAGTGAGATTATTCCAAGCTTTAAAAGCTTTGCAAACTTTGTGTTCCAAGTGTTTTCTGGACCTGAGATGCGTAGGTCCGAGAGGACACATCACAAATCTGATAGATATGGGGTTTGGGTGACGGATCATCATGATCTATTAATTATAGAGAGTGATGAACCTACGTCCTTTGAAGAAGCAATGATGGGACCTGATTCTGAAAAATGGCTGGAAGCCTCAGAATCCGAAATGACACAACCTGAAGGTTTCACAGTTCCTGGAAGTGCTGGGAAGGTATGCAAGCTTCAACGTTCCATTTATGGTTTGAAGAAAGCATCTCGGAGTTGGAATCTTCGTTTTAATGAGAGAATTAAAGAGTTTGATTTTATTAGAAACGAAGAAGAACCATGCGTATACAAAAAGACTAGTGGGAGCGCAGTTGCTTTCTTAGTATTGTATGTAGATGACATACTGCTAATTGGGAACGACGTTCCTTTGCTTAATTCCATAAAGACTTGGCTAGGAAGTTGTTCTTCAATGAAAGACATGGGTGAAGCTGCTTATGTTCTTGGGATAAGAATCTATAGAGATAGACCAAACAGACTTATTGGACTGTGCCAAGATACTTACATAGATAAGATTTTGCACAGATTTAATATGCATGATTCCAAGAAAGGGTTTATACCAATGTCTCATGGCATTACTCTCAGCAAGACGCAGTGTCCTTCTACACATGATGAGCGAGAGCGGATGAGTAGAATCCCATATGTTTCTGCAGTAGGATCTATCATGTATGACATGCTCTGTACTCGTCCTGATATTGCATGTGCTTTAAGTATGACGAGTAGATACCAATCGGATCCATGATGTAAGATCAAGGGGGTATGATCTTAACAGGATGGTGAATCGATGGAACCAAGTAGATGGTTGTGTAACTCTCTCTACTTGATCGGAAGATGGATTCGAAGTGGATCGATTATGGGATCTAGTCTGCTGGTTGTGGAACTCTCTCAGATTGGATCAATGGGTGAGTGATGGAGATACAGTAACTGGGGATCGAGAGACGCCACACTGAGGATGGAGAACTCTGTGATAAGTCTCCTCTCAGCATCTAGTGAATCTCACACAACAAGAAGAAAGGTGTTGCACTCAAGCTTCAATCGTTTCTCACGCAAAGAAGAAGGAGGCGGCTGAGGTTTCTTTGACAAAGAAAATTCGTTCTTTATTGATAATAGGGTAAAAGATACAAGCTGAGAAGGAGCTTTATAAATAGCTCAGCAGCTGGGTGGCTTCTTGGCCGAAAATTACATAAAAAGAAAAGAAAAATAAGCAGCTAAACATTACACAAAAATAGCTAAAAAGAAAAAGAAAGTTCATTAAACTAAAAATAGAAAAATAAAGATAACTTCTTCCAGCTCTCTTTGGGGCTCGAACCTGAGTCCTTTAGCGTGCCAAATACCACTGAGCTGCTCCGAATTACCTGCACAAAACGTATAAATAAAGCTTACCTTTTTCGGCTTGAAATGGGCTTAGTTGAGGCTGAGATGGTCTTGTGAGGTTTTGGTCCGTGCAGCATGAAATCCTTGATGAATTCTTGCTCTTAAAGTCCCTTGAAGTCGAAATGATGAATATCTTCAAGTGGTTCCACGTGGTTTGCTTCAAACTTGTGTTTTTGCTTCATTTGCCCTCTCTTGGCGCAATGACTTGTTTTGAAGGTAAATTGCAGCTCCGATGTGATCTCAGTGAGATTCTTGATGTTTTGAACTCCATTTCCCATCAAGTAAACATATTTACCTTGGTTGAGTCGCGGCTGAGCTTTCCTGATGCTTAAACACGCAGACTCCTCCATTATGTCAAAACCCGGTGCATTGGAGCTCTCTTAAAGGTTGCTTGATTCTGGGTTGGTTCTGAACGTGTCTCCAGACTCCATTGTGTTTAAGAGAGTCTCTACTACTGTGTTGAACCTTTCTTGCAGCTTGCTGATCTTAGAACGTGGCAGTTGAGCCTTCTTGGCTTCAGGTACATGGCCTAGGTTTAAGCTTGGTTCGATGTCCACATCAACAAACGATGCAGATGCGTATAGGGAGACGTTCTCCTATTATTTCGTCGGAAGCGCGACGCAGGAAAACAATAGCTGTTTAAATAAGGACAAAAAGTCTTCTTATTAATAAAAAATGGTATGTATGTCAGATTTAAGCATGTGTGGTAAATTTGGAACAAAAACTAGTTTCCATGTTATTTTGATGAATTTCTCTAATATTTATATATTTATAAATTAAAAAAGATTTGTAAGAATTTAATAACTAAATAAAAGAAGAATATAAGTGGAATATTTTTTCAAGTAAAAAAATAAATGTAACCTTTTTTTTGTTAGTCGTCTGAATTACTACAAATGATGAGGACAATTACAAGGGTAATTTTTCCAACGGACAATTGATCTTTTTGGAAAAGATCAAAAATAGATTTGCGGATCCACCACGAATAGTTCTCTTTGCACCGTGCTGAAAGTTTCCTTATCTGCTTGCCTCCAATATAACCTGCAGAAATCACATATCTGGAAATCGAAACTCAGATCTCCTGCTGTAGAATTATTAATCCCCTATATATTAATTGAGAAACATTTTTAGAGAGTAGACTTATTTTTTGAATTATTTACAGTGGTGACATTTTGCTTATGTGTCATCACCACACTTATTATCTCATTATTTATTACAAATTTCCTTATTTGATTAGACTAATTACATTATATGCCTTTATCTATTTATTACTTTTAATATAACCAAAAAATTATGTTTTAGTTTTTGAATTATTAAAATCAAATTTTAGGTTATGTGATGATTTATGATATACAACATATTACACAAAACATTTTTAAAAAATGAATAAAATGATAATTTTAAAAACTATTATTTAATGAATATAATTTATACACAATTTATGATATAC
Source organism: Alliaria petiolata (assembly GCA_020283515.1). Classification (NCBI taxonomy): domain Eukaryota; kingdom Viridiplantae; phylum Streptophyta; class Magnoliopsida; order Brassicales; family Brassicaceae; genus Alliaria; species Alliaria petiolata. Next base: position 24,030,874 of record JAHZTW010000004.1, on the reverse strand, counting down.
ACAATACATTTTTATTATTAAGCAGAAAATATGTTTACAACAAAAAGACTTCGATATGTGTGGTTTTAATAAAAAACAAAATTATAAAAAATTCAAAATATAATTTAGGTTACAATAAAAAATACTTTCATATGTATGATTTTAATAGATATCTATATTTATAAATATTGTTTTTGTTTATATGTTTTGTTGATAGATACATATAAATTAACCAAATAATATAAATATTTAAACTTGAAAACAAGTTAAAAATATTATGTCAAAAGTTAAAATATTAAATTATATTATTCACATATATAAAAAAACTGATTAAATTATTTTTATTTTAAACAATTTCAAAATTATCTTTAATAAAATTATTTATAGATTTTTCATCCTTCGCATGGCGCAGATTATCACCTAGTTAACTCTTAATTAACCACTGAACTAAGTGGACTTCCACAAAAGTTAAAAAAAATTATTTTTAATCTATTTTTATAGTAAAAAATAGAAGTAACATTGAATATGGGTCTTAAAAAGAATTTAAATCCTAAATCAAACAAGTAAAATAATAATAAAAAAAGAAATTTAAGCCCATACAGACTACGGCGCTAGTGGGAAACGGCCACATCATCATCTTCCTTCCGGCTTTTATCATCATCTTACCAAAATCGGGGATATTGAAGACGACGAACCAGCACCCCAAAATTCTAAGTGTTTTTGTTGGCAATTTTGGTTTTCCCGGTATTTTCCGTCCAGATTTGGGCACCACATTCAGTAACATCGAAGCCTGGTGATGTTGTGACAACCCCAAACCCACTAAACCCACCTTCTTTCTTTTATTCCCACCATCATTTCCCACCACCTAATTTCCCCCCAACAAAAGTACTCATCTTTAATTCTCACTTTTCCCACCTAAAGTCCCCCACCACAAAACCTCATCATCCCTTCTTTAATCCTCACATAATTGCCTCCCTCCACTCTCTATATAATGAGGATTCGACCTCGAGGAAGACAGGAGGCATAACATTGGTGAAGCCCTGCCAAAACCGAGCCACGCCAGCCATCTTGAAGGAGGAGCAACCTAGAAGGTCAAAGGAGCCAGTTCTGACCCGTTTTGGTACAGTAGACAAACGCTGTCAAATCAAATTTGTTTGCCGTGAGATTTGGAGGGTAAGTTTTCAACTCGTAGATTGATCTCTAGCCGAAAACGGTTTGTCATTTAGAATTGTATACTGAGAGTTATGTGCATTTTCCCGAACCATATTTCTGTAGACCGAATCTCTGAGCCGTCGACTTTTGAGTCTGTTTCCCGTCTACTAAGAACGAACCAAATCGTGATCTTGGTGTTGTTGGAAAGAGGATTCTCCAGGATTTCCATAGCCGCTTTAGTCGTTCTTTAAGAAGGTATATTCAGTTAGTTATGGTCATCTCAATCCGAACGATCATTCTGTCAATTCACAATTCTGTTTTTTTCCAGTTTCGAAGAAGACATTGCAGTCAATTTCCCGACGATCCAGAGAGCTTCAGGAGCCTATCAAGATACCGTTGGAAAGCCCTTGCTGTCACCTTTCCAGATCATCCTTCGGATTGTGTTTCTGAGTTTTATCCAGAGAGTTATCGCCGTTTCCTTTTAGCGTGTCAACTTGTCCGAAAAGCAAAGGTGAGGCGGGACTTGTGATCTATAAGTGGTGTGAGGCTTAGCTAAGTATGTATATGCCGAACCTAGATATTAGAGATTAATTGTTAATTAAAATGAATAAGAATGATGATTGAGAACGGATGCTTGAATTGTTGATTGGTGTTAGAATAGGCGCACTAGAGCGCATGATTGATTCCGTCCTATGTACGGATTGTTTGCTGGTCGTCACGAAAGACGTTGCGTGAAGTGACACCATGGTTGGACTGCACACAGAGGAAGTGTAGCCAATACAGGGGTTGACGGGCCTGTGAGATTGTGGCTGACGAGTCACCAGATTTAAAAGTGTGACGTTCTTGTGAGTGAGAACTTGTTTGTTAGGATTTCTTTGAACTTGTGTTTGCATATTGATTGATGTATGTATAATAGTTAGGTTAAGGATATGCATATGCGGTTATGATTAATGCTTCGTATAGATCAAGTAGGCAGGTATGATCGTTTCACTGAGTAACTTGTTACTCACCCCTCTTTCCCCTTTTCAGGTGAGTGACTTGAGTTAAAGTCGGATCGGTGCTATTTCCGGGAACAAAAAGGGTGTTTCAGTTTTATTTAAAGTTTTTAAAAGATATTTCAGTTATTTCTATTTTTAAGTTTAAACGTTGATTGTATTGTCATAAAGCTACGAGTTTCGATTCGATTTTAATAAAATAATTTTTGTCAATAAAAGCTTATGTAATAAGTTCGTTTTACTACTTATTATTTATTTTAAAATGGTTTAACGCGTGAGGACCACTCTCGGCTAAGATAGCGGGATTGGGGTCTTTCAGTTTGGTATCAGAGCGTAAGGTTGTCAAACCGGTTCTGACCCGGGAGGCGGTTTTAAAAAGAAAAGTGTTTTTTTTTCTTCTTTGGTTTGCGGTTAAGTGATTTCATAAAAAAAAAAAAATATATATATATATATATAAATATTATGTTTTTATCGGATTTATTTATTAAGTTTCCGTAAATGTTTTTTTATACTACTAAAATATTTTCGTAAAAAGAAAAAAAAATATAATAATAATAATAAAAAACTTCGGTTTTATTTGATTTAATTATTAATTTCAGAATTGAATATTTTTTTTAAGTAATGATTAAACTATTTTTGTTTAAAAAAAAGTAGAGGATTTATTTATTAAAAAAAAAAAAAAACACCAACGATCTAAACTTGAGTTTGAGTCTGCAAGTAGCCTCTAAGGATTGAAGATTTGATCCGAGTGTTTATTTTTCAGAATTGTGGGATCTCGGCGCAACGGTAACGAAAATGGCAAGCAGAACATGAATGCAGTTAACACAGTGAATGAAGAACTAGGTGTTGTGGAATAGAATGTGGCTGCACAAGTTCAAGAGCCAGAAGTTGCGGCTCAAGCAGTTGATCCCGCGGCTATAGGTGCAGCAGTGGGAGCAGCCGTGATGCAAGGAATTCAGCAGTTGCTTGGACCTTTGCTGGAACGACTTCCTGTGGCCGGAGCAGTTCCGGGAATGGCGCAAGGAGCAGCGGCGGGACAACAACAGGTCCCCGAAAATGTTGCACCTCCAATGCAGATGCCACATCAGGCACATGAGTATGATCCGCAAGTGCCATCCTACTATGAGGTGATCAGACTCATGCGAGAGTTGGGCATGGAGACTTTTAGTGGTGGGACTGATCCAGTGAGAGCAGACTGTTGGAGGAAGCTATTGGAGCGCACCTTTGCGTCGGCCAGGTGTCCAGTGGGTTACAAATTGGAATTGGCAGTTTTGTACCTAAGGGATGAGGCTCACGAGTGGTGGGAAGGAATAACTGAAGGTCCAGAAGGGATTGCGTTGCAGTGGAATGACTTTAGGCAGGAGTTTAACCGGAAGTACTTTCCTCAGGAGGCTGAAGACAGGCTTGAGGCAGAGTTTTTGAAGTTGGAGCAAGGAAACCGCACTGTGAGAGATTATGCTCAAGAGTTCAACCGTCTAAAAAGGTTTGCTAGGAGAGAAATGTATGAGGTTCGTCTGGTGAAAAAGTTTATGGCTGGATTGAGAGTGGACATCTGAAACCGCTGTCAGCTCCTTGACTACGGATCAATGATTGATCTGGTGGAAAAGGCTGCATTAACCGAAAAGAGAATAGAGGATGAGGACAAACTGGTAAGGAGTGCTCAAGCCAGAGCAGCTAGGTTGGCGCATGGCTATATGCAAAATCAGGATTACCGTAGATCTGTGCAAAACGAGGGAAGACCACCACAATGTCGCTTGTGTGCAAGGTTTCACCATGGACCCTGTAAGGCAGATTTGGATTCGTGATTTGCTTGCGGGAAGCAAGGGCATACCAAAAGGTATTGTCCTGATAAGGGCATCACTTGTGGTACATGTGGAAAGTTAGGACATGTCGCTAAGAATTGCAGAGTGAGACTAGTGGGGCAGCACAAGGCAGCCAGGACATGAACCAGTTTCCGCTAACTGCAAAGAGGCCAACTTTGGGACCCCGTATGTATGCGATGGAAGCTGAGTGCGTAACAGAGGACGAGTATGCTGCACAATTCGGCGAGGATGCAAATCAGATTGCTGGTAAGTCTTATTTAAGCATTTAGCATATGCAAGTTGTGTGGTTCTTATTTTAAAATGCATGCTAGTCGTGTAATGAGTCGAGTAATCTAGAAGTAAGAAGACGTGAAAAACTAAAATTTTGGGAAGGATTGCAGCCAACACTTTGTTCTTTATGTGAGCTATGTGCCCAATATTGACAAGGTGTTGGTATCCAAGGAAGCTTTAAGCAAGCGAGAAAGATAAAGTTGCATAACCCAAGGTGATCAAGTTTCAACCGTCAGCTCAAGAGTTAAAGTATGCAATGGAAGTGTTGGGATGTCACGATGAGACAACAAGGAAGAATACGTTTCGGGATTAGTCAGAAACAAAGTGGGGGAGAACTTGAAGAGTCAATCTACAAATTTGAGGACGAATTCCTTTGTAGTAGGGGAGAATTGTGACAACCCCAAACCCACTAAACCCACCTTCTTTCTTTTATTCCCACCATCATTTCCCACCACCTAATTTTCCCCCAACAATAGTACTCATCTTTAATTCTCACTTTTCCCACCTAAAGTCCCCCACCACAAAACCTCATCATTCCTTCTTTAATCCTCACCTAATTGCCTCCCTCCACTCTCTATATAATGAGGATTCGACCTTGAGGAAGGCAGGAGGCATAGCATTGGTGAAGCCCTGCCAAAACCGAGCCACACCAGCCATCTTGAAGGAGGAGCAACCTAGAAGGCCAAAGGAGCCAGTTCTGACCCGTTTTGGTACAGTAGACAAACGGCTGTCAAATCAAATTTGTTTGCCGTGAGATTTGGAGGGTAAGTTCTCAACTCGTAGATTGATCTCTAGCCGAAAACGGTTTGTCATTTAGAATTGTATACTGAGAGTTATGTGCGTTTTCCCGAAACATATTTCTGTAGACCGAATCTCCGAGCCGTCGACTTTCGAGTCCATTTCACGTCTACTAAGAACGAACCAAATCGTGATCTTGGTGTTGTTGGAAAGAGGATTCTCCAGGATTTCCATAGCCGCTTTAGTCGTTCTTTAAGAATGTATATTCAGTTAGTTATGGTCATCTCAATCCGAACGGATCATTATGTCAATTCAGAATTCTGTTTTTTTTCAGTTTCGAAGAAGTCATTGCAGTCCATTTTTCCGACGATCCAGAGAGCTTCAGGAGCCTATCAAGATACCGTTGGAAAGCCCTTGCTGTCACCTTTCCAGATCATCTTTCCGATTGTGTTTCGGAGTTTTATCTAGAGAGTTGTCGCCGTTTCCTTTTAGCGTGTCAACCTGTCCGAAAAGCAAAGGTGAGGCGGGACTTGTGATCTATAAGTGGTGTGAGGCTTAGCTAAGTATGTATATGCCGAACCTAGATATTAGAGATTAATTGTTAATTGAAATGAATATGAATGATGATTGAGAACGGATGCTTGAATTGTTGATTGGTGTTAGAATAGGCGCACTAGAGCGCATGATTGATTCCGTCCTATGTACGGATTGTTTGCTGGTCGTCACGAAAGACGTTGCGTGAAGTGAGACCATGGTTGGACTGCACACAGAGGAAGTGTAGCCAATACAGGGGCTGACGGGCCTGTGAGATTGTGGCTGACGAGTCACCAGATTTAAAAGTGTGACGTTCTTGTGAGTGAGAACTTGTTTGTTAGGATTTCTTTGAACTTGTGTTTGCATATTATTTGATGTTTGTCTAATAGTTAGGTTAAGGATATGAATATGCGGTTATGATTAATGCTTCATATAGATCAAGTAGGCAGGTATGATCGTTTCACTGAGTAACTTGTTACTCACCCCTCTTTCCCCTTTTCAGGTGAGTGACTTGAGTTAAAGTCGGATCGGTGCTATTTCCGGGAACAAAAAGGGTGTTTCCGTTTTACTTAAAGTTTTTAAAAGATATTTCAGTTATTTCTATTTTTAAGTTTAAACGTTGATTGTATTGTCATAAAGCTTCGAGTTTCGATTCGATTTTAATAAAATAATTTTTGTCAATAAAAGCTTATGTTATAAGTTCGTTTTACTACTTATTATTTATTTTAAAACGGTTTAACGCGTGAGGACCACTCTCGCCTAAGATAGCGGGATTGGGGTCGCTCAAGGCCAAGAAGGTTTCGTATAGATCCAAAGAAGATAGAAACACATAGAGATGCTGAGTTGAAATTTGAATTGAAAAATGAGCAAATCTTGAAAATATTGAGTATTCGTTGTGAACATGGAAATCGTCAATGTGGTGCAAGTGGCATTTGATTGCGCGGCGACAGGCACTTGTGGACATCTATATTCTGCGGTTTGATCTTGGTTCTGAGAAATCACGATGCAAAGCTCTCGGTGATTGGTCAAAGAGTTTCCTCTGGCTCGGTGATTGAAATCTTGAGGCACTTGGTTCCCAGGTAAACGAGCCCACCCGTTTGTACCCCAACGTAGGGAGAAGTTTCGTCCAATGAGAAACAATCGTTGGATGATTGATGTTCTTGCTTCTGGACTCAGTTTGAAGTAGTTGGAGCAGTTCGAGCTCCACTTTTGTAGAGTGGAAACAGGTAGGTACCCTTTGGAGCGACTCGCAGCCATTTGCACCTATGGCCACGAGCTCATTGGAAAACTCAGGCAATAATTTGATTTCCCCGCAGCCTGATAGAAGAAGGGAATTTATGGTGAGACGCGTGACATTTTGAGGAAAGCTTCTCAGTCTTGAGCATCCCATCATATTGATCGACTCAAGAGACGCCAAGTTAAGGTTATCTGGAATGACTTGTAGGTTTATGAAGTACGTCAACATCAATGCCTTTAGCTTATTGAGACTCGAGAAAGAGGATGGGATCTCTACCAAATTTCCGGAACCGGCCAGATACAATTCTTCAATTTTTGTTCCATTTGAAAGATCCAGGAGTTCCTTCAGATTGGAGGACCCTGACAAATTCATCTTCTTAAAATTTGTAAGCCGTTGAATGTCAAAAACCAAACATATCACAAGGAACATAAGAGTTTAAGACTTATAATATGTATATTACTACACACACTTTTGTTTCCTTATCACAATTGACTAAACTGGGTTCTTTCCCATAGCTTCTCGAGTTTGCTATTCTTCATATTGAGTTCGACAAGATATTCAGGATGAAATGTAAGAGGAAGGCACTTGTTTGGGTATGCCGCACAATGTAATAACCTTAGCCGACACGGAAGCTCCATCTCCTCTGGTATATGCATTATATCATTTGATAACATGCATATTTTACCCATTTTTACTATCATAAGTGAATGATTTAATAAGCATTTCACAAAGGTTTTATTACATAAACACTTGATTTTGAGTATTTGGTTGTTCAAGACTCTTTTCAGGTAATCTTAGCAAATGACGCATATTTTGGAGAAAAAAGGACATTTCCGGGATAAGTTCTCTAGGACATAAGTTCAGAATCAGATAAAGACTTTCCTACCACAAGATCAAGCTCATATTTGGACATAAGGTAGCCTTATCAGCTGTTTTTCATCTCGAAGTGGTTTGAGTCCAATCCCACGGTTGGATCTCAAGTTATGAAGGAAGCAAGAAGGTCCGACAAGCATCAGGAAGAGCAAGCTGGTCGCGCCACGGCTTAGCCAGAAGACCAGTGGCCGTGGCACGGCCACTCGCTCGTGCGGCCAGACGCCTGGCGATTCCCAAGCCCATTTGAAGCCCAACTTAAACCCGCAACCATCTTATGCACGCCAAGACCTAAATGACGCTCAAGGGGACTTGAAGACCTATATATACTCGATGTTTAGAGTTTCATAAAAAGTTCCTTTCAAGCTCTTTTCACGTTTCTTACACTTTGTTCCCGACGGCCGCATATCTCTCTCTCTTTCGATCTTCATCCTTGTTCTTCGAGGGAGATTGATTTCTGTGTGAATCTTTCTTATTTCTTATTGATCTATACAAGTATGCATTCATCAATCTCGTTTTCTACTTCTTCTTCTTGCATGAACCTTTATGTGTGAACCTTTCTCATATCTGAGTAGTTTATTTTCGTTGGGTGTTCTTTAAGGGGATCTATGGAGAATTTCAATAACTGTTCTTAAACTGGCTGCATCGATTGTTTAGACCGTAGAATAGGATTTTCTTTCTTATCAAACTTGTTCTTATTGCATGAATCTAGCGTCATGAACTAGAGTCTGATTTTAGGATTGTTGAGAACCACAAACGTGTTGAATTTCACATCCGAACCTAGTTTGATTGAGCGAACACCTCCAGGATGCTAGTGCATATCTATGAGGGGAACATGAGCGTCTATGAACCTGATCTATATTGCGTGTTTGTTTTGGACCTAGGATACTAATGTATACCTGCGATTTTTTCATAACATAGTCGGTCTACCTTAAAAGAGTTAGGTCGTAAAACCAGTGATTCCAGTTTAGGGAAAATCGCCTAGTTTCGTTTGTCTGAACTGATGTGAGTTTGATTTCTAGTTAGAACTCCATAGATTTCTCGAAGAGATCCCTAACGTGTGTTTCCCCATCTGCATCGCTCACCGGACTTCCTTTTTACAAGTCTTTAAGTCTATTTTCCTTTTCCTGTTGGTTATAGAGTTGGCCGACCCTTCTCTATATAAGACGTGGCTACCTTTCTTTCTTCCCCTACAGAAACTGTGACACAAACCCTAAACCCCCAATTCTCTACGTCTTTGGTTGCCCTAATTTTATGTTTTGTTGTTGACCTCCTCCCTTTGGATCGATACCCTAAGTACTACAACGCACGCTGTGCACTTGCGGCTTAGGGTCTTACAAATTTAAAGCTCGACGAGTCCCTGAGAAGTCATCCTATTTTGGAAGACCAATTTCTACCCCATCAAGCTTTTGGCGCCGTTGCCGGGGAGGCTGTGTTTCGCTGTCCAAAGCAAAGGTCAGGATCACAACTCAAAGACATTCTTTTTCTAAGACTTCTAGTCTTCTTTCTATGAGTTTCAGGAACCCTAAAAACATGGAGAACCCCACAAACCAAGAATAACACGCCCCTAGTTCTCCAGAAGCTGAAACCACCTACGAACCTTGCATCCCACGCGACTCGCACCCCACTTGTCAGAAACCAATCCCGACGAACGCACCTCGGATACCCTTCCCGAGTGCGATGTATCAAAGGCGCACCCAGTCTGCTCAACATCAGCATTCACCTAAGCTCCTTCATACGTACGACAACACAGATATCGAGCAAACCCGCCAGCTCGATAAGCTCATAGACACAATCAAGAATATAATGGGATATCATGCGAAGTGCACCAGAGCCATCTATGAACGCATAGACGAAGTTCAAACTGAACTACTTGCCAAGCTAGGTGCTAATTCTGAGGAAATAGAGTTGCATAAGCCAAGTGCTCAACAACGCCATCCAGCTCGAGAAGATCTCCGAGACACTCGAAAAACACAAGCCCATGCTCGAACAAGGCGTAAGAGACATATGTGTCTTGAACGAAAAGCTTGAGGAGACCAACGACTCTATCTACATCAATAGAGATCGGGCTGAGGCTGATATTCTACAACTGGTAGAGGATTAAAGACGATCTGTTAACAACAGGCTCGAGGGTATCGTCAACAACCTGAAAAGGAAGACCGCAGCTATGGAGAAGCTGACCGAAGAACAACGGAGACTTGGCGAGCTAATCTCCGCGATCAATTCCAGCAAAACAGAAGGGCCTACCGATCCTCCTGGAAGAACGATGGAAAGAGTTTCTGAAATCTCGATCCAAGGAACAACACAAGGAGACGTGCCAACTGCATTAAGCCGCCACTCCATCCAAGGAACATGCACACCTTGCAACGCAGTCGAGCCTATCACTGAAACAAAGATCTCGTCTCGAGTCCTGCAATGAGCTTCACTGTCAGCTGCTCAAGCGATTCATACTATGAATACGAAAAGACGTACTCAACCGGAACGTCAAGGGACGAATCGCAGGAACTACTCGAAGAAGAAACTTCCGTCTACTCGTCCCAAAGGAGTAAGGTCAGCCACGCGAGGCCCATCACTATGCACATCCAGAGAGAGAAGTTGGTGGAGTTCAACACCAAAGTCAAGAAACTTCCGATGGAAATATCATTCGAAGACGCCTGGAAAGACCAAGGTTTGGCCGATTTCATTAGAAGATGCCGGACACAGCTCTGGTATCCTAAGCCAAATTTGAAATTCCCAAATATGTACAATAGGTTGTTAGCACAAAATACTATAGGTGAGATTTTTTACAACCGTAGACTTTCTTTGTTTAAATAGTAGACTGAGAGAGAACTTACCGAGTTGGACTGAAGAACATGACAAATCTCATGAGCATCGATTAAGATGTGCCGTTTCCAAGGCTCTTGTGTTTTAATCTCTTGGGTACCCACTAGTTGTAGTAATTTGTGCATCATTATATTCCCTTTGCTGGTTTTCATTTATCATTTATCGACAAGGGTTTTCAACCCATGTCTTTCATCCATGTCCGCAAGCATGGCCTTCAAATGGTTACTGTTTGTATACTCATACCCGACTCTTAGTATACTCTCCATATATCGATCAAGGTTAGTTTCTAGTCTATCCAGTACAACTCCCCCACTCAATCTCCTTCTTCCTCTGTAAAGATGAACCCACAACACGGAGACCCACCCAACAGAAGATTACTGCAAAGCTTTGTTGCTTTTTTTTGCAAGCTTTCCAAAACCGTCTGGTGGAGAGATTTGCTTGAAAGCAGATAGACAAAAGATTGCAAGAGCTTCTTCATTAGATGGAAAATCCACATGGTATGTGTTATTGATACCGTGTTGCTGCAAAAGCTCTAGATCTTCTGTTGTAACGATAATCCTAATTCCAGGACCAAACCATGTAGTTTCATTAGCCAATGCCTCTAATTACTCAAGATGATCCACATCATCAAGAAAGATAAGCACCTTTTGGTTGCTTAGCCTTTCGCATATCACATTTAAGTGACATATCTTCATCCCGTTCTAGTCCAAAACCTTCGAGAGAAGTTCTTCTTGAAAACACAGATTTAAAACATATTCATCACATTCAATACTCCTATAATTCCCCCTCACATTTCCCATAAAGTACCGGAGCCGAAACTTGCAAGAGAGTTGGTCATATAAAGCTCTCACAATGGTAGTTTTACCAATGCCCGCTGGACCAGAGATTCCAACTATCATAGCTCCCTTATTTTACAAATGTAACAAAGACATCATTTTTCCCAAATGAGATTCAAGACCCACCATGCTATCAAAATCCTTAGATGGTGTAGCATTTAGTTTGTCTGAAACATCTCTTGCAATTTTCTTCATCATGTTCGCTTCATTGACCCTATAACAAAACAGAGAGAGAGATCATTATGTCCATTATTTAAGCACAGTTAAAAGTTGTAAGTTTATCTCCTACGTTCTTATTGTATTTGGCATTTTATGATAATAAATTGACGATCTCGATCTAAAAGGCTTGATTAACATTTCAGATAATTGAAAAAATCAATGTCAAAGTTAGTATCATTATGGATCTATTTTCTTCATATATAGTATCTCAAATAGATAGAGAACATTAACCTTTTTCCTGTAATGAATGAATCACTTGTTCGTAAAAACCGACAAATGTTAAAGAATTGTAACAAAATAAAAATAATAACTATACACAATTTTGTAACATAAAGCATGAGCTAACCAGTTCAAGGAGTGTTCTCCGGCTATTTCGGCGACATGAGTCAAAGCTTGGGTCCAACACTGTTTCTGCATCTCCGTTTTCCCTTTGCAAGTTTCCTCGAAAGCCTTCCCAAAATATGCAATTCGTTTCTTCACATAAGATGGATTCACTTTGTAGAAAACCGTCATCACAATCTGTCCCGAAGTTTCCTTGCACTTCAAATTCTCCACCAGCTCGTTCAAGGACCACCTTGAAGTAGCATAATTCTGCGAGAGAACTATGATCGAAAGTCTTGATTCTTGTATTGCCCATGTCATGTGAGTTCAGGACCGATGGTTTTGCTTCTCTCGATCTCTTCATCATTGAACGTTATGATCCCATTTCTCTCAAACTGTTTGCGTAAGTGACTGAGAAATGTTGTGCGTACGTCAGGCCCGTGGAAGCTTAGGAAGACATTGAATCTCCAGGTACGCGGCGAAGAAGAAGAAAGAGCCATGAGAGAGACTAGATAGTTGGGAAGGTTAAAGAAAAGTTGAAGAAAATGAGCATACAATCAGGCCCGGTTCTTGGGCTGTGCAAGGAGTGCATTTGCACTGGGTCCACTTAATTTTTAACTAAATTTCTTTAGATTTTAGGGTCCATTTTTTATAAAACATTGCAAAATAGAGTCTGATTTTCAGAGAGTATTAAATATAAGGCAAGTTTCTAAAACAATTTGGACTAAGCACAGGGCCAAGTTTTTCATTGGGCCGGGCCTGCATACAATAGTCGCAATACAAAACATATATTCTGAAAGAAAATGACTCAAACACGTGATATGAGGGTTGAAATTTTAAAAGAGATTAGTCTCTAATTAATTTTTCTTTTTAAGACTTTAGGTAATCTACCACATTATAATGTGTTTAAATGACACAGAACGTGTAATGAGAGGAGAAACTTCAAAAGATATAATTCAAGACTTAATTAGGCACAATTCTAAGGGAAACTACTACAACCATATTTCTTTGTCAACCTTGACGTTTGAAAAACGTAGGTAAAAAGCAAGATTACATTATATGCTGTGTAGTACGTACGTAGGGTGCAAGACCGAAGATATTATAACCGAATGGAGGAGGAACTTCAAATAGATTTGGCATTGCTTAAAGACTTTAAAGTCAGTATTTGCTATCAAGTTTCATACAATTGAATAATAACTGCAACCTTGTTTCTAAATAATTGGATACAGTACAGAAAAAAAAAATGTTAATGCATGTAAATATTTTTGTCAGAATTTCGTTCATTTTATCAATAATGATGCGTCACTTGTCGACTAGATAATCGTCATGTTATGACTTTTAGCACATTTCAGAGTGTTGGATAATTCCTAACTTGAAAAAGGAAATTATCTCTTAAGGAGTAGCTTAAGGAGATAAACATTAGGACTTAATAGGAACATGAAGTTTTCTATTTTGTAATCAAGGAAAAGGAAAGAATAGTTTCCATTCCTAATAGAATTAGGAGAAGCTAAGTTCTATATAAAGAGTCATGGAGGTTGTTTCATAGACTCAAGGCAAGAGGTTTAGTTTTGAGAAGTTTCTAAATCTAATAAAGAAAAGCAGTTCTTTATATTCTTGTTTAATTTAAACGCTTTGACAAAGTACTTTGACTTGTATGATATAAACACAAGGGGAGAATAAAAATCAAAAGTTGTAACTTGTAAGAGCTTTAAATTATGGACTTCAAATGGTGGTAGTAGATGGAACAGTTATCGACTTTCCAATCGTATTAAAATAAGCTCATCAGCTAATTATTTCACACGAAAACATTCAGCACCAACCTCTAACTCTAAGTTTGATTTAAAACAATTAACGATGGAAATGGTTTGGATTTGGATTTTAAACAGCATTTTATTTGGTTACTCATTCACTAAACTGGTTTTTCACACGAAATTGGGTTTGACTGGTGAATTGTTAGCGGGACAAACTAAACAAATGAAATTTTTATCAAAAAATTATAAAACGCTAAAAAACTAGTTTTAGTAGATTAATCACGTTTTATTTTTTAATATGCTAATTATATATAGCGAATTTTTTAAAAAAACATGAAAATTTTGATGAATGACATGAATGGTAAAAAATATCAGAATCACGTTTTAAAAGTGAAAAAATTACACACCATTCAAGCCCATTGTTTTCTGATCTTAGATTAACTTCATTTCAGTTAAAATAGCTTAGACTTTTTTTTTTTTTTCGGTAAAATAGATTCAACTTTTTCTATATAAAAAGAAAGTAAAACCAAACCCCAACCGAAGAAAACAACTAAAACATATATTCTAATCATACCGAGCCAACTCAAACTTGTTTCACTTCATACTAAATGATCGTTAAAATTTTATTTTATGTAAAGATCCAATAACCAAACCCAAAACAAAACAAAAACAACCCAAATAAAATTTGATTTGAATTTATTTCAGTAAAATTATTTATGATTTAATGGGGATCGAATTTGGTAAAATGTTTTGTAACTTAGGTAACCCAAACCCAAACGAAAATCTAAAAAACCTGACCCAAAACCCCGCGCTACCCGTGCCTTTCGTAGGAATTTATTTACGATAATTTGTTCTAAAACCAATAATCCTAAATATTCCATACTCAACCCAAACTTCTAAAATAAGATTCTAAGAAAATGTATGTTGAATGAGAGTGGTTAACATCATTTACTAAATTGTTTTTCCAACAAAATAGTTATTAATATCATAAAACTTAAATGAAAATAAAAGCCAGCCAATAAAAAAACGAAAATAAAAATGAGTTGTATAAACTTTTATGGTTGTGGAAAAAAAATAATATTTTATTTTTTGAAAAAGTAAATTATTCAGAAGAGGGATCAGATGGTGTTAAGAAGGAGAGCGCTCAATTGTCGTAACAGGCGAAGCGAAACGCTCTTCTCGCATAATTAGCGAGAAAATAACCACTCCTCATTTCCCCTTAAACTTGCCTGAAGGATCATGTTTTTAATCAAACCCAGCTCTAATCCTTTTATAGCCAACTAATAACTCCTAACTTCACTACTTAACCGATGTGGGACAATTTTCAATTTCTCTTCTTCGCTAAAACAACCCTAATTAGCATGACTTCTTCCTTGACGGGGAAATTTTCAAATTTCGAGAATGACTCGTACAACGACGACGATCTCTCAGCATGATTTTTACGGTGATGGAGATTCGGAAACTTCCATTTCTGTATCTATTATTGAGGTATTAAGCTTTCACTCGTGAACAATGGCGATTTCTTCTTCCGCGGTTTTTTTTGTTACACCGTTGGTTTGTGGTTCTCGTGTGTAGGATATGAAGGAAGAGTATGGTTTGTTTGTTTGGCCATGTAGCGTTATCCTCGATGAGTATGTTTGGCCATGAAGTTTCTATTGAGGTCCAAATATGTTCCTGATCATTACCATAGGGACTTGCAGAAGCGTTTCAGGAAGGTATCCCAAGGAACAAGAACCGCGGACTAGTAATTTGAAGAGTTTGAAAAACTCATGAATCTGTTGAAGCTAGAAGAATCAGAAGAAGCTTTGATAGCTCAGGTTATTGATAGATTGCAAGAGCGCATAGCTAGGAAGGTCGAGAAAACTAAGTATAGTGGAATGCACGAGCTTCTACATCTCTCGGTGCAAGTAGACCAACAGATCAAGCGCAAGATCTCCATGACAAACCGCACCAGAAATCCTCAACCGTGGAATGCAAATAGCTCTAAGCCTCTGGACAAGAAAAAAGCAGTGGAAAATTGATTCACGCTTCAAGGGCAGAGCCCCTGAACCTCCTAAAACCACTTGGCTAGAGCAATGTAAGTTCCCTAGTACATCTAGAACTCGTGAAATAATATGATTTAAATGTCAGGGGCGAGACCATATGTCAAGGGAATGCCCCAGCCAGAGAACCATGATCTTGACACCAAGTGGAGATTATGAATCTCAAGACGAGGAAGATGATGATGCTGAGGAACTAGAAGGCGAAATAGAGTATCCTGATCACGGCGAGATGCTTGTCACCAGGAGGATTCTAAGCGCTCTAGTTACACCAGAGGAGAAAGTGCAAAGAGAAAACATCTTTCATACAAGATGCACCATCCGTAACAAGGTATGTAATCTTATAATAGACGGTGGTTCTTGCACTAACGTTGCTTCTAAGTACATGGTAGAGAAGTTAGGTCTAGAAAAGACTATGCATTCGAGACCCTACAAGCTGAGATGGTTAAATGATCAAACTGAGTTGAGAATCTCAGAACAAGTCATTATACCGTTTAGCGTGGGGAAGTATTGATGGGGTCTAAATAGTCGTCCGGAATTGGAAGATTTCTTTGGGACTCGTCTAGCTTTGAATTTGTAGGACCCTAAGCTGCAAGTGCACAGCGTGCGTTGTAGTATTTAGGGTATCGATCCACAAGGAGGAGATCAACTGCAAAACAGAGAATAAGGGCAACCAAAAGACGCAGGGAATTGGGGTTTTGAGGATTGTGTCGCGGTTTTTGCAGAAAAAAAGAAAGAAGAATCACGTCTTATATGGAAGAGGTTGTAAATCAATTCTATAACCAACGGGAAAAGGAATATCAACTGAAAAGCTTGTAAAAAGAAAATCAGGTAAGCAGTGCAGAAAAAGTAAATATTGAAGTGCGTAAATCTCGAGTTGTAAAGCAGATGGGGGAAACACGTTGGGGATCTTCTCGGGAAATCTATGGGGTTCTAACTAGAAGTCAAACTCTCAAAAGTTAGGCAAACGAGACTAGGCAATTTTCCCTAAACTGATTCACTGGTTTTAACGACCTAACTCTGACAAGAAAGATCGATGTATGAATGCAAAATTTGTAGGTATACTATCGTATCCTGTGTGCTAAACAAACACGCAATAATGATCGGGACGATAAACATTCACGACACCTTCCTAGGTACGCATAAGCGTCCAAGAAATGATGCCTCCACAAACCTAGGGTAGTATCCGAGATTCAGCACGATTGCGGCTCTCGAAATCCTATGATCAGACTCTAGTTTATGACGCTAGACTCATGCAATAAGAACAAGTTTGGTAAGAAAGAAAACCCTAATCTATAGCCTAAATGATTGGTTTAAAAGCAGTTAATGAAATTCTCCATACATCCCCTTCAAGAACACCCAACGAAAGTAAACTACTCAGACATGAAAGAAGAAGTAGAAATTGTGATTGATGAATGCATAACTTGTATAAATCGATGAGAAACAACGAGGGTTCAAGAAGAAATCAATCTCCATCGAAGAATAAAGTGAAACCCCGAATACGAGATTCGCGGCTACCGAAAGAGTTTTGTAACTTAGAGAATTTCGTGTCTGATAGTGATGATGCCCTAAAAAACCCTAAACAACGAGTATATATTGGTCTTCAAGTCCCTTGGTCGTGGATTAGGTCTTGACTTGCTTAAGACGACTGCATGATTACGTTGGGCTTCAAATGGGCTCGGGAACCGCAAAGTGGTGTGGCCGCATGAGCGACTGGCCGTGGCGCTGCCACTGGTCGTCTGGTCAGGCCGTGGCGCGACCAGCTTGGCCTTCCGGGTGCTTGACGGACCTTCTTGCTTTTTCCATAACTTGAGATCCAACCATGAGATTGTTCTCAAACCACTTCGAGGTAAAAGACAGCTGATAAAGCTACCTTGTCTCCAAATATGAGCTTGATCTTGTGGTGGGAAGGCCTTCGTCTGATGTTGTACTTATGTCCTCGAGCACTGTTTCCGGAAAATGTCCATTTTCCTCCAAAATATGCGTCTTCTGCTAAGATTACCTGAAAAGAGTCTTGAACAACCAAATACTCAAAATCTAGTGTTTATGCATTAAAACCTTAGTGAGATGTTTATTAAAGAATGATGTATTCATATATTTCATACATTTAGTTTGCATTTAGGACATAAATTGCATACATATTGCATTCATACTTAGGGAAATTGTAGCTTTTGTTCCATTTTAGGTCCTAAGGCATTTTGCATTAGCATTTGCATGTTTCTTGCATTCTTGCATCATATTCAGGTTGTTTTGGATACACTGCAGTTTTGGAGAGTGCGTGGACATGCTGAGGATCAAAATGGAGTCTATGGACACTTGGGAGAACTCGGGCATGAAGCAAAGGAACCGAGATCGAGCTAAGGATCGAGTCAGGCAGGTCGATCTTGAGAAGACCGACCACAAGATCGAGTCATGGGGCCATTCCGAGGAAGAAGATCGAGGTCAAAGATCGACGAAGATGATCGAGCGCGAGTACGGACGCGGAAGAAGAACGAGAGCTAGATCGAGCTTAAGACTCGATTATCCAAAGATCGAGTAGACGATCGACAGAGGCACCCGATCTCCCCGATTGGAACGACTAGGCGATCGAGCAAAGGAAGGCATTCTACACTCGAGATAGAGCTAGAGATCGACGACCAAGCTCGATCTCCAACCTTATCCGACAGCTCATGCGTTTTGGACTTTTGTGAGGGGACCATTTCCTCTTTGGTATAAAAGGATTGTGACCTATTTTTGGTCACAATCCACCTTGTACATGATTTGTCTTGTCTTCTTTTTAGCAAGAACGCCACTGTTAGTCTTTTGAAGCTTTTCAAGTTTTTTTCATGTTTTAAAAACCTTAATCTTTAAATCAATCTTAAGTACTTCTCTTAAATCTCTTTGCTTAATCGTTTAATCATGCTTAGCTTTCCTTCTCTTACGTTTTCAAGTAGCTTAATCATGCTTAGTGAGTAGTAATCTTGTGGGTTTTCGGTTTGGGGTGATTAAGGGGTCTAAAGGTTTAAGCTTCGGTCTTCTTCTTGTTCTTAAAACCATTCTCTTCTTGGATTTGGGCGTTTAATGCTTAGAGAGACATCTTTGATCTCAGGGATTTCCTTATCCTAGACAGATTTAGGAGATCCCTTAAATCCAAATCCAAGAGACTAATCTATCCTTTCCCAAACGCCATGGTTGCTTAGGGGATTAGTTAAGCCACGATTTGAGATTTATGCATCATGTTCTTCATCCTTTATTTCCACCACGATCATTGGGTTAGGAGGAAGGGATGAAGAAAGGCTTCATACCAAACGCCATGGATGAAGCTAGCCTTAGCTTCTCAAGGCTTAGAGAAAGCACAAAAGGTGTAGATCTATGTTTTTAAGACCCAAAGTTTAAATATTGAACCCCCTTAATCTGATCCCCAACCGTGAATCCATCTCTCAGCATCTGAAAACATAAAAATCATCTTCCTTTAGTTTAATGTTTCAATCTTGTAGCTCAAAATCATATAGTTGCTTATTTCTTGCATCAAAGCTTTTTAAATTCATAAAGTTGTTTTTTTGGTCTTGCTAGTATTTTAGAAATTCCCTAGTGTCATATTTCGTACCCTGTTAGAAGTAAATAGTCAGTAGATTTTTATTTCTAGTTTATAAAATTCGTCCCAAGTCATTAGCAAATTTCCTATTTTGTCTGTCTTTAGTTTTACATTTTCTAAAATTAGTAGTCGAGCTTTTAAATCCTTACAAGTAGTTTTCTAGTTTTTTGACTCCTTGGTAGGGATTTTAAAATAGTTTTCAAGTTTATTAGATCTCCATAAGTAGTTTATTTCGAATTTTTCACCCAATTAATCCGAATCTGCTTAGCTTTACCAAACGTTCTTGTATTCTTTGTATCCTTTCAAATCTCCCAAGTTGGATTGACCCTGAAGTATTGCAATGACATGAGCATGCTAAATGCTTTGATTAACACAACAAAAATTGTTGGGGTCGGTTTTCACCCAGGCAAGATCAATCAAAGAAACGACTAAGTATGGGAGCTAGACGACCCCGAATCATGCAGAACCGAGGTGAACCACCTCGTGCACGAACAATGCATAAACCGAGGTGAACCGCCTCGTGCACGAACCATGCATAAACGGAGGTGAACCGCCTCGTATACAAACCGGGCTATCCTCGGTGTGCAAACTATGTGCTATCCGAACCGAACCGGCCTCCTCCTTTGACGAACTTACGAGAAATTTCGAACTCAGAACAACATATAAGGCCGAGCCCGAGACGCGTCATTACACGACTGGGCCGAACCTAAGCCCGTAAGAATAACTGAAGTAACGTTCGCCCTAGAAGAATAAACCTCGCAGAAAGGAGCGCCCGAGAGAAAAGGAAAGAGAATCTACGGAAGATAGCCCGAGATCTTCTCTTAGATTCTAAGAAGAAATGTATAAATAGGATTCTAAGTTCATTTGTAAAGGATCCGCACTTTTGCCCTAAAAGACTTGTACCCTAAAAAGCTTATCACATCAACTCTAATAAAATTGACATCTTTGGATCTCTGTTTCGGTTTCTTACTTAGAATCTTTACGTCCTCTTTTATTTTCTTAACATATAATTCGTTGTAAATCCAGCACGCACAATTTGGCGCTAGAAGGAGGGGAGATAGAAGTATTCTTACACCGAGAGCCGACGCGAACCAGATCCGAAAAGATGACCACCGGAGCATCCAACATCGACAACACCACCGAAGGGAGGAACGTCACCGACGGAACCGAGCTGAATCCTCTCGCGAAAGACAGAGCGCCTGACGCTCAACGAACTCCGGCGCAAACCGAGGTGATTTCCGCATTTTTGGCCGAGATGAAAGACATGATGACGGCGCTAACAAAGAAGACGGTGGAGCAAGGCAAAACCCTCGAGAACCTGACGACGGAGAGCCAAGCTCACAGCCGACAGATCGGGAGCCTGACTCCTATGATGAATCCGTCTGGCAGGCTTAGGAGGCTCGGCCTCAATCCAACCGCGCTCAACTTCGCAACTCCCGGAGCAAACAGGCGAACAGGAGGCTCGAGAATTCTCCAGCCACAACACCTCTCCAGAGAACGGACTCCCCCAATCACGAGACCCGACATCACCGAACCACAACGTCTGGTCCGAAGAGGCGCAGGCGAGCGAGATCAGCGACTCGGTGGAACCATTGGCGAACCCAACGACGGATCGGCGCCCATAACAGGAGCTGGAGAGGAACGAGCCGATGCGCTGACCTCGCAACCAGAGGAGGCGACCGTCACCGCGGCGCGACGAGCTGGAACCTCGGGAGATAGCCTCGACTCAGAGCAAGATCAAGACCTGGCTGAGGAAGAGGAGAATCTTCAGTGGGTCGAGCAGGCGCACTATCAAGATGAGCCCCGACTAACGAACCAAGGCAGGCTCACCGAGCCAAACTCGACGACCCGAGGTGGCGCCCTCGACCAGATCCGAGCTGACTTGGCACGAGCAAACGCCGAGGTGAGAGCGATCCGATCACAAGTCCACAAGGCGATGAGCGCGGCACCCGAGATCAACCTGATGCTCGAAGAGGCCCAGATGATGCCGTTCACAGCGCGCATTACCGAGGCTAGAGTATCATACCCCGGAAAAATCTGCCTCCCGACTTACGAGGGGACTGCCGACCCAAAGGAACATATCGGGGCATTTCGCACGGCTATGGCACGGTCTAACCTCAGGGAGAGCAAGCGAGATGCAGGCTACTGCCTTCTGTTTGTCGAAAACCTCCGAGGACCAGCACTCGAATGGTTCTCTAGACTTGAACGGAACTCGATCGGCAACTTCAAAGACCTCTTCACAGAATTCATGAAACAGTACTCAATGTTCATGAACCGAGGTGTATCCGACGCCGACCTCTGGACACTATCTCAAGGACCGACCGAGCCGCTAAGGGCTTTTATGGGACGCTTCAAGGCAGTGATGTCAAAAGTTGGAGAAGTAAGCGACAAAGGAGCGCTCCAAGCATTGAAAAAATCCTTGTGGTACAAATCGGAGTTCCGGAAAGAAATTTGGCGCAACAAACCTCAGACGATTCAAGACAACAAACCTCAGACGATTCAAGACGCCATTCAAAACCTCAGACAAATTTCATACTCGAGGAGGAAGAATTCCAAATCCTGGATCAGCGTTTCGGACCAACGAAATCAACGAGCAAGAATCAAGTGGTGACGAACCAGCCGAGCCATTCAAGGAATCGCCCGAATAGCACCTATGTTCACCACGAGGGACCGAATTTCAGCGGAGCGCACAACTATCAGATCGGCGCCGAGCAAGGAGCCGGGCGAGGCCGAGGTAGAACGAGCGGAAACACGTGGACTAGGAACTCGAGTTCGTATGACGAAAAGGCCTATTGCGAAATCCACAAGACATACAGATATCTAACAGCCAACTGTCGAATCCTAGGCGATAAACTCAGAGCAAAATTCTTGGCCGGAGAGCTCGGCAATTCGATCAGTCTAAAGGATCTCGAGCAGGAAAGGCCCGCCGATGCCGAGCAGGAAGATCAACCTGAGCCGGGAGCCCGACCAGGTGGACCGCCGAAGCAAGGAAGAAGAAACAGTAGCACATCGGAATCAGGTGGACCTCGCCAAAGAATAAACATGATTATGGGAGGATCAGAATACTGCAGAGACACGGTATCCGCGATCAAAGCCTTTCAGCGAAAAGCCGAAGCCATCATCAATTGGTCCACGCAGAGCAGAAATCTCAATGATATCATCACGTTCGAAGAAAGGGAAACGACAGGCATAGACAGACCGCACAACGACCCCCTGGTGATCGAACTCATAGTGAAGGATCACGAAGTGGCTAGAGTCCTGATCGATACTGGGAGCTCGGTATGTCCGAAACAATACCAATCCCGAGCCCGTTGACCGGATTCTCCAGAGAAACGACTATGACAATCGGAACGATCAGACTACCAGTCCTGGCATAAGACGTAACTAAGATCGTTAATTTCTCAATAACCGAAGGTCCCCCGGTGTACAAAATTATCATGGGAACGCCATGGATCAACTCGATGAGGGTCGTAGTCTCGACTTAGCACCTCTGTTTGAAATTCCCCGGAACCAACGGGATCCAAACGATTTGGGGAAATCAGAAATAATCCCGGATATGCTTCATGACCGAGCACAAACTTAGGAATCCTAAAATCGAGGCGAAAGGAGAGACAGTTCACAAAAAATTAAAAACTAATCGAGAGGCAAAAATCGGCACCAAAAATCTCTTATAGCAATTACAGAAAGCCGAGCAGGCCAAAGCCGATCAGCCGCGGTGCGCCCCGATGATATCCGTGTGCTTAGATGACAAAAATCCGGAGAGATGTGTTGAAGTGGGAGCCGAGCTGGATGACGGGGTCAAAGCCGAGCTGACCGACTTCTTGAGAAAGAACAACAACACCTTCGCTTGGACCGCAGAGGACATGCCCGAGATCGACATCAACATAACATGTCACGAGCTCAATGTGGGTCCAACTTTCAAACCAATAAAGCAGAAGAGAAGGAAACTCGGACCCCATCGAGCTAAGCAGTAAATGACGAAGTGGACAGATTGCTTAAAGTCGGATCCATCACCGAGGCGAAATATCCTGACTGGCTCGCGAATCCGGTAGTCGTAAAAAAGAAAAACGGAAAATGGCGTATATGTGTCGACTTTACCGATCTGAATAAAGCATGTCCGAAGGATAGCTTCCCTCTCCCCCACATTGATCGTCTCGTGAAGGCAACAGCAGGAAATAAGCTCCTCTCGTTTATGGATGTTTTTCCGGGCATAATCAAGTCCTGATGAATCCCGACACCAAGAAAAAACGACATTCATAACCGACCAAGGCATTTACTGTTACAAAGTAATGCCATTCGGGCTGAAGAACGCCGGAGCCACATATCAGCGAATGGTCAACAAAATGTTTGCCGACCAACTGGGGAAGACGATGGAGGTATATATCGACGATATGCTGGTAAAATCGCTGGAAGCAAGCGACCACATCACCCATCTGGCGGAGTGCTTCGAACAGCTTAATCGCCACAACATGAAGCTCAACCCGGCGAAGTGCAGATTCGCAGTAACATCGAGAGAATTCCTCGGATACCTGTTACGAGCCGAGGCATCGAAGCAAATCCGAAGCAGATCGACGCGTTAATCCAGATGGCCTCGCCAAGAAACAAAGGAGAAGTACAGCGACTAACGGGACGCGTTAAATCGTTTCATTTCGAGATCGACCGATAAGTGTCTAGCATTCTACGACACTCTCCGAGGCAACAAGAAGTTCGAATGGAGCGAAAAATGCGAAGCAGCTTTCCAGGAGCTAAAGCGAAACGTAGTTACTCCACCCGTACTCGCAAAGCCAGTGGAAGTAGAGCCCCTGTTCTTGTACATCGCCGTCTCAACTACTGCAGTCAGCGGAGTACTCGTCCGAGAAGAACGGGGAGAGCAGAGTCGGATCTTCTACGTGAGTCAGACACTGGCGGATACAGAAACAAGATACCCGCAAATGGAGAAACTGGCACTCGCCATGGTGATGTCCGCACGGAAACTCAGACCATATTTCCAGTCACATTCCATCGTAGTCCTGACGTCCTTCCCACTGCGAGCCATATTACACAGTCCGAGCCAATCCAGAAGATTAGCCAAATGGGGGATCGAGCTCAGCGAATACGATATCGAATATCGGAGCAAGACCTGCGCCAAGTCTCAAGTCCTTGCCGACTTCCTGATAGAGCTTTCGATCGATGGAACAGACGGACCGACCGAGGATTCCTCATGGATACTTCACGTAGATAGCTCGTCATCCAGACAAGGCTCTGGAATCGGAGTCCGCCTGACGTCTCCAACAGGCGAAGTCTTAGAGCAATCTTTTAGGCTAGCTTTCCACGCTTCGAACAACGAGGCTGAGTACGAAGATTTAATCGCCGGACTCAGGCTAGCACGTGGAATCAAAGTTCAAAAAATTTGGGCCTTCTGCGACTCTCAGCTCGTCGCTAACCAGTTCAATGGGGAATACATTGCGAGAGACGATAGGATGGAAGCATACTTAGGCGTGGTCCAGGCACTTTCAAAGGAATTCGTTGATGCGGGGTTTATTTTACTTCAAGTTTTACCCCTAAGATAGCTGCAAGTGCACATCAATCACAGTAGTATATTAAGGGATCGAATCCACAGAGATTGTTGTTTTGCGAGAGTCCTGTGATTTCTAACTTCTTTAAACCAAATGGGAACTGGGAGTGCGGTGTGTCACGATTTGCAGTAATGATATCAAGCAGCAGCAGAGAATTAAACGGTTGTAAATCAATAAATAAAAGGCGTTGGGTTCAGGGACATTCTCCGGGGTTCATGGATCGAATCTAACAAGCAACAGGATAGGCTCTAGATAATTTAATAAGTTAGGTTCTTGAGCTGAAACGGTCGACTATGACTACCCCGTCTTCACGGATCTAGCCACCTGCGTTTGTCTTTCACTGCGGATATGATTTCTCATCCCACGATGCAAGACAACC
>JAHZTW010000004.1:23994343-24005460 GCA_020283515.1 Alliaria petiolata | reverse complement strand
TCTTTGCTCTAATTCGTGCGGTTTCTCACCCTCTATCACAATCTATCATTCATTCATTCGATCTACAAGGTATGTTCTTCAAATCTCCCAATTTTGATTTCGACCCTAAGGTGAAAAACTTCAAATTCGACCAATTTAGCTTGATTTCTTGATTGAATAATGCTCATTTTGGTTGAATATCATGCTTAGGATCATTACCCAACCGTTTTTCTCATTTTGTTTTGCAAAATTTGAAATTTTCGAAAATTTGGAAATTGATGATGCATGTTGCGAATTTAGAGATTTTTCGTGGGTATTATGGCTTGGAATTGGTTGATTGATGATGCTTGGATAGTTTGAAACAATCATTCATGAGAAATTTGGTTTTAGAGTTTGTAAATTTCTGGAAATTTGAAGTTTCGTGCCTGGTGTCGATCGACACGAGCAGCATCGATCGACACCCAACATGGACAGACACATTGCGTTTCGTTTGAATGATTCTGATTTGATTTTGTTTTATTTCTTTTGCAGATGGCCCCTCCTGTGACTAAGAGAGCTCGCCATGCTGAAGCGTCCGCATCTGGGACCGCTAATGATGAGGTGATTCCCTCTAGACCACCGTGGCCAAAACGTGAGAGTGCTAAGATCCGCTGTACACGCGTTTGGGAGGATTCTCCGGAGAAGGAGATTGCTAAAGACGATTGCACCCAACGAGGGATTGATGAGAGCTGGGATGACTATGACACCTTGTTCTACAATGCGTGGATCAAGGTGAAGATTGCTCCGACTCGCTTTGCCTGCGAGAAGACGATGACTGCATTGGGCATCAAAGACGACGTGATGCAGTTGATGCGCAGAGCTAGCATGGGCACCATTGCGACGCGACAGTTCGACTTATACCCCGATCTAGTTAGCCAGTTCATTGCCACAGCCAGAGTCTACTACAGGAATGAGATAGTCCGCAACGCTCTGGAAGGGACACTCACATTTCTCATCCGCGGGATCAGTTACCGCATTTCTCTTCCAGAGCTTTGCCAGATCTATGGGTTCGATGATGAGCATGCAACAGGAGTTGCTCTTCAGACACAGCTTCCAGACAACCAGGATTTCTGGTCCCTCTTAGGAAATGGGCAGTATGATTCGAAGACCTCCACTCACACCGACATTCGCCATCCCACCCTGCGCTACTTGGTACGTTTGTTCTCCACTACACTTCTGTGTAAGCACGAGCCAGGGAAGATGCGAGTAGCTGAGCTAGTATTGCTTTACCAAAGTATTTGGTCTGAGATCTACGAGGATTCACAGGCGCCACTTAGCGCGAACCTTGGCGCGGTCTTTGCCCATCATTTGGCTTCTTTGAAGACCACGCCCTTCTCTGGTTCGCAGATGAAGCCCGAGATCATTGGCAGTCTTATTACTCCTATCTTCCTGCACTTCGGGATTGATACTTCCAGCTGCACCATTGATACTTCGCGATCTTTGATTGACATGAAGTACCTGAAGAGGACACATTGGGTGAAGCCAGAGAAGCTTTGGGTTTTCGCTGACGCGCAGAGAGTACAATACTCAGTACTTCTACCTGACTGCGACCTTACTCGCATCACTTCAGATCTGAGACGCCTCGCCCTTCATCCTAGCCCAAGCAAGCTAAGGGCTATTCCTGCTGCCAGACCTAGAGGAACATCATCCAGGCCAGCTGCAGCAACCAGTCGCCCTTCATCTTCCAGGCGCAGCGCACCACAGGCCATTGGTACTCATCAGCTTCCTGAGCCTCCTGAGATTCCTATGGAGCAAGCCGCTTTCCAGAGATACGTGGTTCAGAGCTTCCAGGCCATCTGGAATGCCATTGCCACTGTGTCTAACTGTGGCTGCCTTCGACCTGCTTCACCACCACGTTCTTCTCCACCACGACCAGATGACGATGAGTGATTCTCCATTCCTTTTTAGTCTTTTGAGTCAGTTTTTCTTTTACTCTTGAGTCTGCATTTGCTTCGGTACTTTGCTTCATAACTTGTTAAACTCATTGAGATTATTGGATTATCTGTGCTTTTAACGTTTGTTTGAGTTTTTCTAACAGCTAGGCTAACTCTAACAACAAATATGACTTAGCAACAATCATGTTCGAATGGCAAAACTCTGTCTACGGACAAAGTGTCGATCGACACCATCTGTGTCGATCGACACCACCTTCGGACCCAGCAACGATCGACACCACCTGTGTCGATCGACGCTACGCGCAGAGGTCAGGTAATCTGATTCTTCTCTTTGTTTGTAACAGTTTGGCACATTTTTTTTTTCTTTTTTCTATCCAAACTCATTCTTAGTAACACTGGGGACAGTGTTATTCAAGTCTGGGGGAGGTAGTTGCTAATTTAGTGTTTTGTTTTGAGAGTCAGTTAAGTCTTNATAAAGCATGAATGAAAATAAAGGATAGGGGTGGAATAGATGGAACCAGGCTCGTAAGCAGGAAGAGTGTTGGCCGAGACGCTAAGTCTTCTAGGCATCTAAACTCAGGGTCTAAAGGTCGCCATCTATGTGTCCTCTCTCTCGAAGCTGTCGTGCTATCCGCTCAAGCATCTCGTTCTGGCGTGCTACTTGCTCCTGAAGTGCGGTGATCGCGGGATCAGTCGAGGTGGACAGTGCAGCGGATCGTGAAGTACTGCGCATGGCGGAGGATGAGGTGTGGTGAGTCCTCTGATGGATCACTTCTCTCCTAGCCTTGGCGGCTACATACTCTCCAATGGTAAGTGATAGACGTGAGAACTCAGTATGGAACTCATCATGGTTCGGGATCCACTGTGGTGAGCCTTCTGAAAGGCGCGGGACTGTAGGAGATGGTAAGTAGACCGTGCGGTTGTCCCTCTTTCCCAATCGGTAGCGGTATCCGAACCTGTCCGGATCCATGGCTGCGCCTGTCAAGTTCCTGTCCGTCTGAAACTGAGACAAGTCAAACCAAGCCTCCTCTAAGGGCGTCTCAATGCTGGTGTCTACTCCTGCGGTCTCCATGATCGCTGTGATGATGCCTCCGTAAGTCATGAAGGCAGTCTCGCATCGAGGTGCGGTGACGTCGTGCTTCACTCGCACGAGTCTCTCTGCCAAGACGCATCCAAAGCATGCTGAAAGTGGCTCGTCCCTAAAGGCGGACTGAAGTAGGACGAGCTCTGGAATGAGGATGCATGATTGGTTGCTGCGAGAGTAAAGTCGGTGTGCTATGAGGCGGTGCATGAAACATACGGCCGGATGTGAAAGAAAGGCGGACGGATGTCTTCCCTTGTCGTAAATGCCTCGGCCCATGAGTTCCCAAATATCTGCGCTCCATTCTTCTTCAATGGTCGTCTGGCTCCTCAAGTCAAAACCAAATATCTCGCAAAGTCTAGGTATGCTCAACTCATACTCTCGAGAGCCAATGGTGAAATAGAGAATACCGTCTTTCGGGCGTGATTTTCTTCCTCTCTTGTATGTCAGATGAACCGAGGCTAAGAATTCTTGGGCGAGTTCCTTGTAGGTCGGTCGATCAATCTCCATAAAGGTATTGAGCCTTAGCTTGTCCAAGTACCACGTGACATCCTCGGTGATGCCCAATGCATCAAGAGCGGAGTAGTCGATCTTCAATGTTGTCCTTACATCCATCTTCTTCATCTCCCTCAAATAATCAATGTTTGGGTCCATCGGTGCCCCAAAATTTAGGACCTTGCGCTTAGGAAGGGAAGGGTTCAGCTCTCTTGTTGGCTCTTGAGGTGGAGAATTGTCGCGGCTTGTGCGTGCTATCAATGAACTGCGGAATCTTCTTCTTTGTTCCTCCACGTAGCTCCCTAGAGTGGTGTCTAGGCTCGGGTTTCCTAGCGCTGTCACGTGTTCTTGCTGTCGCGAAGAACTCCTTGAAGAGCTTAGCTGCTCTCTATACTTCGAACGTATCTCGAAGTTCCGGTCGGAACTCATTGTACCTTGCAAAATAAAAACAAAAACTCGACCAAACATGTGAATTTGATGTGGCATATGGATCTTCAAGTGCAATGATATGCAAGACATATACCAAGAGTTTCCAAGACTAATAAAAATCGAGCTCATGCATTAATATTAAAGATCAATTTGGTACCCAATCTTTATTTTCGGATTTTTGTGATTCTTAACCAAATTTTTTCCAATAAATCGATTTTGTCAACTTATTATCATCAAAATTTGTTCTCTAAGTGATACCTAGCATGAAGCAAGTTCAAACCAAGCAATTTGTTCAATAATTTCACCAAAAATCGGTTTTTTAGCACACCAAAAATAATTTATTTCAAAGACTTCAACTTTTAGATATATGGCTGCAAAAATCAAAATCTAGGCAACCTAAATCATCAATCCAAGGTTCTCTATCATTATCCAAGCATCCTAGACAATTTTCTAGTCAAGCAAAGAGAGATCTCAAAATTGAGTTCTTTAGAGGTTTGTAAAATTAGAGACCATACCTTGTAGATGAGGATGAATGAGCTTTAAAAAGTTAATCCTCTTTGAAAATAGATGAGTTTAGACCAAAGAATTTTTGAAATCGGTTTTGATTTGAAAAACTTAGAATCTCCCCAAAAATCTCCAAGTCTCTTGGAAGAGAAGAAGAAAAGAGAGTTTGATCCTTAAATTTTTTTTTGCTCATAAAAAGGTGTTTTTATTTTCAAAAACCTTTTATTTTCAAAAATTTTAGAACGAGAGAACTTACCTTGCGTGTTGGCCATGAATCGATTAAATCCGTCATTCCACATTAACGGGAGTAATTTTTCGGTTCGGGATTGTACCAAAACGCGGGAAGTTCGGTTCGGGAGGAAAACGTGAGTTTTCCGAGCTGGTGGCTCAGACGACCGCTGGCCGCGCCATGGCCCGTCGCGGCCGCGGCCAGCGTGCTCCTCTCCGCACGGTCGTGGTCCGTCGCGCGGCCACGGCCCTTCTCGCCGCGCCACGGGCTGTGTTCGTGCGGCCAGCCTCCTTCTGAGGCTCCTCTTCATATTTTTGGGTTTTTCTTGGTCTTATATATATATATATATATATATATATATTTTTTTTTTTTTATATTCCTAAGTACAGAAAACTTGGAAAAACCAAATGTTAGAAATGAAAGAAAAGAAAAGAAATCAAAAACACGTACCGGATGGGTTGCCTCCCACCAAGCGCTTTTGTTTAAGTCATCCAGGTCGACTCTGTTTGAAGCTTAGGAAGTCGGGGGAAGTGCTTCGGGAGTTGTCTCTCCTGAAGCTTCTCCTTGCTTCCGTATCAGCAGCGTACCTCCGTTTCCGTTCCTTAGAATTTTAGCTTCTAAGATTACCCGCTTTGTCTTTTCGACTGACTTAGAAACCTCTTCTTCGCCCAACTCTTCTAGCTCGGGAGGAATCAGAATTTCGATTCTGGAGAAGGGTCTCGAGTGGAGCTGTCCTGTTCTTAATATCATCCCCTTTTTCTCCTTCTTGGTCGTGTGACTCTTTGTTTCCAGGGGCGGAGTGTTCAGCTCCTTCGGGTAGTATCTCTTCTGGCTTACATGTAAGAGGACTACGAAGTTGCTCACGTGATCGATCCTTGCTCCTACCGTGGCCAAGAAGGGTCTTCCAAGTATCAGTGGTTTGTCTTTGTCTTCCCCCATGTCGAGCACATAAAAGTCAGTCGGTACTATCTTATTTCCGACAAGGAGTTGAACGTTGTAGATTACGCCATTTGATTTCTTCCTAGACGAGTCTCTGAACACTAGCTGCGTAGGTGAGGGGAAATAAGTAGTTATTCCTAACCTCTCAGCGATTGCCACGGGCATGACATTGACATTGGCTCATGTGTCACATAGACAATCCTCGAATTTGATTCCAGTGATAGAGCATGGGAAGGTAAATGCGCCTGGGTCTTCTTCTTCATTCAGCCTGTTGAACCCACGGTTCTCCGGAGTATCGAAAGGTGAACTGGCGGTTCCTTTCTTTGTCGTTGGGAAGAGTGGGACGAACCTGCACTTTTCTTCCGTGGTTAGCTCAGGCTCCTTAGCCTCGTTGGCTACTGCTGAAATCGCGTTACAGAATCCTTTCGGGTTATCTTCTACTTTTCCGGGAAAAATCCCTGCTTGTCTCTTGATGGCTTCAGCGGTTTGAGAAACTTGCGTGTCTAATTTCTTCACGTGGGAAGACAGGGTTTCGAACTTG
This sequence comes from Alliaria petiolata, assembly GCA_020283515.1. Classification (NCBI taxonomy): domain Eukaryota; kingdom Viridiplantae; phylum Streptophyta; class Magnoliopsida; order Brassicales; family Brassicaceae; genus Alliaria; species Alliaria petiolata. Next base: position 23,999,329 of record JAHZTW010000004.1, on the reverse strand, counting down.
CCGTTCAGGTCGTTGTACATGCAATCTACCTTGATGTTGAGATCCTTGACTGATTTTTGTTGAGACAATAGTAGCTGTTGCATCAGTACTTCGAGTTTGTCTTCTCGTGACGGGTAAGGTGCGTTTGGTGCAGCTTGCGGCGCTCCTTGCTGATTGTTGTAGGGCGCGAGCTGAGAGTTGTAGGGTTGCTTCGCTTGGTAGCTTCCGTTGTTCCCGTAGTTCACGTTCTGGAACTTGTTCTGGTAGGGTCTTCCTTGAGGTGGATACACTTGATCTCGCGGGTTCTCCACGTTTGGGTTCTGGTATGATAAGTTGTTGTTGTTCCCGAAGTTGTTGTTGAATCCACTGTTGAAGTTTCTGTTAGGATACAAATTCTGTTAGGATACAAATTCTGTCCTCCTATGAAGTTAATTTCCACTTCCCGCGTGTAGGACTCGTCTCCATCGTCTCCGGGGCTAAGTTCTTCTCTTTTCGCCGCGGTTTCACACACACTAATACTGCGCTGCTGTCCCTTAAGTAGCTGGCTCATCATATTCTTCAGCTCGGCTATCTGCTTCGAATCTGAGTCTCCGGTTCGCGGATTTCTATCATAATCTGGACAGTTATTGATGTTGCTTACAGCGAGGTTCTCGATGAGTGTGCGTCCTTGTCGCTCCGTCTTTGTTGTAAAATCTCCATTACTGGCCGTGTCGAGCGAAAGTTGGTATCTAGCCTGCAGTCCGCGGTAGAACGTGTTTAGCAAGCTGGCTCCGGAGAAGCCATGGTGAGGACAGTCGCGTTCATAGTCCTTGAATCGCTCCCACGCCTCAAAGAATGATTCGACCGGTCCTTGTTGGAAGCCTTGGATCTTGTTTCTCAGCAGGTTGGATCGGGACTTAGTGTAGAAGTGATTGAGGAAGGCGGACTTGCATTCCACCCAGTTAGTGATCGATCCTGGTGGTAAAATCTTCAGCCATCTATGAGCTTTGTCGCTCAAAGAAAATGGGAATAGCTTACACTTCAGATAGTCGGGAGGGATTCGGTTCGTCTTTGTGGTGCTGCAGATTTCTTCAAATAATTCGATGTGGTCCATCGGGTGCTCGTTTGATAATCCGTGAAACTGATTTTGCTTCACCAAAGAGATGATCTGCGGTTTGATCTCCAATTCGTCCTCATGGGGGACGTTAACTTGAATCGCTGCTCGATTCTGGAAGTGCTGATCAGGAGTATCGTGATCGGCTATGGTGCGGTTCCTAGCTCGCCTGGGAAGGTTAGCTGGTAGAACAGGTCGGATAGCATCTTGGTTATCCGGCTGGATGATAGGGTTCGCTCGGTTCGCGCCATTTCCGATGATCGGGTTGTGTCCTCCTTGCTGTAAGGCAGGATCGCGTTCTTCTTCGTCCGAGTCAGCCTCAGGATTGGGGTTGATAGGGTTTCCATTGTTGTCGAGCTGTGGCTCCCCATCTTGTAACTCGTTAGGTGCTCGACCAGTGTTGCGAAGAACTTCTTCGCGGTTTCGTTGAACTCCAAGAGCGGCCTCGTTTTCGGCCATGCTGATCTCTCTTCTTAACCTTCGGATTTCTTTTCCGTGCCTGTCGATCTCGATGTGGCGGGGTAAGACGTTGGAAGCGTTCCTCCTAGTGGTCATACACCTGAAACATGAGAAGTAAACACAAGAAAATCGTGAGCAATGAACGGAAAAGCTTGAAAATCAACGTGCTCAAAAAAGGAAAATTAGAAACTAAAAATTCGCAAAAGCAAACAATCCCCGGCAACGGCACCAAAAACTTGATGCAGGGTTTATTTTACTTCAAGTTTTACCCCTAAGATAGCTGCAAGTGCACAGCAATTACAGTAGTATATTAAGGGATTGAATCCACAGAGATTGTTGTTTTGCGAGAGTCCTGTGATTTCTAACTTCTTTAAACCAAATGGGAACTGGGAGTGCGGTGTGTCACGATTTGCAGTAATGATATCAAGCAGCAGCAGAGAATTAAACGGTTGTAAATCAATNCCCGTTCATGCTATGGTCAATGGACATCGTGGGCCCGATGCATCGTTCCAAGCAGAAGAGATTCATGCTGGTTCTGACGGATTATTTCTCTAAGTGGGTCTAAGGCAGGATCGCGTTCTTCATCGTCCGAGTCAACCTCAGGATTGGGGTTGATAGGGTTTCCATTGTTGTCGAGCTGTGGCTCCCCATCTTGTAACTCGTTAGGTGCTCGACCAGTGTTGCGAAGAACTTCTTCGCGGTTTCGTTGAACTCCAAGAGCGGCCTCGTTATCGGCCATGCTGATCTATCTTCTTAACCTTCAGATTTATTTTACGTGCCTGTCGATCTCGATGTGGCGGGGTAAGACGTTGGAAGCGTTCCTCCTAGTGGTCATACACCTGAAACATGAGAAGTAAACACAAGAAAATCGTGAGCAATGAACGGAAAAGCTTGAAAATCAACGTGGTCAAAAAAGGAAAATTAGAAACTAAAAATTCGCAAAAGCAAACAATCCCCGGCAACGGCGCCAAAAACTTGATGCAGGGTTTATTTTACTTCAAGTTTTACCCCTAAGATAGCTGCAAGTGCACAGCAATCACAGTAGTATATTAAGGGATCGAATCCACAGAGATTGTTGTTTTGCGAGAGTCCTGTGATTTCTAACTTCTTTAAACCAAATGGGAACTGGGAGTGCGGTGTGTCACGATTTGCAGTAATGATATCAAGAAGCAGCAGAGAATTAAACGGTTGTAAATCAATAAATAAAAGGCGTTGGGTTCAGGGACATTCTCCGGGGTTCATGGATCGAATCTAACAAGCAACAAGATAGGCTCTAGATAATTTAATAAGTTAGGTTCTTGAGCTGAAACAGTCGACTATGACTACCCCGTCTTCACGGATCTAGCCACCTGCGTTTGTCTTTCACTGCAGATATGATTTCTCATCCCACGATGCAAGACAACCTCACATACATATCATTCACCTATTTGTAAACACTCGCGGTGCGGTCCGTAGATATGCCTAAACATCATACGGTGCGATCCGCTCGTTGACTTCTAGATCCAGACAACAGACCACATATTCATGTATCTAATCGCCCTAGAATCAGTTGCTAATTGATCAGAGAAGCAAACATGCAATAAGAACAAGACATCAACGAAGATACCTAAAAGAAACTCTATCTCTATCAACCTAGCAAAATCAATCCATGATTAAACCCCTTCGAAAATCCCCTTAAAAACCCAACTAGATGACTACTCGCTCATGGGAACGAGAGACATCTTCGAGATATGAAAGGTGCGAAATGTATTAATAAAAAGAACAAAGTGAGAAAACTTCTTCAAAGGAAATCGATTGAAGAGAGGTCTTCTTAAAGTGTTGAAAAGCAAAGAACTAAGAACAAAAGATAAAAGGGAAAAGAAGGAGGAGCAGGCGGCTGTAAAAGAGTTCTCTCTCGAGGTCTTCAACTCCGGGGCCGTCGAACTCTCTCTTTCTCTCTCTCTCTCTTTGCGGCGCAAAAGTGTTTCTGGAAAAGCTCTGTGTGGTCACCCCTCTTCTGAAACCCTAAGGTTCCTTTATATAGGCTCCCGGTTTTCAGGAAGTGGGCTTCACGTTTTATCCTCGTGAAAATATCGGATAAGTGAAAACGGGCTCGGGATGGGCCGGAGTGGCGTGGCCGCGCGACGACCAGGTGTGGCGCGGCCACTGGTCTTCTGAAGATCCGTGGCGCGGCCATCCTTCTTCTGGGAATGTGTCTGACGGGCCTTCTTGCTTCCTTTGTAACTTGAGATCCAACCTTGGGATTGAACTCAGACCACCTCGGCGTGAAAGACAGCTGGAAGGGCTATCTTGTCTCCAAATATGAGCTTGATCTTGTGGTTGGAAGGTCGTCATCTGATGCTGAACTTATGGCTCCGAGCACATGTCCTTGAAGTTCTCGTTTTGCTCCAAAATGTGTCCTTTTTGTCCAATTTTCCTGAAATGACTTTTAAAACTAGGAAACGTGGAAATCACTTTAAAACCGTTGAAAACCGGGTGAAAACACTTATAAATGATCTTGAAATAAAAGGTTTTAGGAGTAAAATATAAGTGTTATCATTCGTAGAATTCGAACTAACAAGAATTCCCCGAGGCAAAAATGCTCAAGCCGACGCACTAGCGGCCCTCGCCTCGTCGTCCGACCCCGGGCTTAAACGAGTGATCCCGGTAGAATTCATCGAACGACCCAGCATCGAAGGCCCCGAGACTGTTAACTTGATCGAGCCAGCCAAAATCTCTGAAGATCCAAACGACGAACAAGAGACGGTCGCGACGACACAGAACCACCAGAACGTGTACGGATGCGACCAGGAATGGATGGGACCAATTCGAAACTACATAATGGACGGTGAGATCCCCACAAACAAGTGGGCAGCCCGCAATCTTAAGGCTCAGGCCGCTCGTTATGTCTTACTCGACGGAGAATTTTTCAAATGGCGATTTTCGGGACCGCTGATGACTTGCGTGGAAGGAAAAGAAGCGCGAAAAATAATGGAAGAAATCCACGGCGGGTCGTGCGGCAACCACAGTGGCGGAAAATCTTTATCAATAAAAATCAAACGCAACGGGTACTACTGGCCAACCATGGTGAAGGACTGCGAAATTTTCTCGCGGAAATGCGAAAAACGTCAACGGCACGCCCCGACGATCCACCAGCCTACCGAGTTGCTCTCCTCAATCTCGTCCCCTTACCCGTTCATGCTATGGTCAATGGACATCGTGGGCCCGATGCATCGTTCCAAGCAGAAGAGATTCATGCTGGTTCTGACGGATTATTTCTCTAAGTGGGTCTAAGGCAGGATCGCGTTCTTCATCGTCCGAGTCAACCTCAGGATTGGGGTTGATAGGGTTTCCATTGTTGTCGAGCTGTGGCTCCCCATCTTGTAACTCGTTAGGTGCTCGACCAGTGTTGCGAAGAACTTCTTCGCGGTTTCGTTGAACTCCAAGAGCGGCCTCGTTTTCGGCCATGCTGATCT
>JAHZTW010000004.1:23938402-23993811 GCA_020283515.1 Alliaria petiolata | reverse complement strand
AAACTATAAATATTCTCAAATTTTTAATAAAAGTTCACTTAGCTTATTCTTTCAATTTTTGTCATTTCTCGTACGCTGTTGGCCACAGTATACGAACCCCTAACATCTCAAACGGGATTTTAACCTTCACATAAGGTTCTCTACATCCTCCACGGATTTAAAAGCGCGCTATATAAATTCAAACTGAGTATACCTCGGTCCAATCTCTATTGGGTATATCCCAAGAAAGATTCTAACGGCTGTTCTCGAAACGGGCACACAAGTCCCAACCTAAGAGAATACCTAATCCCCAACTCTTACGTAACGTTGGTCATCGACATCTCGGGAACATTGTACCGTTCCTGCGTCTAGGTACGAGATAACTAAACATGTTCGACTAAAACCCGATAAACAGATCGACCCCGAGCAGCATCGATCTAATTCAGGGCGTAGACGAACACCGATTCACCTCGGCTTAAGTAACCATTCATCCTCAACAAACGCGCCCGCACCATCAAACTCCCCCGAAACGGGTACCATGGCATCCCACGAACATTGTACTACGCAAGCGATCGACTTCGAAGTACAAGAAGAACAAATATGTTCGAAACAGCGACCAAGTCGAAGCCCGCACCTAAATCCGTAAATAACACTTAGGCAAAATAAGAAAGACGAGACATGAAACCAAGGACGAGCATAAATAATATTGTGGATAAAGCCATCCAGGCATCAAATTCAAACGACAATAAAACCTAATTCCATGTATTTAGCAACAGTTTTCTTCAGTCGAGACTAGTCGGGTCTTCTCTTGGGAATCCTAGCGTAAGCGTCGGGGGCCTCAAATCCCCACGAAGATCCATTGCGAGCTGCTCGAACTCCTCATCGGCGCCCGAGAATTCGGCCTTTTTCTCCAGCAATCTCGCCTTTTCACTTTCCAAAAAAAGGGGGTCGGGACCCTGCATAATACGTATCAGCTCAAGGTTACTGTTAACCTCGGCCAATTCCATGATCTTGTCCCTGGCACCCCCCTCGAGCAAGGCAACCTTCGCCTCGGCACCAGATATCTTCTCACGGTACCGAGTTGCAAGTTCGCGCTTCACCGCCTTAAACGATCTCTCGCAAACAGCTTCGCGTGCCTCCCGCGCCGACGAAACCTGCCTTTGCAGAGACGTCACTACAGCTTCCAACTGAGCCTTCTCATCCAGCAGACCGGCCGACGCTTTTTCGGACTCATCCTGTTTGCGCCTAAGGTCATCTCGTTCGGCCTCTATGGCGTCATAGCGCCTCGTGATATCCGCCACCTGCCTAGAGTACTCGACCTCGGCCTCATCAAGCCTTGCCCTTAAACGAGCCGCCTCTCCGCAAGCGGCTTCGAGTTGCCTCTGACCGCTTTGAAGGTCAGTCTCGTAGCCCGAAACGACCTCATTAGCCGCGACAATAAACTGAAAGAGAAAAAGGAGAAGCCGGAGCGATGTAAAAAACCAAAAGAAAATAGAAATAGGTCGGAAGGAACAAGGCAAAATGGGACGTTACCTCGGCTCACGGAAGTCTCGGCCGACTAGGAGTATTCCATGTCGCAAGGGCATCTACGCGGGGAGAATGAGAGATCAAGGTCGAGATCAATTTTGTGTTTTCTTTTCCTTTATCGGTTTTTAATGTTCTCTCGATGGAGCAAATAATTTTGGTTTGTGATCAATTTAGTATTGAGAAGCATCGTTGGATCTTCGGCGTAAACAAGTCCCAGGGATGCAAGATTTTACGGGTACATAAAAATACCTCCTATTTTGATTTTGTTCGAATAGTGTATGAAGATTTTGGTTTAGATCATGGACTTCAAGAAGTGCAATTGACTTATATGTTGTCGAAGCGGTTGTTGCAAAGATTAACACAAGATACACTTCATGTATTTGTAGGAAATGGTAGACAGTTGAGTGGGTTATTTTAACAACTGAAAGAAGATCCGGTTCGATTATGCGTAGAGATTAAAGAGAGATATCCGAGTTTTGGTCCTTTAGAACCAAAAGAAGTTAGTGGCGTTGGGAAAAGTTGTTCAAAAGGATGCGAAGATGTCGAGGTTGAAGAAAAAGATGAAGAAGTCGAACCAGATCCGGTTGAAGAAGATGAAGATGAAGATTTGAGTTCCAGATTTGATGGATGTGATGATCCCAATGGTGCTATTTCGGATGACAAAGAATACGGGACTAGTCAGAAAGTGAAGGAGAATGGAAGTTCGGATGAAGACGAAGAAGTGGAAAATTTAACAGCAAAGAAATGTCTTGCAATTATTCTGGAATGCGTAAAGTTGGAACTAAATTCAGTAGACTTAGCCGTTAGGCAACGTTATCAGTCAAAAGAAGAATTGTTGATGTGCCTAAAATTTTTTAGCGTCACTCAAAAATTTCACTTCAATGTTGGATATTTGACCCTAACGTTGTTGACGGTAAAGTGTTGGATTGCAAGATATAAATGGAGGGTTCGTGTTTCAATTGTGGGAGATAGTCATATATTCCACATTAATACATATGTTGACACGCACACATGTTCTGTGACGGTTAGATCACGCCGATCCCGCCATGAAACTTACAAGATTTTAGGACATCTTTATAAGGACTTTATGGATGGTGTTGGACCCGCGATTTTGTCAAACCATGTCTCAGATGCTCTGATTAAACGATTCAGACTAAAGGTAATGGTATGTTTGTTTGATAGATTTTATTGTGAGTGGTGGTATATTTGTTTTGAACAATAGATTGGTGGTAGAATTGTATTTACTTACATGTCGATTACTGGAAGGCGCATCGGTCATTACGGTATGCATGAGAATTAGTTTGTGGAACTTTGGAAAGTGGTTATGAAGAACTTCCCTCGTACTTATACATGATTAGACGATATAATCTGGGGACACTTATAAAGCTTGAAGTTGACGAGGAAGATCGGTTCAAGTTTTTGTTCCTAGCATTTGATGCAAGCATTCACGGGTTTACCTATATGAGAAAAGTTGTTGTGGTAGATGGGACATTCTTACATGGCAAATACAAATGTACATTACTGGTCGCAACAACCCAAGATGGGAATTTTAATATAGCTTTCGGTGTTGTTGATACCGAAAATGAAGAGTCTTGGGAATGGTTTCTTAGACAACTACATCGTGTCATTCCCGATGATGAAGGACTAGCCATTATTTCGAATAGGCATAAAGCAATAGGAAAGGCCATAGGGAATGTTTACCCGCTTGTGAATCATGGTATTTGCACATATTACTTGTATAAGAACATTTTGCTGAACTTCAAAGGGGGAGAAACGTTCGGGCTTGTAAAATAGGCTGCCACAGCATATACGAAATCAGAGTTCAATGCCTATTATACGAAGATTCAGGCTACACACTGTCTCTTATACACATCTAGATGTGTATAAGAGACAGGGTTTACCTATATGAGAAAAGTTGTTGTGGTAGATGGGACGTTCTTGGATGGCAAAAAAAAGTACACTACTGATCGCAACAACCCAAGATGGGAATTTTAATATATTTCCTATAGTTTTCAGTGTAGTCTGTCTCTTATACACATCTAGATGTGTATAAGAGACAGGGTTTACCTATATGAGAAAAGTTGTTGTGGTAGATGGGACATTCTTACATGGCAAATACAAATACACTACTGATCTACTGTCTCTTATACACATCTAGATGTGTATAAGAGACAGAGCCAATAGTTCGACTCTTGGATGATATTAGGATGCTTTTAAGAAAGTGATTTTCTAAAAGACGCCGACATGCTTGTGTCATGCAAACATCTCTCACAGCGGCAGTAGAAAACTTGCTAGCGGTAAGTATTTGTTGTAGGTTTGTGTTAAATGGTTGGGGATACTAATTTGAAACTGAGGGTCACTAAATTATATTGTGTTCTTCCTTTCTATTTCGTAAACAGGTTAGAGTTAAAGATGATAATCAGTTGGGACTCCAAGAGATAGATGAACATCTAACACAAGTAACGTCTGTGACAATATTGCATGTAGTCAACCTACGCGAGAAAACATGTACTTGCCATAGGTTTGATTTGGATAAAATCTCTTGTGTCCACGCCATTGCAGCGGCTGAAGCATTTAACAAGTCTCACAAATCCCATGATGTTACACCCATCACTCATTCGCATTCTTACTATCACACAAACTACTTGTGCAATGCCTACTCAAAGAGTATTATGCCACGAGATATTGTTTTACCTTTAGTTAATGAAGTCACGACAAAAGTTTATCTTCCAGCTATGATGTGAAACCCTCCAGGATAGCCCAAGAAACGTCCTAGGAAAGAGCATAAATGTACTAAGTGTCAACAAAGCGGACACAATCGAGCTACTTGCACTACTTAGCGTTTATGTAAAATGGTTTTCGAACTCCTTTTCTATATAGAACCAAAAACTCAATTTTATTATGTAATAAAACTGGACAACGAGTATATGTCACTTCCTCGTTATGTACTGAAATATGATCGCAGGTTCTAATACATGCAATCGAATCTGATCGCAGGTTATAACACAAACTATCCATTTTACAATATGATTTTAGAAATTGATTTCCAATTGACGGTGCAAGGTTACAACAACGAATTCCGCAGTTACGTCTACCAAAAAATGGGCATATAATCTATCATTACTACCATTAAACCTACCATTACCACCATTAAATCTACCAAGACATGATCCAAGCAATTATGTTTAAGTTTTCCAAAACATCGGCATTTATATCTCCCAATACCGATCTCTACAACCAACAACTCTAACTAGTAAATAAAACTGAATACCGTCATCTATTAGCTGACCCTGTCTAAAGTGAATATCTATCATCCCATTCACTACTACGGTTAGGATCAGAGTGCTGAAAAGGGTATTCCGCGTCCGCTTCATCCAATATCTCCGCTGCAAGTTTTAAGCGAATCCCTGGCATGTTACTGTCTCTGAGGGCCTTCCAACCATGGCTCATAGCTAAACACTTGGCATACTTCAACGAATACACCCCACAGTCACCAGTTTAAGTGTTAGGCAGAGCTATTTTTACCCGGTATGTGTTATAGGATTGTACACGCATTATCCCCCTCTTCTCAGCTGGTGCCAACTGCTTCAAAAAAAGAGGAGGCATCCTCGCGTGTAGCTTAACAGACTCTTCTTGGTACTTGTCATCATATAACCATTTTACGCTATCGAAGACTCGAATCTTCCTCTTCGAGAAATCCACCTCTACAGCCACCCAATGTGTGATGGCGATGTTGTGTGCGATGTACAACAAATCAACATCTTCCACCCATTTCCTCGCTGGACAAAGATAAACAGGGAATATCCCATTCGCCGTGTTGATATATGCCTTTGAAAATATCCAATTATCCTCATCCGGGAGAAACTTTTTTTCATAATCTCTACACCATATATATGAGAATAATGGGGCCAGGAATGCCACCCTTCCGTTTCAATACGGAGATGGAACTCGGAATGACCGACTCCTTAACTAATCAAATCCAGAGCTCATATGCTGCATATAGTGTGAACATGTTTGTTAGAGTTTTAAGAGAGAGCAATTTTGTTCAATTTACAAGTCTACCATAACATCGAATCAATAAGTCTACCAAAACAACTGCATGAAAGTCTACCATAACATCGAATCATTCGTGTTTAAGTCTACCAAAACATCTTCATAAAAGTCTATCATAACATCGAATCAATTGTGTATAAGTCTACCAGAAAATCCGCATGAAAGTTTACCATAACATCGAATCATTTGTGTTTAAGTCTATGATGTTGAGGTTTTTAATCCTTAACTCAATTCTCAAACAGACCTGTCATTGCAACATTTGAGGTGTCAATCCACTCAGGATGCTAATGACACTTGAGATATAGGATACTTGCTAAGCTAAGCTAATAAAGAAGGGGCTTTTATAGCTAACAACCTAAGATGTCACACAAAGCAAGAACAAAAGGAAACACACCATAAGTAATAAAAAGAAATGTAAAGCAAACAATGAGAGCAAGAGAAAAAGTGTAACTAAGCTTCACAGATAAAAGAAAGATTCAAGACCAAGGCATTTGATGTAGGGTGATCCTTATTCATGTCTAAGATGTTAAAAAAAAAAGCAATACAATGTACTCAACCTTAAGTAAGGAACACAATTAAAGATTAATCCAATCTCTTGGCAAAAATTCTTTTGCAATCATACAACCTAACCTAGCTCTCGCATAGTGATCATAAAAAGAGCAAGCATTCAATCACAAGTTCCATAGAACAAAATACTCCCTAAACATCTAATCTCTTAGGCTAGGTTGAGTAATCTAGAGGCGATTTCCCATCAATATAGTACTAAGCATTTAGCACATTTATATAAGAAATGATAGATGCAAAGAATCATGATTTCTAAACATCATTTTCAAATATAAACTCATTCAAACATTTTATCAAACACTTTAAGTGCTCAACAAAAGCCTTATATCAACTTCTCCAATAAAGAGGTACTTGACTATAAGAACAATCACATAAGAAAAGGGAATACAAAGATCTAAGCTTTAAACATCTTAAACAATCATCAGAATCACCCTAATCTACTAAGATCTCAAATCTAAGATAACTATTCACTGACCATAGCCTTAACCACGAAATCCATGAGGATAGGATTGCTAAGCATGATTAAAGAATATTAAACAAGAAGAAATGAAAGATAAGTGCAAGATTTAATTTAAAAAAAAAAAGCAATGATCCAAATACAAATCTCAAACTTTGTGTTTCTTGTTCTTAAGAGAAAGAGATAGGCACGAAAAATAAGAGAGAAAATAGGATGGATCCAAGATAAGATCTAAGTTAAAGGGCATTTATACTAAATTCCAAAGGAGGGTAGGTAAAAAATGGTCAAAAGAAGCTAAAAAGGTGGTCAAAACTCGGATAAGCTGTTCAACGGTCTAAAACCGCTGCACCAGCTCGATGTGGACCCACTACAAAAAAACATACTTTTTACGAGGGCCGAATTCGTGGCAAATTCGTCGTAAATTGACAGTCGCAACGAATTTGCCACGAAAGTTCAATCGTCGGTAATCGATCGTCGCGAAAGCAAATTCGTCGCAAATTCGTCGTTAATATTGGGAGATCCAAGTTTCGTCGTAAAATCGTCGTTAATAGTGTCGTCGTAAAATCGTCGTAAAATAGCGAGGTAAATAATTCGTCGTAAATCCGTGACAAATTGAGAGAGAATAAATCGTAGTAAATTCGTAGCAAAATAATAATCGTCGTAAAATCGTGGCTAATTGAGGGGAAACAAATCGTAGTAAATTCGTAGCAAAATAAATAATCGTCGTAAATTCGTGGCAAATCGAGGGGAAAATATTCGTAGTAAATTNCTGAAATAAATTGCATAAAATAAGAAAAGAGAATGATACAGGGGTTCAAAAACTTTTCGGAAGAGTACAGAATTATCTCCCCAAAAGCTCAGGATCAATCTCTCTCTAAGTCTCAAAAACAGAAAATAATGATAAGGTATGTGGCTATACAATGCCTGAAAACTATTTATAGAGGAAGATTTTTGTCAGGGGTAATCTTGTAATTCTTCAAAACTTGGGACAATTTCCTTTTCTTGATGTATGTTGCGAAACTCAACCGCCTTCATTGGTGTCGATCGACACCCTGCGTGTAATTTAGCTCCGACTTCATCACTACGGCTGCTTCTCCAAAATTCTTCAATAAGTTCCAGAATCTTTTATGAAGCTCAAAATGCACTTCATCCTGTAAAGACTATAATAAGACTCTAAAAATACCAAGTTTGAATCCATATCATTTCCTTAGTGGAATTTCGAACTCTAACAGTGGTATGACCAAAGAACTTTCCAGATTCTTTACCTTTCTTAGTGCTTTGAACAAGACATTCTTTGTACAGCTCTCCTATTTTATCTTCCCTTAGTCAACTGCTGCCCATTTTCAGGGTGTTCTAAGATCTTTTCATTGATTTTTTCTTATTCTTTTGAAGCCTTGGAATAGTGCTGCTTTTTACTTGTGTTCCTTGTGAGGAGACAGGTTTATGAGCTCTCACTAATATTGTTCCTTGTGAGAAGACAGACTCATGAGGATCTTTGCACTATTCCTTGGTCAGACTTCTTATTTCTTTTCTTTTCTCAAGGGAAGATCAAGGAGAGACTGCAATTTGCTTATCTTGTCAGAGCTGAAAGAGGAATCAAGTTCAGTGCATACCTAGATTGATCCACTTGCAACTTTCTCTGTTAGATTGATCCACTTGCAGCTTTCTACTTAGTAAGACCTGTAATCAACTATTATACCAATGGTCCTTCAAGTGTCAACATTCTGCGGTTAGTTCAAAGAAAAACTGAAAATTTCAACTGATTTTGACTCAATAAAACAATTTTTTGACAGACTAAACTGACTCTCAAAACAAAACACAATGTTAGCAACTACCTCCCCCAGACTTGAACAACACTGTCCCCAGTGTTATTAAGTATGAGTTCGGATAGAAAAAATGTGCGAAACTGTTACAGAACCAAGAGAAAAATGGATTACATGAACCTGCGAGTAACGTCGATTGACACAAGATTGTGTCGATTGTTGCTGATGGTGTCAATCGACACAAGATGGTGTCGATCGACACTCTGTCCGAAATCAGAGTTCCTGCTCACGATCTTATATGTTGTTAAGTCAGAATGTTGTTAGAGTCGTCCAAGCTGTTAGAAAACTCAAACAAACGGTAAAAAGCACAACATAATCCATAATCTCGAAGATTGCAACAAAATTTAAAACAAAGTACTGAAGCAAATGGAAACAAAAACTGACTCAAGATAAAAAGAAAAACGAACTCAAAGAAGAAGAAAAATTCAACCAGGATAGATGCAAATACTACTCGTCATCAGAACGTGGTGGTGGTGTGGACGGACGCAGCCGCAGTTAGACACAGCTGCGATGGCGTTCCAAATGGCCTGAAAGCTCTGAACCACATATCTCTGAAAAGCAGCCTGCTACCCATAGGAATCTCAGGAGCATCCGGAAGGTGATGAGGTCCAATAGGCTGCTGTACTCTGCTCCGCCTCAAAGATGAAGCTCGTGGGTGATCCTCAGCTGGTGCATCCTCTGTGGATGAAGCTGCAGCGCGGGAAGAAGCACCTCTGCATCTGGTGACGGGAGCGGCTTGATAGACTCATAATTTAGCATATTTTAGCATTCATTTTACATAGTTTTGCATGTACTTTTGCATTCATTTAGCCACTTTTAGTCCCATTTGCATCCATATTAGAGTTTAGTGAGTTTTAGCTTAGGTTGTTGCATATTTGTACATATTGAGTCTTTATTAGGTGTTTTGGAGGCTTGGAGGACCATATGGAGTTTCATGGATAATCAAGAGGAGGAAGAGAAGCAGCTAAATGAGAAGCAGAAGTCTTTTAGAAGCATGTTGAGCATTTGGAGGTGTGAAATGTATGTGTCCAGACGAAGGCCTTCCACTTAGATTCAGACTCCGAAGCCTTCTTCAAAGTTGTAGAGGATTCAATGAGCTTTCTAATGCCGTTGGAATCAAGTCATTACGACCAGCGGTTCACGAGATACGGCGATTCTTGCAAGACTGTCCGAATCAGAGCAACCAGAGATCACATCGGTTTGAGGTACATCGGACAACAAACAGATGCAAGACGACCAGAGAATGCATCGGTTTGGCCACCTCGGATTGCCAAACCGAGATGAAGCCACCAGAAATTGCCTCGGTTTGGAGCACCTCGGATTGCCAAACCGATGCGGCGCAAGACTGCCTGAAGTGACTGGAAGATCGGGTCAGATGAAGGCTTTCCATTCCGATTCAGCCTCAGAGCCCTTCATGAAGGTTGTAGATAATTGAATCTGCTTTCATGTGGAGGTGGTTTCATGTCATTAGGAGCTGCGTTTAGGGAGATATGTCGATTTCCGCAAGACTGCTCCTCCGGGTCAAAATCCGGTTTGTTCCGGGTTGACCCGGTTTGACCTCCTTCCCTATAAATACTTAAAAACCTAATTTTTATGTATCTTCTCTTGGGCTTACACAGAAAAACGGCCCTTTGGGGTTTTGAGGAGATTTGAGAGATTTATTTTAAGTTTAATGCTATTTGATTCTTGTTCCTTCTAATATTTCATCTATCTCTTCTTTAATCATGCTTACTAGTATTTCTTTCATAGGATTTGTGGGTTTCACCATGATTAGTGAGTAGTTTCTTAGGAACTTGGGGATGGGTTAGATTTAGGGTTTTCTAATGGTTCAATCTTGCAATCTAGGTTAGATTCTTTCATCTCTCTTCTTATTAAGGAGTTCTTAATGCCAAATAGCTAATCTTTTGCTATTTTGGATCATAAGCATTTCACACACCCACCAAGTGTTTGATGAAATGCTTGAACCACTTTTTAAGAGATTTACATTCCTAGCCTAAGACATTAGTTGCCTAGGGTGTTTATCATGCCATTTAGACTCATGTTTAATGCTTGCTAATAATTTTAATGCTAACACATCATTAGTTCATTAAGGTGATTAGGAAAGGGATTAGTACCACACATCATGGATTAGTCTTAATTAGTGTTCTAGGCATAGAGAAAGCTTGTTTGAGTTGCTTAAATGATTGCAAGGTTGGCCATTTAGATGCCCAAATCAATGATTCCATCCCTAGGTTTCGTTTTTAGTAATTTGTTAATCTTGCTTAGTAGTAAATCGTTTGATTAGTGCTTGATTAGTGATAATTAAGGTTTTAGCTCATATAATTAGTCTTGTAGTGTCTTTCTTAGCTAGTAGATTGCTTCTAATAGTTCCTTGTCACTTCAACCCTTTAATTTGTCTTAGCTTAAACCAAACTTTGTATTCCTTTTGCATCAAACTCCCAAGATGGATTGATATCTCAAGTATTGCAATGACATGAGCAATTGAGGAATTGCTTGCAAGACATAAAAACTCTTGTTTCACGGCTCGCAGCAAGGTCGGACTGGGCTGAAAAGCAAGGCGGTCTGGATTGCCGGTGATGTGAGTAAGGTCCCTGCTAGGTAACTGGGCCAAAAGCTGCTCAGCTCGCGGACTGGTGAAAACCCATAGCTTCTCGGGCTTCACCCAAGTAGCTCTCCGTATGTAATCCATATCAACCCAAGCTCGCGAAGTAATAATGGTGCAGTTGGAAGTGTCTATCCCGCAATGCTGGAAGATAGGAGTGAGAAGGCTACC
Source organism: Alliaria petiolata (assembly GCA_020283515.1). Lineage (NCBI taxonomy): Eukaryota > Viridiplantae > Streptophyta > Magnoliopsida > Brassicales > Brassicaceae > Alliaria > Alliaria petiolata. Next base: position 23,982,635 of record JAHZTW010000004.1, on the reverse strand, counting down.
AACAGTCTCGGGTTTGGTCTTGGTTCCAACGAAAGGCTTCGTCTTCAGCGAGACCAAGTGATGAGCAAATACAGCACCGAGGTTGACCTTCTCTGTCAGCCCAAACTCCTCATAAATGATAGACCAAAGTGCATGATACAGCATCACTAATTTAGCCACACGCATCTTCCCTGGCTCATGCTTACACAGAAGTGTAGTAGCAAATAGACGAACAAGATAGCGAAGGGTAGGATGGCGAATGTCTGTCTGCGAGGAGGTCTTAGAATCATACCTCCCATTCCCAAAGTGTGACCAGAAGTCCTGGTTGTCTGGAAGCTGCTGAGGAAGGGAGACACCAGTGGCATGCTCGTTCTCAAAACCGTAGATGCCACAAAACTCTGGAAGTGGAATCCTGTAGTGAATCCCGCGGATAAGGAAGGTCAATGTCCCTTCCAAGGCGTTCTTCACTATCTCATTCATGTAGTAGACTCGGGTTGTGGCGATAAACTGGCGTACGAGATCGGGATAGAGATCGTACTGTCTCGTAACCATAGTTCCCATCCCAACTCTGTTCAGCAACTGAATGATGTCGTCTTTGATGCCCAACTCTGACATCGTCTTCTCATGAGCAAATCGAGTTGGTGTGACTTCCACCTTCAACCACGCATTGTAGAACAGCGTGTCATACTCATCCCATGTCTTGCTGATGTCTCGGTAGACACACTCGTCATTCGCGAATTCCACCGCTGGTGAGTCTTCCCAGTTACGTCCCATCGGAATCCTTGCGTTCTCACGTTTAGGCCAAGGAGGAAGAGAGGGAATATGTGCATCATTAGCAGTCCCTGAGGCGGACGCTTCAGTTTCCCGTGGTCTCTTAGTCCTTGGAGGCATCTGCAATCAAAATCAAAACCAAAATCAAAATCCAACATTTGCAAATTAATGTTCAAGTTCGATATTGCATTGGTGTCGATCGACACAAGGTGGTGTCGATCGACACCATGCGTGTATCTTCAAATCTTCTCGAAATCATGAGTATAATTCCAATTGTGCATCAATTAACAATTCACACATTCTCAACACAATGAATCGACCAAGTTGAAGCCATAAAACCCAAGAAAAATTCTAAAATCGCAACATGCATCATGAATTTCCAAAACTTCGAAAATTTCAATTTTTACAATTTTTAAGGATGAAAATCAGTTGGGTAATGATCTAAACATGGTAGACAACCTAAATAAGCATCAATCAATCAAGAAATCAAGCTAAATAGATTGAATTCGAGATTTTTCACCTTAGGGTCGAAACTGAAATTGGGAGATTTGAAGAACATACCTTGGCAGATCGAATGAATGGATAATGGATTATGAAAGAGGATGAAAATCCGCACAGAATAGGCCTTATAATCACTCAATTCCGTTGTGAAATGGAAAAGTTGTGATTTGGGGGGAAAGTTATGAGAAACAAGAAGAAAAATGTCGGGTTTTAAAGAACTTACCTGTGTCCCTCGTGGGTGTCGATCGACACTATGTGGTGGTGTTGATCGCCACTGAATATTGTCGTGCCCAATTCCTCTTTTTTTTTTACTTTTTTTATTATAATAAAAAGAAAACCAATAATAATTAGAAAAACCAAAATAAAATAAAATAAATACTTACCAGTGGGTTGTCTCCCACTAAGCGCTCGTTTAACGTCAATAGCTTGACTGTTCACGTGATTAGGCAGTTGGTGCATCATCCAGAGACACAATGTGTCCTGGTGGAATCTCGGCTTGAGGCCAATAGTGTTTCACCCTCTGTCCATTCACAATGAACTCTTCTCCTTTGGAGTTTGTCAGAACAATTGCTCCCTATGGTCTGACCTCTTTGATGGTGAAAAGACCAGACCAACGTGAACGCAATTTACCAGGAAACAATTGTAAATGAGAGTTATACTTAAGTACCTGATCATTTGGTTCGAATTGTCTAGAGATGATCTTCTTATCATGATATGCCTTAGTCCTTTCTTTGTAGATCTTTGAATTCTCATAAGCATGAAAGCGAAGTTCATCTAACTCGTTGAGCTGTACAAGGCGCCTTTGTGCAGTAGGCTTCAAGTCGAAATTCATCTTCTTGATAGCCCAATGTGCTTTGTGTTCCAACTCCACTGGAAGATGGCAAGCTTTGCCATAGAGTAGCTAGAATGGTGTAGTCCCAAGTGGTGTCTTGTAGGCAGTCCTGTAGGCCCAAAGTGCATCGTCTAGCTTCGCGGCCCAATCATTCCTTGTCTTGCCCATTGTCTTCTCCAGGATTTGCTTGATTTGTCTGTTGGAGACTTCGACTTGTCCACTCGTCTGAGGATGATAAGGAGTGGCCACACGGTGTTAAACACCATGCTTCTTTAGCAGCTTGTTGAAAGCCTTGTTAATAAAGTGAGAACCGCCATCACTTATAACAATCTGATGCACTTCAAATCTTGGAAAAATGATGGTGCGAAACAGCTTCAACACCACTCCTGAATCATTGGTTGGACTAGCAATTGCTTCTACCCATTTGGACACATAGTCCAGAGCAACCAATATGTACTTTTTCCCATAAGATGAGGGAAAAGGACCCATGAAATCAATGCCCCAGCACTCAAAGACTTCAACTTCTAGGATGAAGTTTTGTGGCATCTCATGTGTCTTGCTGATCTTTCCCCTTCTTTGACAGACATCACATTGAGTTATGAACAGCTGCGCATCCTTGAACATAGTAGGCCACCAAAAGCCTGCTTGAAGAACCTTGGACACAGTCTTGGACACAGCATACTCAGAACCATAACAATGAAAAAGGACATCTTGAACTTCACTTTCTGCTATGCATCTTCGGTAAACATTGTCTGAACAATGCTTATACAAATGAGGCTCATCCCAATAGTATCTCCTATGTTCTCTCACGAACTTCTTCTTCTCATAGTTCTTGAGATGTTTAGGCTTAATGTCAACAGCCAGGAAGTTCACAATGTCAGCATACCACGGTCTATTGGAACCAGATATAGCAAAGATGGGTTGCCGAAACACCTCATTCAAGAGCTTGTGAACCGTTGATGATGTTAGCGTCAGGTGTCGATCGACACTACAGACGGTGTCGATCGACACTTGTGATATTGATCATGTGTTCGTGTCGAGTGATTCGCGTGTCTTCAACTTTTCGGACGGGGTGTCGATCGACACCCTCCTGGTGTCGATCGACACTGTAGTTTGAAATCAAGTTTCAACAAAGTAGATGTTCTCTTCAGGCAAGAAATCATTAATGGGGACGTTTTCTTCGATCTTGATCCTTGAGAGATGGTCAACTACCCCATTCTCAACTCCCTTCTTGTCTTTAACTTCAATGTCAAACTCTTGGAGAAACAAAATTCATCTTAAGAACCTTGGCTTTGCATCTTTCTTCTGCAACAAGTACTTCAATGCAGAATGATCAGTATGAACAATTACCTTGGAGCCAACAAGGTGCTGTCGAAATTTCTCAAAGGCAAAGACTACAGCCAAAAGTTCCTTCTCAGTTGTTGCATAATTCTTCTGAGCATCATCCAACGTTCGGCTGGCATAATAGATGGCATGAAGCTTCTTGTCTTTCTTTTGTCCCATCATACTGCGAAATCACTAGGATCACACATCACCTCGAAAGGAAAATCCCAGTCTGGAGGTTGAACAATCGGAGCACTCACCAATGCGTGCTTGATATGTTCAAAGGCTGAATGGCATTCTAAAATCCTTGATGAATCTTCTGTAGAACCCAACATGACCCAGAAAACTCCTCACTGATTTCACAGAATCAGGTTCTTGCAAAGTTGTCATCACTTCAATCTTGGCCCGGTCTACTGCGATCCCTTCTGCTGAAACTTTGCGCCCAAGTACAATGCCATCTCGGACCATAAAGTGACACTTTTCCTAGTTTAGAACCAAATGCTTCTCTTCACATCGCTGCAGCACCGCGCATAAGTTGTCCAGTCAGCCTTTAAAAAATGACCCATAAACAGAAAACTCATCCATAAAGAGCTCCATAAACTTCTCAATCATATCTGTGAAGATGGACATCATGCATCGCTGGAAGGTCGCAGGAGCATTGCAAAGTCCAAATGGCATTCTGCGATATGCAAATGTACCATAAGGACATGTAAACTTGGTCTTCTCCTGATCATCTGTATGGATTGGGATCTGTAAGAATCTCGAATAACCATCAAGGAAACAGTAGTAGAGATGATTCGCCAATCTTTCCAGCATCTGATCAATGAAGAGCAAAGGAAAGTGGTCCTTTCTAGTCGCGGCATTCAGCTTCCTGTAGTCTATGCACATCTTGTGTCCAGTCACAGTTCTTGTAGGAATCAACTCGTTCTTCTCGTTCTTCACCACTGTGACTCCTCCTTTCTTAGGAACCACATGAACCGGACTGACCCAAGCAGTGTCTGAAATGGGATAGATGATCCCAGCTTCCAAAAGCTTCATGATCTCCTTCTTGACCACTTCCTTCAGGTTTGGATTCAGCCTCCTTTGATGTTCAATCGATGATTTCGTCTCATCCTCAAGGTGAATCCGATGCATGCACAAGTCTGGTGAGATACCTGAAATGTCATCAAGAGAATAGCCAAGATCCTTGCGAAATTTTTGCAGCTTTCTTAGCAATAAAGTGAGCTCTGCATTGTTTAAGAAAGCATTCACAATGACAGGATAAGTTGAGTTAGGACCGAGAAACGCGTACCTTAGCCCTGCATGGAGCTGTTTTAGCTCAACTTTTGGAGCTTTAGCTTCACTCCAATCGCCAAGTGTGGCAGCTTTTGCAGATGTGCAAACCAATTCCTCTTGTGCGATCAATTGCAGGACTTGCTCACTAGCATCCATCATCTTTATGTAACCAGTTGCGACCTCGTCTAAGTGTTTAGCTTCTGTTGAATAAGTCGTCAATGCTTTCTCCAAAGTCTGTAGGATGGTCCTCTTGGAAGATCTCTTCAGCAAGGTTGTTGAGTGAATCGACATAGAAGGTATGTCCATCGATAGTTGGCATTTTCATCAGCTTCTCCATGTCGAAATTCATCACCAAGTCACTAACATTCAGCGCAATTCTGCCCTTTCTCATGTCAATGATGGCTACAGCTATAGCCAAAAATGGTCTGCCAAGAATGAGAGGGTCTTTGGGTTCCTCATCATAAGCTAGAACCACAAAGTCTGTGGGAATCAAGCAATCTCCCACTTTGATAGGAACATCTTCCAAGACACATTCAGGAATCCTAATAGAACGATCAGCAAGAACCAGAGAGATTCTTGTGGATTTGAAATCTGTCATGTCTAGCCTGAGAGCCACTGAAAGAGGCATCAAGTTGACACTTGAACCCAAATCGCAGAGAGACAAAACTTCCAGGATCGGAGAGTTTTTCTGGAAGCCTGTTTTGAATGACAGCACTAACTTGCTCTGATATCATCATCACTCCTTCCTCCATATCCATGTTCTTGGCCATCATCCACTTCAAGTATATTTTTATCACTGGAGTGGTTCTAATGGCATCCATCAAAGGGATTTCAACCACTAGTCTATCCATGATAGCCTTGCATCTGGCATCAAGTAGCTCCTCCTTGGACTTCTTTGGTATCAAGGGGAAAGGAATCTTTGGTTTGTAGACCCTTTCTTCTGCTACTTTCGTTGTCTTCAGCTGATCAGGTGTCGTCTAGGAAGAGCGTCGATCGACACCCCCTGGTGTCGATCGACACCCCCTGGTGTCGATCGACACTTGACTTTCGTGTTGAGCTCTTTGTGTCGAGCTTGCCCGATTTTTCGTGATCCTCCAAAGGCGTCGATCGACACACCTCAATGGTGTCGATCGACACTGGCTCCGCAGCATCAATTTCTTCAGCTTCAACATCTTCAAGCTCCTCGAATTCTTCATCACTAAGACCTCTTTTCTGCACAGGTTGAAGGTTCTTCCCACTTCTCAATGTGATGGCATTCACATGACGTTTGGGATTAGTATCCGTCTTTCCGGGAAGAAATCCTTCTTGCCTGTTAACAGCTCCTGCAGTTTGAGCAACTTGAGTGTCCAACTTCTTCATATGAGAGGTGAATCTCTCAATTTTTCCATTCATGTCCTGGTACAGCGAATCAAACTTCCCATTGAAGTCTACGGTCATCTTCTGCTGTCCATCTAGAGGCTGTTCCATCATGGATTTCATCTCGTTGTCTTGTGCAGGAGGCTTCTGGTAGGATGAAGAACCATAGCTTCTTGTATAGTTATTGTTCTGGAATGGAGGCTTTGGTGTATAACCGTAAGAGTTTTGATTTCCTGTGAAGGAATTCTTCTGATAATTCCCATTAAAGCCTCTATTCCCTTGGTGGTTTCCAAACCTTTGGCCTTGAAAGCCACCTCCATTGATGTAGTTGACATCCTCTTCTTCACATTCTTCACTAGGCTCGAATGTCTCTACCTCATTAACAAAATGGACTTGCTTCTTGCCCACCAAGATGTTGTGTACACTGTCCAGCTTCCTGTTAACTTCAGCTATTTGGCTTCCTCTATTTGCACCAGCATGTTGTTTCCTCTCAAACTCTGCATTCTTGGTGCTGTTGCAAGAGGCCAAATTCTCTATAAGCACCATCGCGTCATCAGGATATCTGGTGTTGAAATTGCCATTGCTCCCAGCGTCCCATCGTTACTACTTGGTGATGGTGAAGGAGCCAGCGAGAAAAGTCTCTTATATAATCATATATCGGATCATCCATATAATATACAAAAAGAGCCGAGAACTCTTGGTGTTAGTTCTTCGTCTTCTGGGATTGTAGATCTTGTGGAAAGCCTTATTGGTGAACTTGCTACCGCCCATGATATAAACCGCCAAACCATCTGGTACCTCCAATCGATTCCTCGGTAGAATATTCTAAGTAGTTGTGGCTCGCTAAAACCGTGATGCAGACAGTCTCTCTGGTAAGCTCTAAACCTTACCCAAGAAGCCTTGAATGCTTCGGTAGGTCCTTGGGCAAATGCAGTGATCTTTATTCTTAGCTCTTCGGATCTTACATCATCAAAGTAATTGCATAAGAATGCATTCTTTATGTCTTCCCATGTGGTCAAAGATCCTGGTGGCAATTGCTTCAGCAAGTACGCTGCATCTCCTCCAAGAGAGTATGGAAAGAGTTTGCAGAACAGGTAGTCTTCAGACACTCCATTAGCCTTAATGCTGGATGCCAAGTCTTCGAACCTCTCGATGTGGTCCATGGGGTGTTCATTGGGAAGGCCATGAAACGGATGCTGAGCTACAAGTGAGAAGTAAGCAGGCTTAAGCTCAAAGTCATGCCTTTGAAAGGGAGGTGGGCGAATTGTAGCTCTGTTTGCGTAGAACTGGTCTGGTCTGTTGTATTTGCCTAGCGTTCTTCCACGTCCTCCATTCGCAGGTGCAAATTGTACTGCTTGCTCAATGATGACAGCTCTATTCTCATCAAGTCTCTGTCCACGATTGTTTCTCCTATTGCCGTCCAGATCCACGAAGTTACCTTCTGCGTCGCGAATCAAAACCATAGGCTCAGCCATCTCTTCCTGTGCAGGGTGTCGATCGACACTCGTGCAGATTTTCGGTTCCTACGTTCGAGACGACCGAACTCCTGGTTGAGTGCAATTAGCTCATTTTCCTTGTTGCTTCTGGTACTGCGATTAAGCATGCACCTGAAAAACAAAAAGAAGAAACTAAATTAGTAACCAAAATAAAAACAAAACCTAGTCAAAATCCTAATACTAGATTCCGTAGGCAGCTATTACTACCCCGGCAACGGCGCCAAAAACTTGATAGGGTCAAAGTTTTACCCAAATGAAACACTGCAAGTGCAAAGCAATGCAGTTGAAGTATAAGGGGTTATCGAATCCCAAAGGAAGTAGATGCTACACTATGGTTTCTAGGTTCAAAATATGCTAGATCAATAAATGAAAATAAAGTAAACTACTAAGTAAAAATCAGTAACAGAATTAAAAGTGATTAAAGTTCAGGAGACGAAAGCGCTAGACAAGGGTAATTTTCAGGTTGAATCAGAGAATGCAGATATTATTTTGTCAGGAAATTATTAAGAACCGTTTAGAACTCGAAACACTAATTTAAAATCAATCAACTCTCGTTGCAAAAGTTATCTACGCCTAAATTCCATAATCCCAAATCTCTTTGCAAATTCAAACAGTTAAGGCAAGAATTAAAAACATGTTCGATTGTTCACAAAATACCTAAACCAAATCTCTTTGCGAATAGGTGTTTTGCTCATCTTTGATTAGGTCAAGTTATTAATAATGCTCTCGCATCTATTAAACAACCTAGGATTTGATTTCTAAGTGATCAGTTTAAGAAATCAATATAAGCACAAATCAAGATGAAGATCCAAGAGATTTTTCCTTACAACCTAATAATTCTACAAACTCATCATCAACCCTAAGTCACCCTAACATAACTATCAAACTACTCAGACATGGAGATGAATGCACAAATCATGACTGAAATAAATTGCATAAAATAAGAAAAGAGAATGATACAGGGGTTCAAAAACTTCTCCGAAGAGTACAGAATTATCTCCCCAAAAGCTCAAGATCAATCTCTCTCTAACTCTCAAAACCAGAAAATAATGATAAGGTATGTGGCTATACAATGTCTGAAAACTATTTATAGAGGAAGATTTTCGTCAGGGGCAATCTTGTAATTCTTCAAAACTTGGGACAATTTTCTTTTCTTGATGAATGTCGCGAAACTCAACCGCCTTCATTGGTGTCGATCGACACTAACAGCTCTGACTTCATCACTTCGCCTGTTTCTACAAAATGCTTCAATAAACTCCAGAATCTTCTATTAAGCTCCAAATGCGCTTCATCCTGTAAAGACTCTAATAGGACTCTAAAAATACCAAAAGACTCTATAAAACGGACTTATATCATGGTCAAAAACCGGTAAAAACCATGATATATCAGAAGTCACTTGAAGAGAAGGAAAAGACCCAAAGAAGAAACCTCGAGGTTCGTCTCGGCCAGCTGTATCGACCTAGCTTGGTTGAGACGAACAGAGGAGACCCGAAGAAAAAGCCTCGAACCGTATCGACTAGCCCTATCGACCGGCCAGGTCGATACATACATTCACGAGGTTCATATCGACCAGCCGTATCGACGAGACACGTCGAGACAACCATCAAGCCGAGAAGAAGACGCATTTCCAGGAGTTCATACCAACCTAGTGTATCGACGAGCTACGTCGAGACGGAATGTCCGAGGTTCGTCTCGACGTGCTGTATCGACCAGCCACGTCGAGAGGAACACAAACGAGTTTTTGTGTCTTCACTTTTTCTGGGTCCACCTATAAATACTCAAAAGACCTAATTTCTTTCTTAACTTTTATTACATATTGTTCTTAGCTTAAACTTTAGCCTCTTTGGGAGAAAACTTGTATTTGCTTGGATCTTTTAAGTTTAATACAAAAACTCTCTTGGATTTCTTATTATCTCTTCTCTAATCATGTTTTGCTTGTCTCTTATCATGGATTTGATGGGCTTAATGATGATTAGTGAGTAATCTCTTAGGAACTTGGGGATGGGTTAGATTTAGGGTTTTCTAATGGTTCAATCTTGCAATCTAGGTTAGATTCTTTCAACGCTCTTCTTATTAAGGTGTTCTTAATGCCAAATAGCTAATCTTTTGCTATTTAGGATCATAAGCATTTCATACACCCACCAAGTGTTTGATGAAATGCTTGAACCACCTTTCTAAGAGATTTACATTCCTAGCCTAAGATATTAGTTGCTTAGGGTGTTTATCATGCCATTTAGACTTATGTTTATTGCTTGCTAATCATTTTAATGCTAACACATCATTAGTTCATTAAGGTGATTAGGAAATGGATTAATACCACACATCATGGATTAGTCTTTATTAGTGATCTAGGCATAGAGATAACTTGTTTAGTTGCTTAAATGATTGTAAGGTTGGCCATTTGAACGCCCAGATCAATGATTCCATCCCTAGGTTTCGTTTTTAATAAATTAGTAATATTGATTAGTATTTAATCGCTTAATTAGTGTGCAATTAGTTAAAATTAAGGTTTAAATCATATAATTAGTCTTTTAGTATCTCTTTTACCTTGTAGCTTGCTTCTAATAGTTCCTTGTCTCCTAAATTTCGAATTTGGCTTAGATTAAACAAAACTTTGTATTCCTTTTGCATCAAACTCCCAAAATGGATTGATATCTCAAGTATTGCAATGATATGAGCAATTGAGAAATTGCTTACAAGAGGAAAAACTCTTGTTTAACAATTGAGAAATTGCTTCCATGTAGCTAGCTCGAAACAATGAGCTAGGTGATAGGTTAGGCTTCTTGGGTGGGGCTTGTGGCTTGACATTCAATAAAAAAGGAAGGTTTGCAAAGTTGTGGTGGTGAGAAAGGGAAAATGAGAATTTTGTGACAAGTGTTGGCCAAGTGTAATATGCTCTAAGTGTTCAAAATAAAATCTTCTAGAACTGAAAAGTAAAGGAGCCAAGAAAAAGGAAAAAAAAATGGCTAAGTTAAGAAAAGAAAGAGGATAGCAAAGTGTAAAAGAAAGTGTGCCAACACTTGTGGTTGTAGAAGTTGTTTTCCCTAAGTGCTTAAAAAAAAAAGAAAACTGTTCTAGCTTCTTGTGGGTATGGCGCAATGCCTTGTAATGGGTAGCCTATGTTGGACTTGGTGAGTGAGCTTAAAAGAAAATGAGAGTAAAAACATTTGTGTTACAAAGGGTAGATGGAAGTTTGTCCTTATATGCATATGTTGCTTTTTACTCTTAGCATTTTGCCAAAGTTCACTTGTTCATTGAGATATCCCATAGCATTGGAACCCCATGAAGTTGAGATCATTTTCATCTCAAGACCTTGCCCAAAACCAAACAAGTTCACTAGCATTGCATGATTCATGATCCATGGTTACTACTTAATGAATGTTAAAGAGTTGGTGAAAATGAATGCTTGTGTAGGTTGAGGCTTGNCCATGAAGTTGAGATCATTTTCATCTCAAGACCTTGCCCAAAACCAAACAAGTTCACTAGCATTGCATGATTCATGATCCATGGTTACTACTTAATGAATGTTAAAGAGTTGGTGAAAATGAATGCTTGTGTAGGTTGAGGCTTGGGTTCACTTGAATGAGTATGGGTATGGCTAGACCTTTTGGAGTAGAGTTTGCATCAAGAGTAGTGTTTGATGAAATGCTTGAACCACCTTTCTAAGAGATTTACATTCCTAGCCTAAGATATTAGTTGCCTAGGGTGTTTATCATTTCATTTATACTTATGTTTATTTCTTGCTAATTATTTTAATGCTAACACATCATTAGTTCATTAAGGTGATTAAGAAAGGGATTAATACCACACATCATGGATTAGTCTTTATTAGTGATCTAGGCATAGAGATAACTTGTTTAGTTGCTTAAATGATTGCAAGGTTGGCCATTTGAATGCCCAAATCAATGATTTCATCCCTAGGTTTCGTTTTTAGTAAATTAGTAATCTTGATTAGTATTTAATCGCTTGATTAGTGTGCAATTAGATAAAATTAAGGTTTAAATCATATAATTAGTCTTGTAGTATCTCTTTTAGCTTGTAGCTTGCTTCTAATAGTTCTTTGTCTCCTAAATTTCGAATTTGGCTTAGATTAAACAAAACTTTGTATTCCTTTTGCATCAAACTCTCAATATGGATTGATATCTCAAGTATTGCAATGATATAAGCAAAAACTCTTGTTTCAACCAGACGTGGAGTTAAGGGACATTCTAGTGGTACAAGAGTTTGAGGACGTGTTCCAAGCTTTTTCCGGGATGCCACCAACTCGTTCAGATCCGTTCACGATTTAACTCGAGCCGGGAATTGCTCCCGTGTCCAAGGCACCGTACCAAATGGCTCCGGCCGAGATGGCGGAACTAAAGAAGCGACTGGCCGGTCTTCTGGACAAGAGATTTGTATGGCCAAGCAGTTCACCATGGGGCGCACCTGTTCTGTTTGTAAAGAAGAAGGATGGAAGCTTCCGGCTTTGCATCGACTACCGAGGGTTGAACCGTGTTACTGTGAAGAACAAGTATCCACTTCCAAGGATAGATGAGTTGTTGGATCAGCTCAGGGGTGCTACTTGGTTCTCGAAGATTGATTTGGCTTTTGGGTACCATCAAATACCAATAGACGAACCGGCCGTTCGGAAGACTGCCTTTCAGACAAGCTATGGTCATTACGAGTTAGTGGTCATGCCGTTTAGTTTGACGAATGCGCCAGCTCCATTTATGAAGTTGATGAATGCCGTGTTCAGAGAATACTTGGATGAGTTTTTGATTATCTTCATAGACGATTTCTTGGTATACTCGAAGAATCTGGAAGAGCATGAGAAGCATTTGAGGATTGTTCTAGAGAAGTTGCGAGAACAGAAGTTGTTTGCCAAGCTCAGTAAGTGTAGCTTTTGGCGACGGCAGATTGGGCTCTTGGGTCACATTGTTTCGGAAAAGGGAGTGTCTGTGGATCCTGAAAAGATCAAGGCTATTGCGGAGTGGCCGAGACCCGAGAATGCGTCTGAGATAAGAAGTTTTCTGGGATTGGCTGGCTACTACATGCGTTTTGTTAAAGGCGTTGCAAGCATGGCTCAGCCCATGACACGTTTGACTGGGAAGGACATTGAGTTGGTATGGACAGCCGAGTGTGAGGATTGTTTCTCGAAGTTGAAAGGGATGCTTACAAGTGCACCAGTGTTGGCTCTACCTGAGCCGGATGAACCGTACGCAGTGTACACGGATGCTTCTGGGAAAGGACTAGGTTGTGTCCTAATGCAGCACGGGAATGTGATTGCATATGCGTCAAGGCAGCTAAGGAAGCATGAGGTGAATTATCCTACGCATGACTTGGAGATTGCGGCTGTAGTCTTTGCGTTAAAGATATGGCGACCTTACTTGCATGGTGGGAAGGTTCAGGTGTTTACTCATCATAAGAGTTTGAAGTAGATCTTCACTCAACCTGAGTTGAATCTAAGGCAACGTAGATGGATGGAGTTAGTCGCTGACTACGACCTGGAGATAGCTTATCATCCGGGAAAGGCTAATCTTTTTGCTGATGCATTAAGCTGGAGAAGGGCTAGTGTATCATCTGCTAAAGACGTGGAAGGAGTTGTGAATCTCCTAAGGACATTAAGGCTGAACGTTCTGACCGAGGATACGGAACCGTTGGGTGTGGGAGCTGCGGATCAGGCTGACTTGTTAACAAGGATCCAGTTAGCTCAAGAAGAGGACGAGAATCTAATTAAGATGTCAAAAGCTGACAAGACCGAGTATCAAACTTCAAACAATGGGACGATTGTGTTGAATGACCTTGTATATGTTCCTAACGTGGAAGAGTTAAAGGAAGAAATCCTAAAGGAAGCACATCAGTCTAGGTTTTCTGTTCATCCGGGAATGACTAAGATGTACTGCGATCTGAAGAGGTACTACCATTGGGTCGGGATGAAGCGGGACGTGGCCAAGTGAGTAGCTAATTGTCCGACGTGCCAGTTGATTAAGGCAGAGAATCAGTTTTCGAGTGGTTTGTTGCAAACATTACCAATACCGGAATGGAAATGGGATATGATCACAATGAACTTTGTGTTGGGTTTACCAAAGACTAAGAATAAGCATGACGTGATTTGGGTCATTGTGGATCGACTGACCAAGTCTGCTCATTTCTTACCTATGAAAAAGACGGATGGAGTGGCTAAGCTGGTGGAGTTGTATGTCGCTGAGATCGTGAGACTTCATGGCGTGCCGGTGAGTATTGTGTTTGATCGTGATCCGAAGTTTACTTCACGATTCTGGAAAGAGTTTCAAGAAGAGTTTGGGACGAAGGTACACATGAGTACTGCGTATCATCCACAAACGGATGGTCAGTCCGAGAGGACCATCAGGACGTTAGAGGACATGCTGAGAGTGGGTGTACTAGACTGGGGTGGTAACTAGGATAGTCATCTACCATTGGCTGAGTTCGCGTATAACAACATTTACAAGGGGAACATTGATATGTCTCCGTATGAGGCGTTGCATGGATGGCCGTGCAGAACACCGTTGTGTTGGATCCAAGTGGAGAAGTGGAGTGAGTTAGGACCCGCGATAGTCGAGGAGACTACTGAAAAGATTCGGTTTCTAAAAGTTAAATTGAAAGAGGCTCAAGACCGGCATAAGAGTTATGCCGATAAGCGTCGTAAGGACTTAGAGTTCAGTGTGGGCGATCTGGTTTATCTGAAGGCTATGACTTATAAAGGGAAAAGCCGAGCAACGTTTGATGCTAAGTTGAGTTTGAGGTATATGGGGCCGTACTGGATTCTGGAAAGGATTGGGGCAGTGGCGTATAAGTTGGACTTACTGCCGGAAATGAGTGCTTACCACAATGTGTTTCACGTGTCACATCTGAGAAAGCATATGACCAAACGTGAGAATGTTATACCGGAACCACCTCCGAAGCTGCAAGAGGATCTAACCGTGGAAGGTAGACCGATCTGAAATTCCAAGTATGGTCGTGCGGGTCAGGGGATGGTCGTTGTATATACGTTCTGATTCGAGTGAGGTTAGTCCGTGTCTGTGATTAATGTATGTACAGTGACTGTGTCCGTGAGAGATGGACTGTACCGCGGCTATTGCCGAGTGAAAATGAACGAGCCGAGTAAAAACTATGATTTTTGTCGAGAATTTGACTAACTGTCGAGATGGGCCATAGGCCGTGGGTTTAGTCGGCAAAAAGTGGAATAGTGGAGCGGATCGCGACTTTAGCCGAGCGATGTGGGACATAGTCGATAAAAGCTCACACCGGACCGAACATAACCGGGGGAGACCGGGACGCGTCGGCTAGGGCGTGGCTGGGCGGTTTAGTTAGGGTTTTTGTCGAATAAAAAGGGTTTTCTCCCACAGCCGCGTGCTTTAGTCGAGAGATATTCGTGTGAAAAACCCTAAAGGTGATTTTAGCCGAGAGAGTGAAATGCTGTTCGAGAGGAAATCGGCCGTAGTCGAAGGATTTTTGACCGTAGCCGAGAGCGTGCGACTGCATCCGTGAGTTGATCCGAGCGTTTCCGACTATAGTCGAGGGATCGCGAGTTCTGTTCGATCCGAGCCGACTTCGTTCGGATTTGGTGATTTACCGAGGGAGGTATCGAGCTATCTGAGGACTGTCCGAGCAGATCGTGAGATATTCGAGAGCACTTCAAATCCCTCCGAGAGATTTCGGTAAGTGTTCGGATATTTTTATTTGTGTCGAGCTTCTGTCGAATATTGTTCGACTAATCTGTCTGCGTTGATCTGTTTCCGAGGGAATACAGAATCATGTTCGGTGAAAAGTGACCGGTTTGAGAGATATCTGAGAGGAGATTGGATCTCGCGGATTTGGTCGTAGCGATAGCCGAAGGATCGCGGCCGTGTTCGACTATCTCTATTTCTGACCGTATAATCACCGAGTTTCATCCGACTGAAATGTTTAGCCGTGTGTCTAAGGTGAGTGCGTGACTGTAGCTGGTAGCTAGAACCGTAGGAATGCTAGGTTATCTGGTTTTCATTGATTGCTTGTGTAAGTTAGTGGTTTCGGCTTAGCAAGGTCAATGTTTCTGTGATTGTGATTTGGTTAAGTATGAACCGTGAGAATACATGATGTCTAACTAGCTCGTTTGGATAGCCGGATCGAGTCTCGTGCTTAAGTGATGTGTGGTTCATGCTAGAGCCGAACCGAGTCCATAAGTCATGGTCTGGGAGTTAGGGTAGATGATCATATCTGTTTTTTGTGCTTGCTTGCTAAGTGTCATTGCGAATTGTTTAAGTGTTGTATGATTGCGTTTCTGTTATTAGCGGTGGTACGGGATGATTGTACTCACTAAGCATTTATGGTTATGCTTATGCCTCTCTTTTGTGTTGAGTGTGCAGGTAAGGAAGTTATCCGGGACGTTTAGTCTCGAAAGCAGACTTGAAGGCAGTGAAGAAAGAAAGGGATTAGGATTGGGATTTTGGGTGTTTTATTTATCATGACTTGTTCTGGTTATCTGGCTTTAGTTTTACCGTTATGACTTAGATCGAATTTGGCTAAGTTAGTTTTCTGTTTAAGAACCTCTGTTATACGTTTGGAATTGGAATAATTATGCAATGAGAATGAATGTTTTATGAATCGAATATGTTGTTTAAGTTTAAGAAAAATCTGAAAAATATGCTAAGTATGAATTCTGCCTAGAGCAAGACTCGGGACGGCCGGCCCGGATAGGATTATCGGGTTGGGTCGTCACAGAACACCTCATCGGTTATTATTTTTACGAAAGCAACGAAACCATGCTGGAGATACAAGATCTCTTCACATGAGCAAAGTCAGGAAGGCTACTTCGCAGCCTGCACAAAAACGCGAAACCTTGGTCGATTTCTCATCACGTGCAAAATCAAGGGAATCAAAGTCGAGAATGCAATGTGTGATCCAGGCTCGACGATCAGCGTGTTACCAAGTTATGCAGCGCGAGAACTCGGGATCAGGCATTCCTACGCAACGGAAGTAGTGATTGGATTGGCAGACCAATCGCTCACAACCCTGAAAGGAGTCGTTTATGATCTCTCGGTCATCATTGGCGATTGTAAAATTCCGGTAGACTTCTACATAGTCAAGACCCGCCAAGAAGAAGTTGCACCTCTCATCTTGGGATGGCCATTGCTAGCCACAGCGGGAGCCATCATGGATTGGCCAAACAGGTGAGTCTCCTTCGCCAATATCGATGGGAAGAAGTTCTACCCCTTGATACCTTACACCATGCAGAAACATCTTCTTGAAAGGGATGAAGATGCTATCATGGAGAGACTCGAGGAGCCCTTAACAGAAGAGGCAGCGCAAAAGGCAAAAAGACCTTGCCTAAGGTCGAGCCCAACCTCCAACTAAGCTCCAAAACTACCAAAGTCTAGCTAAAAGACTCTAAACAAGAGTGGCTCAATGGGAGACAACCCATTTTAGGTATTCTCTTTCTCATCTCTTTAACCNACCTCCAACTAAGCTCCCAAACTACCAAAGTCTAGCTAAAAGACTCTAAACAAGAGTGGCTCAATGGGAGACAACCCATTTTAGGTATTCTCTTTCTCATCTCTTTAACCATACTAATCTTTAGTTTTGGTTTCTTCTTAGTTTACTGATGTAAGACTTTTTACAGTTCTAAATATCAATCCTAAAGCCTCTTTGTGTTGTTGTAGCACTTTAGGTATCAATCCAGCGTAGGTGTGAAAGATACTAGGAATGCAAGAGCAAAGTAAAGCTAGGTGGAATTCAGATTAAATGGAGAAACAAATCAAAATAAACTACATGCAGTTAATAAATAACTACGAAAACTATTTTAAAATCCCTACATAGAGGTTAAACATAAACTACTGAAAATATTTTAAAAGACCGAGCTACTAATTTTATAAAATCAAAATCTAAAACCGGATAAACTAGAAAATTTCTGGCACAAGATAAGATTTTTGAAAACTAATTATAAAAATCCTACGACTACCAACTCAAGACCAAACTGTAAAATAAGACTCTAGGGAATTTCTAAAATACTTAATCTAGCAAGAACAAGATTTTACAATTTTAGAAGGCCCTAATGCATAAATTAAGCTAACTAGGTGATTTCTTGGAAAACTAAAAGCAAAGACTCAGATTTTAAGTTTTCAAAAGCTAAAAACAGATTTAAGGTTGGGATTCATGCTTAGGGAAGTTAAAGATTCGAACTTGGGGTTTTAGAAACATAGATCTACACTTTTTAGTGCTATCTCTAAGCCTTAAAAAGCTATAACTAGATTTATCCATGGTTTGTGGTATAAATCCTTTCCTCAACTTTCCTCCTAACCCATGGCTCATGGTGGAAAGAGAAGCTGAAGAACAAAGAGCTCAAATCTTAAAAATGGCCTAAATAGCTCCCTAAGCATCCATGGTGTTTGGGAAAGGATGAGCTAGTCTCTTGGATTTGGGTTTAAGGGATTTTCTAAGTCTTTTTGAGACAAGGAAATCCCTAGAATCAAAGAGATCTTTCTCAAGAGTCTCTAGGCCTTGAGCCCTCCAAATCCAAAAAGAGATTAGATGAAGAACAAGAAGAAAACCCAAGATTAAACCTTTGAACCCCCATAATCATCCCAACCTCAAATCTTAGTGATTTACTCACTAATCATGTTCAAACCTCTCTTAAACATTGGTTTAGAGATGTTCAACATGTTAGGCTTAAGCAAGAAGAAAGATTAAAATGCAAGTTCTTGATTAAAAATTCGAAATTCAAATTAAAAAAATAAAGAAAGCTAAAAAGTACAACTATGAAGAGAAAAGGGAAAAACTAGATCTAAAAAATGGGAGAGACAATCCCCAAAAAACGTGCCTAGGTCTAAAAATTAAGTAAAACATGTTTATATAGGACCACACAAATGGTCCCCTCACTAAAAGACAAATTGTGAGTTGGCAAAGCAAAAGAAGGAAAAACAGATGGATGGATCGACCATGGCTGGTCGATCTGTGGCTCGATCCAAGCTGAATCGACGGGGCTTGGTCGATCTTCTTGCTCGATCCATGGCTGATCAACTGGGTTCAGTCGATCTGCTGCTAGATTCAAGGCTGATCGACTGGGTTCGGTCGATCTTCGTGCTCGATCCAAGGCTGATCGATTGGGTTTGGTCGATCTTCAGCTCGATTCCAGCTCCACTTCTTTTGGCCGAGCTTCCCCTTGGCTCCCATCAACTGCTAAGCCTTTCTTGCACTTTCTTCTCCACGCTCAGCATCCACCAAAGCTCCATGTACACCATATAACCTGAAAATTATGCAAATATGCAAGAAATATGCAAATGCTAATGCAACATGTTCTAAAACCTAAAATGTAACAAAAACTACAATAGCTCTAAGTATGAGTGCAAAACTATCCTAAATGAGTGCTAAAATATGCTAAATTATGAGTCTATCATTTACAGCATTTTCATAAACCCCCAAAAGCAAAAAAAAATCAGAAAACCAAGAAAAACAAAAAAAATCAGAAAACAGAAAAAGACCAAAAATATGAAGAAGGAGTTTCGTAGAACACTCACTGGGCGACGAACCGCCCGTGGGTCGGCCAGAAGGAGCCTGGCCGCGCCATGAGCCACGATGGCGCGGAGGCGGGATGCTAGGTCGCGGCCGCGACTACCCGTCGTGCGGCCAGCCGTCCTCGACAGATTTTTTCATCCCGAACTTCACCAAACCGGACCTCCTTCAACCTGTGTCAAGCCTTTCAAGTTCCTCCTTGATTCAATGGCCTGAACACGTCCTAAAGACCGCAAAGATCACTTCCACAACCGCGGCACATTGCTGTTGCATCCAAGAGAGCGAGACGAGACAAGACTCTATCCAAGTCGAGTTAAGTCAATGATCCATCTCTCTCATTCTACTTCATCCTACACGATCAGACATGTATCCACGAAGACGAAGAAGAATTCAACGATTATGGAGGAAGAAAACAGTTTGTGCAAGCTCCAGAAGGAAGAAGATGCAACTTCCTTCACCATACCGCGAAGAGGAAAGTTCCCAAAGACTAACTTCTCTCTTCCGCGACCGAGACCTTTACTGTAGTCAAGTAAGGATTTCATATGGCACTGAAGTTCGAACTAGCAACACCTGTCTTCCGGGATCCCGAACACATCACCGGATAGGCCAGCATCGACCCAAACTTCAAGTTTCTGAGGTGATGCAATCTTCAAGACGCAAAGACGGAAGATTTTTCATCTCTCATTCAAGGTGTTCTACAAAGGTCAAGGAACCAAGACGAGTACTCAGCAACTGGAGTACATGTTCTTCTCAAAAAAGGTGTGCCCTAATCATCATCATCATCAGCCGCCAACATCACCACCACACGCCCACCACCACCATCTGAAGCAAGAAAGCTCAACCGCATATCACATTCCCTTACGAGCTAAGTTTTCGATTTCTTTTGTTCAATTAAATCGATTCTAAGCAGGGACAAAAGGAGAATGATTAAGTCCTTAGCTAAATCATACCACACGCCCATCCACCCACACCAAACCCAACGCCACTTTCAAGCAAGTCTTCACAAGCTTGTACTTGAATTTACCTATCTTTTTCACCTCAACTCGGTTTAAACAAACTGGGGACAGTTTGATTTAAGTCTGGGGGGGTTTCTTATATTACTAACTATGCTTTGATTTGATGAGTCTTAAGCATACATGCATCATTTATCGAGTCGTTTTATATAGTCAAAACTTTTTTCTTTTTTCTTTTAGTCGGAAACTATGAACTTTGCTAGGTACAAGTCGTTTCAAACAAGGAACCTTAATGACCATTCTCACGGGTTTAGAAGCAAGGTTTACTAAGTTGAACACCGCGAGTGGATCATTCCAACGGAGAAAATTCTAATCTCTAGAGTACTCGAAGGATCTTGCGTTGACTCTGTGCCTAATGAATCAAAACTTCTCGTCAAGGGGCTTGAGGTACTTCGAACTTTTCTCCTCTTTTAAACTCTAGCATGACTAAGTAGATGCAATGCAACATCTCCTTGATCTTCCCTTATTATAGAAAAGAAAAAAAAATAGAAAGAAAAGTCTTAGTTTGAGAATGGCAACCTGAGTTCCTCAAAGGACAATGACGGTTCGCAGACATCATGAAAGCTTCGAAGAAGTGATCGTTCTCAAGCTGAGAAGAAAACAAAAATAGAAAAAGAAAATCGATAGAAAAGATAAAATGATACCCTAGAAAAGTAGGGAGAAATCGACTAAAGGAAGAGAAAATAGGAGAGTTGTGTCTGAAATGTCTTTGTCTAGATGTTTGGAAGAGAAGAGAATAATGTCTCGTAGACTGATACTCCCTCGATAGAGACCGTACGCCTAAATGAATAAAGGAGACAACAAGAGAAAGCTCGAAATACTCAAAGGGACCATGAAGCGTATCCGGTAAGGGTGAAAAGCTCAAGGTAACTAGACCCAAACGCCTTGAAGCTAGATTCCGAGTTACGTGGCTCAAACAGGTCGATTGCTAGACTTGTTGAGTTTCCAAGTATTGGTGAGTTTCCACGTTTTCAAACCTTTTTTCCTTACTTAGATTTCTGGTTTGTTTGAGGACAAACAAAGGTTTAACTCTAGGGGAGTTGATAACATGCATATTTTATCCGTTTTTACTATCATAAGTGAGTGCTTTAATAAGCATTTCACTAAGTTTTTAATACATAAACACTAGATTTTGAGTATTTGGTTGTTCAAGACTCCTTTCAGGTAAACTTAGCAAAAGACGCATATTTTGGAGCAAAATGGACATTTCCGGAAACAATGCTCGAGGACATAAGTTCAACATCAGACGAAGACATTCCCACCACAAGATCAAGCTCATATTTTGAGACAAAGTAGCCTTATCAGCTGTCTTTCACCTCGAAGTGGTTTTAGAACAATCCCACGGTTGGATCTCAAGTTATGGAGGAAGCAAGAAGGTCCGCCAAGCACCCGGAAGAAGCAGCTGGCCGCGCCACGGCCTGACCAGACGACCAGTGGCCGCGCCAAGGCTAGCCGCTCGGCCGGCCAGCCACTTGACAATTTCTGAGCCCATTTGAAGCCCAACTTAAACTTGCAGCCGTCTTATGCAAGCCAAGACCTAATTGACGACCAAGGGGACTTGAAGACCTATATATACTCAATGTTTAGGGTTTCTTTTAGGGAGTTCAAAGTTTTCTTTTCAAAGTTTCATTGTTTTGGTTCTGACGGCCACATATCTCTTTCTCTCTCGATCTTCATCCTTGTTCTTCGAGGGAGATCGATTTCTGCTGAAACCTTTGTTACTTTTCATTGATTTATACAAGCATGCATTTATCTATCACGTTTTCTATTCTTTCTTTCATGTCTGAGTAGTTTATTTTCGTTGGGTGTTCTTTAAGGGGATCTATGGGATATTTTATTAACTGTTTTTAAACCAATCGTTTAGGCTGAAGATTAGGATTTTCTTTCTTACCAAACTTGTTCTTATTGCATGAGTCTAGCGTCATGAACTATATATATGATCTTGGGATTTTCGAAAGCCACAATCGTGCTGAATTTCAGATCCGAACCTAGTTTGGTGGAGCGCAGCATTTCAGGGATGTTTATGCATACTTGGGAAGTTGAAGTGAACGCTTATTGTCATGATCATTATTGCGTGTTTGCCTAGGACGCAGGATACGATAGTATACTTGCGAAGTTTGCATTCATAGATCGATCCTGCTTGTTAGAGTTAGGTCGTTAAAACCAGTGATTCAGTTTAGGGAAAATCGCCTAGTCTCGTTTTCCTAACTTTGTGAGTTTGATTTCTAGTTAGAACCCCATAGATTTCCCGAGAAGATCCCCAACGTGTTTCCCCCATCTTCTTTACAACTCGAGATTTACGCACCTAAATATTCACTTTTTCTGCATTGCTCACCTGATTTTCTTTTTACAAGCACTTAAGTTTATTTTCCTTTTCCCGTTGGTTATAGGATTGATTGACAACCTCTTCTATATAAGACGTGAACCTGCTCTCTTTCTTTTCTGCAAAAACCGTGACACTCACACCAAAATCCCAGTTCCCTGCGTCTTTGGTTGCCCTGATTCTCTGTTTTGCAGTTGACCTCCTCCCTGTGGATCGATACTCTAAGTATTACAACGCATGATGTGCACTTGCAGCTTAGGGTCCTACAAATTCAAATCTCGACGAGTCCCAAAAAAAATTCTCCAATCTCGGACGACTATTTAGACCCCATCACCTATCAACAATTTCTGGGTAAAAAACTACAGAACTTTTAATGTTAGGAGACACACAAGCAGAGCTACCAGCTAAATATAGTTACATTCATAAGCCAATACTCATTTGTTATAACAATTTAACCTTACAAATGTCAAACTCTATTCCATAGATGTCATCGGCAAGATCCGCATCTTACAACGAACATATCTCAAAAATCCACAGTACAAGACAAAGATATTGATAGGCTTACAACTTACGAGGTAGTTTCTAATCATTTTTTAAAAAATTTAATACAATAATTCAAGTATTGCAGGAATACAAGTATCCGGCTTAATATATAGGATGATCAAACATCCGAATCACGTCGTACGTTGAGCATTAAATACCGAAAACATTCAACCATGCTAGTCACAAACGTGAACCCAAAAAAATATAAAGGTATAAACACAAGAAAATATATAATTATTTACACAATATTCGACAAAACTAATGAACAAAAATACATGCAGGGAAATTAAGTCTTCATTCAACACCAGCAACAAGATTTTTTTTCAACAAATCAGTTCACGCTTACAGAAAACTCAGTCAACAGCAAAATTGAAGACGAGTAAACAACTCAGCCACCATATAAAGTCCACTGATGTCACAGCTTATGTCATCTATTCTCATCATCATAATCGTTAAAGAAATACACTGGAGTCTTTTACATTGAATAATAATAAAAAAAAATTACAAATACATAATTACCAATTTCAGTTCATCTCATTCAGATTAACAAGGCCCGACACACACCCCAAATATATAAGCCTTATCATATGTTTATATTAACACGTCAAATAAACATACACCATAAAAAAAAACACATTAGTTTCTGGAAATATACTAATATATATGTGCAAGTCAAAAGTGACTAAAGTTGACCAAGATAGGAAACAAGTGAAGCTCTTTAATTTTTTCAAACTGAACCAAAAGTAAACCAATCTTAAGATTTAAAAACCTCATCACAAAAAAAAAAAAAAATTAGTATCAGTCCAATAAAAAGCCCAAGACAATATTACACAACATTTTAGCCCAATTGTAAACTTAGGTCAAGTCGTTGTCCTCCCTCGCCTTCACCACAAATCGTTGTTCACCACCGGCAATAGAAATCACCGACAGAAATAATCGAAGACAAATATACAAACCTCAAAGCTCTATCGAACCACTGAGACGGTTTCACTTCGTAATTTCCCCAACTTTTGAAAACAGAAAAACAGCTGATTTGATTGCCCACCAAACGTCTCGCATTCTCCTTACAATTAACTCCCTCTTCCACGAATATAATATCCCTCCACGACCTTTATGTGGAATCTCAAACACCCAATCCTCTTAATTGCTACAGAGATGCATCCACGGTTAAATTCTCTATATAAACACTATTATCAGCCTGAAGTTGCAGATCTCAACTCACCCCTACAAAACATATCATTATTTTCTTACAACTTCTACACCAGCCATGTCGTCTACCGGGTCAAACTCACAAATCAGAAATCGCAGCCACGTTTTGTTCAATGAGGTTGAATCGGGTACGTAAGGAGGAATTGGTTTTCAGAGTAATCCATTTCTAGGAGGCAAGAAACCCAACAAAAGGTGGCCTACTCATGGGCCTCGAGTTGCTTCTTATTGATGAACAAGTATGCGATTCTTTCTTTCTTCCTACTTCCTACTCATGCTAAGATAACTACCAATCGCACAGGCCACTGTCATACAAGGGTTCATTGCTCCAAACCGAATGGCCTGCTACAATGACGTCCTCAAATTCTACGCGACCAGAAACAAAGACCTCTTTAGAGTTACCAACCACAAGTTCACAATCTGCTTTACAGACCTTTCCACCTTCACTGAACTCTCCGAAGAATACTATTCCATAGATGCCCAAACGTTCAGGTTTCACTCATTCGAAGATTTTGAGTCAAAATCAGACATGAGAGGAGATTTATTTGGTATTATCCTCATTCCTCACCTAACAAATCTTATTTACTATGACTCAAACTCTTTATTAAAATTGTCATTACACTAGATGTTATTGGCCACCTCAAACTCATCAACGGACAGAGCCTCCACCAACGGCCCCTACTTGATGGGCAGGAGAAAGACCGAGTCTCAGTCCACCTCCAACCTAAAGAGTGATGAAATTCCTAACTCTGTATAACACAAATTCTGTCAAAAATAAACAACTAAACAAACAGCCAATGTTGTCTAACGCAGAGGCCCAATTATCAATGTCTACCTCTGGGATAACTGATATATCATGGTTTTTACCCGTTTTTGGACCATGATATAAGTGTTTTTATAGAGTCTTTTGTTAGTTTTCGAGTCCTATTTGAGTCTTTACAGGATGGAGAGCATTTGGAGCTAAATGGGATAATCTGGAACTTTTTGGAGTATTTTGGAGAAGCAGCTGAAGTGATGAAGTCGAAAGAGTAGAATCACGCGCAGAGTATCTGTGTCGATCGACACCATAGGAGGTCGGCCAAGTTTCGCGATTTCTGGAAATCGATTCTAAACCCTGATGGTTTAGAAATTAAAACCTAAAATTTAAGGAAAGAGCCTACGTCGTATTATATGTACAAAACCATAAACAGTAAAAAACTAAAAAATTATCCAATTTCGAAACATAAATTATAATTTCTAATTTTAAACTACTAATATTTTTGTAAGTTACTTACGTCCCCACATAAACTCTAAATAACAATTTCTGAATATCCTTTCTTACAGGTACCTCAAACGATAATAATGACCAACGGAAAAGGGGTCGTCCTCCGGGTTCCAAAAACAAGCCTAAAGGTATGCAACTCAACCAAGGGTGAAACTACCTTAAAATCGGAAACCTTCGTTATTTGAACCACAATTTCGATAAACTAATGGTTTATTTACTCGAAAAACCTTTTCCAATCCTGTAACCATGGAATTTAGTTTCAATCACAAATTCGATAAACTCCGGGCTTTTTATAAATTCACTTCCTATCCTACATAAGTGAATTTAAAAAAAAACACTAAAACATTTTATTTGGAATTTAATTTTTAAAACATTATAAAATTAGAAATTGCTATTTCAGCGTCTTATTAATTTATTATAGTATTATTGTTTCCATATTGGAAATTATGAATTTAGGAAAAAAAATATATCGCATTTCTTTAATTGCTTCTCAAAAAAACATAATTAGAAATTCAAAACCAGTTTACATTATTACTTTTCAAAATATTATTGTTTTATTAATTTATAATATTTATTCTTATAAAACTCAAGAAAAAACATAAACATAAATAAGTATATAGTATAGTATTTTAATATTCCAAATTTAAAATAATTTTCTTTTTTTTTTAAATAGAAAATTAGAACCATCTAAATTATTTACCTGCTTCCTGACTAAACTTAACACACTTGACTTCAAAACAGTAAAGCCAGGTTCATAGGCCTGCTTCCCTTTACAAAATCAGAAAACTATTAAAATTATAAACATTAGCGGTATATCACACTACTAAGACCACCTCCAACGGCAGATACTCTTTTCACAGTTTCTCTCAAATATAATATTAATATAACTTATTTATTTAATTAAAATTAAAATTATATAAAAAAAAGAGCTACTTATTAATTGACATCTGTAGAAAAACTGTAAGAGACAGTTTCTAAAATACCTGGTTTTAGAACGAAATCTAGTTTCTCTTTCTTTCTTTTCAATTTTTTTTAATTTTTTATTTGATAGAAACTGTCTCTAGAGACAGCGTTGGATCTGCTCTAATGTATTAGTTAATTTCATATACATTACAATGATTTCGCAATTTAAATTATGGGTAACCAATCAAAACAAATAATTTCACATATATATTTTATATTATCTTCAAACCTGTCTCCAGTTACTACTAATAGTTTGTAGAAAATTATACTAAAAACAAACCACAAAACATATAGTGACAAACAGCTACTCTACCATAAATGTCACATAAAGAAGTCAATATTGTTTATCCTTACAAATCATTAATTGGTACTACAAAACCACAATCATTCATACTCCCTCTGTTTTTGTTTAATTGTCTTTTTAGTTCGTTTCACACATATTAAGAAAACAATTACTTTTTCTGTTTTACCCCTTAATTAATACACTATTTTGTTTGATCTGATTAATTAATAAGCTAAAAAAGTTGGGATAAAACTGGAAAATCTATCATAAATCTGCATTAAAAACTGAAAACGACAATTATTTTGAAACAAAAAAAAAGTCTAAAACGACAAATAAAACAAAACGGAGGGAGTATTATGTACTTATTTTTTCTCCTTCAAATGAAACAGGACAAATAAACAGTCTATGTGAAGGCCATCCATCTGCATCTAACTTATACAATTGTAAGCATGTGCAATGGTTAAAACTTAAGAACTGATTCTTAGTTAATATTTAACTATAAAAGGAAAGAGAGAGAGAGAACGGTAAGAGAGAGAAAAGAAGAAAGCAACTAAGAATGGTTCTTAATTAAAAATCAAGTCTTCATTATTCATTTAATTTTAATCTTTTTTATTCTAAAAACCCACTTAAGAACCACCATTGCACATGCTTCTCTCACAGGTGGATGCGATATATGTTCTCTATACGGTAACATCATTTCCCACCCAAAAACTACTATTACGTACTTCCATGCAACTGAAAAAAATGTATGACAAATTAAATTAATTCTCATTTACAGTTCGACGGAAAAATGCCAGAGCAATGAGAAAAGCAATAATGCTATCCAAGCGTGTTACACGTGCAAGTAAAGGTGAACACCAAATATCATGAAACAAATCTCCATTACAAAAATATATAACATAAAGGTTTTAATAATATGTTCCCCTCACACCAGATTCAGCCACGAATAAGAAGCTGCATCAGACCAAAGGTACCCATACACAATAACTACAAAATTCTTTTTACACGTTAACTTTATTATGACAAACCAAGCAAATGTTTCCGATGTAGATAAAACACCCAGAAACGAAGATAATCCAATTCTATAATGCAGTTTTTGTGGTGCTTTAGTTTGGGCTTCGGAAAGTACTGGAAGAGATCGCAAAACCAGGACTTTAACATACACAATATGTTGCAACCAAGGACAAATCAAACTTCCACCAGTTAAACAACCACCAGATGTGCTTCAAGACCTCTTAAATTGTTTGTGGTTTCGAGATACGATACGGGTGTATAACGCAATTTTGGCATTCACATTCATCGGTGCCAAAATTGATTACAGTGTCGTGTATGGACCATAACCTTTTACATTTAGAATTCATGGTCAAAACTACCACCGTATATGATCACATATTCCAATGCCTGGCCAACCGCCAAAATTCCTCCAGCTATATATCTTCGACACCGGTAATGAAGTAAAGAACGGCTTGGAGGCGATGGGACAAACGGCATCTGATGGGAATCTTGATGAAGCATCAGTGAGCCGATTGATTGAAATGCTAGATTCACACAATTGCCTAGCAAAGATTTTTCGTAGAGCACGTGATCTATATGAGTCCAAGAACGGCCAGGAATTCACAATTAGATTGATCTCCGCCAAAGGAAAAGGAAAACAGTATGACCTCCCCTGATGCGATCCTCCAAGATCTTTCACTCAAATTGGTTTGGATAATCCTTGACGTTCTATGGAAGCGGAAACTCCAAAGAAACAAGGCCGTGGAACTTCGGTAGATAGAAAATGCGTCGTAGTAATATTAGGTATATGAAACCTAACACCTTTACCAACAATTTTAGAACGAATTCTAACACTTCAGTCGGTAGAATGGCCACACAAGTGTGATGAAAACACTTGATAAACCGGTTTGATCCCCTGGATATGACACACCAAGACAGATCGAAAGTTCACAAGGAACAAAGAGAATCACTCTCAAAAGTTTTATAAAAAAAGGGTTGTCTCTCAAAATGAGATTACATGAGGTTATAAAGAGAAAATTAGACTTGAAGAGTCTAGTCTAAGTTATTCTCGAAAACTAGAAAGAAATTAAAGAAAGATTGACCAAAAATGACTTTTAGGCTTCATTTTCGTCAAACAGAAAAGTGGCCTGTTTGCAGCCTGGCGGGTGCTCCAAACTGGCGGGTTTATGCAAATTGGTGCTGGCTTGGAAGCATATGTTAGGCCGGCGGGTTTGTGCGAAAGTAGCATAACCTCAGTGTTTTGTACTTTTGCTCCCATAATGCTTTCTTTGTCTATAACTTCTTGAATAAGTCCATTAAGTGCATTCCTTAGCTTCTTAACTCTCGCCCGAGTCATTGGTCCTTCAGGTACAAGCATTGCATCCTCAGGTTCAAGCTCAGCTTCCACTTGATTATCCTTGTTGCTTTCCATGATCACATCATGCCCCTTTTCTTGAAAAGGATTTGACCTCAAATCCGGTTCATCTGCATCAAAAGGAACTAAGTCAGAAACATTAAAGGTTGAACTCACATTGTACTTACCTTGCAAGTCAATTTGATAAGCATTGTCACTAATTTTCTTCAAAACTTTGAATGGACCATCGATCCTTGGCATGAGTTTAGACTTTCTTTCAGCTGGAAAGCGTTCCTTTCTCAAGTGTACCCAAACCAGATCTCCAACGTCAAAGACCATCTTTTTCCTCCCTTTGTTTGCTTGCATTTCATAATGCTTTGTCCTTGCTTCAATGTTTAATCGTGCTTTCTCATGGATCTGTTTAACAAGTTCAGCTTTCTTTTTCCCATCCATGCTAACTATTTCATTCAAAGGCAAAGGGATTAGATCCAAAGGAGTTAGAGGATTGAAACCATAAACAATCTGAAAAGGAGAATACTTGGTAGCAGAATGAACTGAATGATTATATGCAAACTCAACATGAGGCAAACAATCTTCCCAAGTTCTAATGTTTTTTTAATGATTGCACGCAAGAGTGTAGACAAAGTTCTATTCATAACTTCAGTTTGTCCATCAGTTTGAGGATGATAAGTAGTTGAAAACAACAACTTAGTCCTTAACTTAGACCACAAAGTTTTCCAGAAATAGCTTAAGAACTTAGTGTCTCTATCAGATACAATTATTCTAGGCATTCCATGCAGTCGAACAACCTCTCTAAAGAACAACTCAGCAACAAGCGATGCATCATCAGTTTTATGACATGGAATAAAATGTGCCATTTTAGAGAATCTATCTACAACAACAAAGACAGAATCCCTTCCTTTCCTAATTCTAGGCAATCCCAACACAAAATTCATAGAGATATCAGTCCAAGGCTCAGTATGAATGGGTAAAGGAGTATACAAACCATGGGGTTGCACCTTTGATTTTGATTGCTTATAAGTGACACATCTACCATAGATCCTTTCCACATCTCTCTTCATATGCGGCCAGTAGAAATGATCCTGCATAACGTCTAATGTTTTGGCAACTCCAAAATGTCCCATTAAGCCTCCTCCATGAGCTTCTCTAACGAACAAATCTCTCAAAGAGCAATTAGGCACACACAAACGATTTTCATAAAACAAAAATCCTTCATGCCTAAAATACTTTCCATAAGCAAATTTTTCACAAGCTTGAAACACTTCTTTGAACTTAGAATCAGTTTCATACATTTCTTTAAGTTGTTCAAATCCTAACAACTTAGCATCAAGAGTAGAGATGAGGACGTACCTTCTTGATAAAGCATCATCAACAACTTTTTCCTTACCTTGTTTGTACTTGATGACATAAGGGAACGTCTCAATGAATTCTACCCATCTGGCATGTCTTTTGTTTAGCTTTTGTTGGCCTTTTAAGTGCTTTAAAGACTCATGATCAGTGTGAATCATGAACTCTTTTGGTCAAAGATAATGCTGCCACGTTTGTAAGGCTCGGACCAAGGCATAGAGCTCCTTATCATATGTTGGATAGTTCAAGGTGGCTCCTCCTAGTTTCTCACTGAAATAAGCAATGGGCCTCTTCTCTTGCATTAGCACTGCTCCAATACCTACACCAGAAGCATCACATTCAATTTCAAAGGTCTTAAGAAAGTTAGGCAGGGACAAAAGAGGTGCGTTTGTAAGCTTCCCTTTCAAAGTCTGAAATGCCTCTTCATGTGCTTCTTCCCATTTGAAACCAATGTCCTTTTTTATTACTTCAGTCAGTGGTGCAGCAATAGTACTAAAGTCTTTCACAAAACGTCTATAGAAGCCTGCTAGTCCATGGAAACTTCTGACTTCTCCAACTGTCTTTGGACTATGCCATTCACGAATTGCTTTGACTTTTTCTTCATCAACCTGTATACCCGTGATGTTATTGATGGCTCCGCAATCAACACACATTCTCCAAGTACCATCCTTCTTTGGCACAAGCAGAACTGGCACAACACAAGGGCTCATGCTCTCTCGAATGTATCCCTTCTCCTTCAGCTCACTGACTTGTCTTTGTAACTCCTTGGTCTTCACTGGATTGGTTCTGTAAGCTGGACGATTAGGTAGTAAAGCTCTAGGGACAAAGTCTATTTGATGCTCAATCCCACGAATTGGTGGTAAACCACTAGGGTTGTCTTCAGGGAATACATCTCCAAAATCCTGCAAAAGAGAAGTGACTTCACTCGGTAGCACCGGTTCAATGTCAGTTAAACTCATTAGAGTTTCTTTGTAAACAAATAAAATCACGGGCTGTTTAGAGAAAAGAACTCTCTTAACCTCACTAGACCTCACAAAGCAGTTTGAATTTCTCACGGGTTTACTCTCAAAGGCCTTTTTCTTGCTTTTACTCAAACTCTCACTCTCTTTTTGCTGGATAGTGTTTGGGGGCTCACTCAGAGTGTATTGCTCTTTTTTTTTCTTCTTGCTCAAGTGTTTTTGATCTTGATGTACCTCAGATGGTGTCAATGGAACTAGAGTGAACTTCTTTCCCTTAAACTCGAAAGTGTGCTTGTTTGAGAATCCATCATGTGTAACCTTGCGATCAAACTGCCACAGTCTCCCCAAAAGAATATGACCAGCTTCCATTGGCAAAACATCACACAGAATCTCATCCTTATACTTTCCAATAGAAAAAGGAACTCTTACTTGCTTTCTCACTGCCATTTCTCCATTGTCATTCAACCATTGCAGGCTATAAGGTTTCGGATGTCTCTCAGTTTGTAGACCCAACTTCTGAACCATAGTCTGACTAGCAACATTCGTACAGCTTCCTCCATCAATGATGAGGCTGCAAACCTTCTCATGAACAAGACATCTTGTGTGAAACAAGTTCTCTCGCTTTTCTGTTTCCTCAGATTTGGTTTGAACTCTCAAAGATCTCCTAGTGACAAGCAAATCATCTTTAAGTGGAAGTTCATCACTTTCTCTTGATGAATCTTATTCCTCTTCTTCTTCTTCTTCAGTAACAATATCTCCATTGTCTAGAAGAAGCATAGTTCGTCGGTTAGAGCACTCATTGGTATAATGTCCCTTGCCATGACACTTGAAGCATTGAACATCATGGTTCCTTGGCTTTGTATGCTCTTTTCTCTCTTTGTTATCTTGAATAACAGCTGCTGGTTTAGCATCAAACCTTTGTTTTGTGTTTGTCTTTTCTTCTCTGGAATAAGTAGGTTTTGCATTAGATTATCTATCACCATAAGACTTTTGAGTTGTACCCCTCCTCTTGAGTTGTTGCTCCATCAAGATAGCTTTGTGTATCATCTCTTCCAAGTCTACATAGTGTTGTAGCTCCATCCGATCCTGAAGATCTCTGTTCATACCACTCAAGAATCTTGCCATGGTGGCTTCTCGATCTTCATCAATATCAGCTCTTATCATAAGAGTCTCTATCTCTTGGTAGTAATCCTCCACATTTCTGCTCCCTTTAGTTAATCTCCTTAGCTTTTGGTGCAGCTCTCTGTGGTAATGTCCTGGTACAAAGCGCTTCCTCATTATCGCTTTCATTTCATTCCACGTTTCAATGGGATGCTCTCCATTGCGTCTCATGCTAGTAACAAACTGATCCCACCAATTAATAGCATAATCATAGAATTCAGTGGCTGCTACTCTAACCTTCTTGTTCTCTGAGTAGTTTTGGCAATCAAAGACGAGCTCAATCTTTTTCTCCCACTCTAAATAGTCATCTGGATCATTTTTCCCATGGAATGATGGAATTTTTATCTTAAGACCACCCAAGTTGTCATCAGCCTGTCCTCTTGCGTCTCTAGCACGTCTACGCCTCCTTTGGCTTCCCTGAGATGAGTGATCATCACGACTATAGTAGTCATCATCTACTTCAACCCTCACTGGTCTATGTTGATTTCTTTCTCTCACAACAGGCACAGCTTGGGGTTGCCTCTGTATAGCCTCAGCACGCACTTCTTCTAGCCTCTCATACACACCATTCATCTCGATCCTCAGCATTCTTTGCATTTCTCTCATAATTGCTTGCAATTGCAAATTCGGCACTGCTTCTCTTTGTTCATTGTTGTTATCTCCATCGTGATTAGACATGATTAATTCTCCTGCAAAACTCAACAAACAAGTTAGAAGTAAAAGTTCTCACAAGTGTTTCTCTCAAGTGTTTTCCCTCAAAAGTGTTTAACTCTCAAAGTGTTTCACTCAAACAAATAGACACTCAGTGAATTCTCTTAGTTCCAATAGATCTAACAATCACCAAGTTGTGTTTTCCCCAAAGAATCAATGAGCAAAATCAAACAACAACTAATGTAGAACAGAAGATAGATGGCATATAATAGAAGATAGATGGCTTCGTATAGAATAGAAGATAGATAGTTTAAGAATTTTCTTGGCAAGTCGATTTACCAACCAGATCCCTTTCTTTCTTTTTGTTTTTTGATTTTCATTTTTTTTTTTTTGTATTCTTTTTTTTTTGTATGCTTTTCTTTGGATCCTTTTTTTTTTTTGGCTGGCTCAACTAGTGATTACAGCAGATAGAAAGAAAAGAAGATGAAAAGTTACAAATAAGAAGATGAAAAGATGAGAAGATGAAAGATAGAATGATAACCGAACTTATGAGCGTTGCTCTGATACCACTTGATGCGATCCTCCAAGATCTTTCACTCAAAGTTGGTTTGGATAATCCTTGACGTTCTATGGAAGCGGAAACTCCAAAGAAACAAGGCGGTGGAACTTCGGTAGATAGAAAACGCGTGGTAGCAATATTAGGTATATGAACCCTAACACCTCACACCAACAATTTGAGAACGAATTCTAACACTTCAGTCGGTAGAATGGCCACACAAGTGTGATGAAAACACTTGATAAACCGGTTTGATCCCCTGGATATGACACACCAAGAAAGATCGAAAGTTCACAAGGAACAAAGAGAATCACTCTCAAAAGTTTTATAAAAAAAAGGGTTGTCTCTCAAAATGAGATTACATGAGTTTATAAAGAGAAAATGAGACTTGAAGAGTCTAGTCTAAGCTAATCTCGAAACTAGAAGGAAATTAAAGACAGATTGACTAAAAATGACCCAAAAATGACTTTTGAGCTCATTTTCGTCAAGCAGAAAAGTGGCATGTTTGCAGCTTGGCGGGTGCTCCAAACCGGCGGGGTTGTGAGAATCATGGCCAGCCTGGAAGCATTTGTTAACCCCGGCGGGTGCTCTAAACTAGCGGGTTTGTGCGAGAGGAGTACATGTACTTTTGCTCCCATAATGCTTTCTTTGTCTATAACTTCTTGAATAAGTCCATTAAGTGCATTCCTTAGCTTCTTAACTCTCGCCCGAGTCATTGGTCCTTCAGGTACAAGCATTGCATCCTCAGGTTCAAGCTCAGCTTCCACTTGATTATCCTTGTTGCTTTCCATGATCACATCATCCCCCAAACTAATGAGGTTGCTGGTATTATCGTTGGTGAAATGTCAACTACATTTGGTCACAAAGATGTCGTCCTACAGTTGCAATCAAGACACCTACAAGAAATTAGAGATGACCATCAACTATTCATGAGCTTGCAATACCCACTTCTATTCCCTTACAGTGAGTATGGTTTCCACACAGAGATACCGTTACAACTCGACGAAGGAAGCATGGCGGAACCGCCGAACCGAAACCAACCGAAGGAGATATCCCCACGGTCATGGAGGGCAGAATGACTCGGTCCACGACCAAGTCATTACGTCAAAAGTTCAACCTGGCTGTGGAACAGATCATAAGAACGATTAAACACGAGACCATAGACCCGCCGCCATCAACCGCTCTTGGAAACTACAAGAGACCCGAGAAGGAGCAATGGGAGGAATTATCCCAGCAAGACATCATGCAAGCTTCCCCACAGCACGGCCAAGGTATGACTCTTTCGCTAACTGATTCCATAATAAAAAATGACAAGAAGCAGGAGGAGACCATCACCGAGCCTCAAGATGCCGCGATCATAAGCCTAGAAGGCGAGAAAGAACATTTGGCGCTTCCGGAAGAGTTTGAAGAACAAGAGGAGCATTCCAGTGAAGACTTCAACACCATGACATCAAGAACACTCCAGGCTGTCCAAGACAAGAGGAAGCTCACCAAAGCCGCGCCGGAAATCATCAAGACCTTCCAACATCGAGCTTGGCAACTTCTACGCGAGAACAAGGTATTTTCAATTTCTATAATGCGTGCAGGTACAAGTTACATTTCAGAGCTTCCAGACTAAATCTACGCACGTCAAGAAAGGCCAAGAAAAATATCAAAGTGTTGGTCGAATTAATTTAGTTGGTTTCATAAGTTTGTTTCCTTTTCTGTTTAAAACGCTAGCATTTTCCTTTTTATTGTATTAGGAGTTTTTCCGTTTTGTTGCTTTTGTTTTTTTCTTTATTTTCTTTTGTATTTTTTGCATTTATTTGCCCTATGGGGAGACCCTAGAAGGTCACGCCGTTGAGCTGTTTATAAAGCTCCACTTCGGCTTTGTAGTCCGCATCTTTTTACCACATATCAATAAAATTGGCAGTTCTTCTCAAGACAAGTCTTGTGAAACTCTTTGCTCTGAACCTTTGCGTGTGTGATTCACCAAAGCTTCAAGCACCCCTTGCTGTATCAGAGAACCCTCCATATTCTCTGTGGTGCCCTCGATCCCCCCCCATCATGTCCAGATTGCTTGTGGAATCAAGTTGTCTTGTTCAATCGCTGTTTGTGGAATCACTCATCAAATTATAGGTTTACACCATCTAGTATCAGAGCCGAAAGGTTCCCAACATCAGGTGATATCTATCCCTCTACCTTTCGGTTTGCTTTAGTTTGCTTTTGTTTCTGTTTCATGAAGAAAACCCTATAAAAAATTGTTTTTTCTTCCGTTTGTTCTTGCTTAGTTCCTGTTCTTATTAGATCCGCTTAAACCCTAAAAGAAAAGTTGCTGTTTAGATAGATCCGGTTAAGTTGCTACAGTCAAGTGGTTTCCTTTGATTGTGCGAGTTGATTTGATTATCTGTTTGCTAGTTTTGTTTCTTTTGCTTAGTTATAAACCCGAAAACCCTAAAAAGAAAGTTGTTTATTTCCGTGTTGTTTAGATTGCCATTTATTGCATCTCTTTGGTTTCCTTGATTTGCTAAACTAATCGGTTTGTTTTAAGTTCTGCGTAAGTTGTTTTGTTGATTTTTGTTTTCATCTATTGTGGTGCTTTGATAGTTTGTTGTTTTTACTTGGATTACAGGAACCAAACAAGCGTGTTATGGGCGACATGGGTGAAGAAGTTCCCCAAGACGCTGTTATCCAGATGATGGCCGCCTTCAGGGAAGAGATGCGAGCTATGAGACAGGAGTTTGGTGAGCGTATGGTGCGCTTGGAACAGCCACCACCACCACCAGCTCCGGCTGCTGCCCCTCCACCGAGATCCCCCGTGAGAAACTTGGTGGAACCTGAGGAGAAAAAAAATGCCTGAGCTTGAAGATGACCTTCCCCCTGACCCGTTACAACAACAATACCAGCGTGCACAAGACCCCCTGAGGAGACAGCGTGTACGAGAAGAAGAGCATAGGGAGGGAAACATGGATGTTAAGCTAACCCCACCCACCTTTGCTGCAAAGTCTAATCCAGACGTATATCTAGATTGGGAGAGGAGGCTTGAATATATCTTTGAGTGCTATGGGTATGGAGACCGCAAGCGAGTTGCCTTAGCTGCTACACAGCTCACCGACAACGCAATTGCTTGGTGGGACAGAAAAGTGGCCGAGAGAAGGAGGAACCGCTTTGCACCAGTCACCATGTGGAGAGACATGAAGTTTCTCTTGAGGTCCAGATACGTTCCTGATCATTACCACATGGATCTACAGAAGAGATTCTGAAAGCTTTCTCAAGGAACAAGAACCGTGGACGAGTACTTTGAAGAGTTTGAGAAGTTAATGAATCTGTTGGAGCTAGAGGAATCAGAAGAAGCTTTGATGGCTCAATTTATTGATGGCCTACATGAGCGTATTGCTAGGAAGGTTGAGAGAACCCAATACAGCGGTATGCACGAGCTTCTACACCTCTCGGTGCAAATAGAACAGCAGATCAAGCGCAAGACTAGCCTATCCAACCGAAGCCGAGCACCACAACCGTGGAATGCAAGTAACTCTAAGCCTATGGACAAGGGAAAGGCAGTAGAGGTTGAGTCACGCTTCAAGAGCAAAGCCACTGAACCCCCCAACACCACACGGCCAGAGCAATGTAAGTTTCCTAATACATCTAGAACTCGAGAGATCATATGCTTTAAGTGTTAGGGACGTGGCCACACATCAAGAGAATGCCCCAACCAGAGAACCATGATCCTGACCCCGAGTGGAGATTATGAATCTCAAGACGAGGCCGAGGACGAGCCTGATGGTGAGCTAGAAGGCGAGATAGACTATCCTGATCATGGCGAGATGCTTGTCACCAGGAGGATCTTAAGTGCTCTAGTTACGCCAGAAGAGAAAGTGCAAAGAGAAAACATCTTTCACACAAGATGCACCATCCGGAACAAGGTATGTAATCTTATCATAGACGGTGGTTCTTGCACTAACGTTGCTTCTAAATACATGGGTAGAGAAGCTAGGTTTAGAGAAGACCAAGCACCCGAGGCCATACAAGCTGAGATGGTTAAATGATCAAACTGAGCTGAGGATATCTGAACAAGTCATTATACCGTTCAGCGTGGGGAAGTATCAAGACGAAGTAACCTGTGATGTTGTGCCGATGCAAGCTGGGCATCTTCTGCTGGGAAGGCTGTGGCAGTTTGATCGAGCAACAAGTCATAATGGCCGGTCCAACTTCTACTCTTTCACTTACAAGGACCGTAAGCACAACCTACCCCCCTTAAGCCCCACCGAAGTGCATCAAATGTAAACCCATATGGCTAAGGAAACCGAGGTAAGTAAATCTAACTTGTACATTACAAGTAATACCGTTTTTAAAACCATGAGTGCCCGTGACACCATGCTACTAATGGTTTTCAAAGATTGTCTAAGTACAGGTTTAGGTGATCCACAAATTCCAAGTGAGGTACAAGCTGTCTTAGACCGGTTTAAAGACTTGTTTCCTGAGGAGATACCGGCTGGATTGCCCCCTTTCCGTGGGGTAGAGCATCACATTGACTTGGTCCCCGGCTCTGCCTTACCCAACAAGACCGCCTATAGGATGAATCCGGAGGAGACCAAAGAACTTGAGAATCAAGTAAAAGACTTGATGGACAAGGGATACATTCAGGAGAGCCTTAGTCCATGCGCCGTACCAGTACTACTAGTACCTAAGAAGGACGGTACATGGTGGATGTGTGTAGACTGCCGGGCGGCCAACAACATTACCATCAAGTACCGACACCCCATC
This sequence comes from Alliaria petiolata, assembly GCA_020283515.1. NCBI lineage: Eukaryota > Viridiplantae > Streptophyta > Magnoliopsida > Brassicales > Brassicaceae > Alliaria > Alliaria petiolata. The sequence goes on along the minus strand of JAHZTW010000004.1, from coordinate 23,944,235 downwards.
CCGCGCCTTGATGACATGCTAGACGAGCTTAGTGGAGCGACTATCTTTTCATAGGTGGATCTCAGGAGTGGATACCATTAGGTGAGGATGAGAGAAGGCGATGAATGGAAGACCGCCTTCAAGACTAAGCAAGGCTTATACGAGTGGCTTGTGATGCCGTTCGGCCTCACCAACGCCCTTAGCACTTTCATGCGGCTAATGAACCAGATTCTACGATCCTTCATAGGGAGATTCGTAGTGGTCTATTTTGATGATATACTTGTGTATAGCAAATGCTTAGCTGATCATCTTATGCATTTAGAACTTGTTTTAAAAACGCTTCGGAAGGAAAGCTTATATGCTAACCTGAAGAAGTGCTCCTTTTGTACTAACAAGCTTGTTTTCTTAGGCTTTGTAGTAAGTGAACAGGGCTTGCAAGTAGATGAGGAAAAGATCAAGGCTATTCAAGAATGGCCCACGCCAAGTACTATCGGCCATGTTAGAAGCTTTCACGGTCTAGCCTCCTTCTACCGCTGGTTTATTAAAGATTTCAGCACCGTGGCTGCCCCACTCACGGCTGTTATCAAGAAGAACGTTCCATTCTCATGGGGAGAAGCACAGGAAGCTGCATTCAACACGCTCAAGGACCGTCTCACGCGAGCACCGGTCTTGGCATTACCGGACTTCGAGGTAATGTTTGAGGTAGAATGCGATGCTTCGGGCTTAGGCATAGGAGCTGCCCTACACCAGACAGGCCGGCCAGTAGCTTACTTCAGTGAGAAGCTGAGTGGAGCCACGCTAAACTACCCGACCTACGACAAGGAGCTATACGCGTTAGTGAGGGCCTTAGAAACATGGCAGCATTACTTGCTATCCAAGGAATTTGTTATCCACACTGACCACGAGACGTTAAAGTACCTGAGAGGGCAGACATCACTGAAGAGACGACACGCCAAGTGGTTGGAATTCTTAGAGACATTCCCTTACGTGATCAAGTACAAGAAAGGAAAAGACAACGTGGTGGCTGATGCATTATCTAGGAGGCACGCACTAATCACTACAATGGAGGCTAAGATTCTAGGATTTGAGCAGATCAAGGGTTTGTATGAGGAAGATCCTGACTTTGGAGAGAGTTACAAGGAGAATGCCAAAGGAGCTTACAACGCTTACTATATCTTTGATAGATTTCTATTCAGGGACAAACGGCTGTGCATTCCCCAAGGTTCAATCCAAGAGTAACTAATCCGGGATTCTCATGGTGGTGGCCTAATGGGACATTTCGGCATCGCCAAGACTCTAGCCGTGGTTACTGATCATTTCTTCTGGCAACATGTGGAGAAGTTCTGTGGCCGTTGCATCACATGCCGAAAGGCCAAATCCAGGTTACATCCTCAGGGTCTATATACGCCTTTACCAATACCTAACGCCCCTTGGGTAGATATTTTCATGAACTTTGTATTAGGTTTGCCAAAGATCAGGCACAAGGACTCGATCTTTGTGGTTGTGGATCAATTCAGCAAGATGGCACACTTTATACCATGCGCCGGCATCAGTATTGCAGATACGCCTCTTTAGCATTTAATATTAATAAATAAATAAAATTTGAAAAAAACAGATTTACGTTTAAAAAAAAAAAAAAAAACATCGGCGAATCGGATCTCGACACGTGTCGAGCTTCTTCTTCAGGATCAATTCTTCCGTTTCTTCCCTGAGAGTCGTCTCTCTTAAAAATCTTTCCCACATCATTTTTGTTTTGTTTTTTCTTTATTTTATTAGTTAAGAACTTCAAAAAAACTGTGGAAGATGCAACCCAAACCGCGGACTTATTTTTCAAAGAAGTGGTGCGTTTACATGGAGTGCCAAGGTCAATCGTTTCAGATCGTGACACCAAATTCCTCAGCCACTTCTGGAAAACCCTTTGGAGAAAGATGGGTACTAAGCTGCTATTTTCCACCACGTGCCACCCCCAAACGGATGGCCAAACCGAGTCGGTAAACCGTACTCTTTCAACCTTACATAGAGCAACGCTTGGTAAAAACATGAAAATATGGTTAGATTGCATTTCATTTATTGAGTTTGCTTATAACCGTGCTACTCACTCTGCCTCTAAGTTGTCCCCTTTTGAAGTTGTATACGGTCTTAACCCCCTAGCACCAATAGACCTCACGCCAATACCGCAAGCTGAACAAGTGAACATGGTTGGGCTTAACCGCGGAGAATTAATCAAGAAACTACATTTAAAGGCTAAAGAGAACATTGAGAAAAATACAGAGGAGTATAAGAGGAACAAAGACAAGGGACGCAAGGAGATTGTCTTTGAACTAGGCGAATGGGTTTGGTTACATATGAGGCCGGAACGATTCCCGCAGAAGAGAAGCTCCAAGCTCTCGCCTAGAGGAGACGGCCCATTCAAAGTCTTAGAGCGAATCAACGACAATGCCTACAAGCTGGAACTTCCAGGTGAGTTTAATATCTCACATAGCTTTAATGTTGCTGACTTAACTCCGTTTGATACAGAAAAAACGGTTTTGAGGGCAAAACCTTCTCAAGAGGGAGGGAATGGTGGAACCGCCGAACCGAAACCAACCGAAGGAGATGTCCCCACGGTCATGGAGGCAGAATGACTCGGTCCAAGACCAAGTCCTTACGTCAAAAGTTCAACCTGGCTGTGGAACGGATCATAAGAACGATTGAACCCGAGACCATAGACCCGCCGCCATCAACCGCTCTTGGAAGCAACAAGAGACCCGAGAAGGAGCAATGGGAGGAATTATCCCAACAACACATCATGCAAGCTTCCCCACAGCACGGCCAAGGTATGAATCTTTCTCTAACTGATTCCATAATAAAAAATGACAAGAAACAGGAGGAGACCATCGCCGAGCCTCAAGATGCCGTGATCACAAGCCTAGAAGCCGAGAAGGAACATTTGCCGCTTCCGGAAGAGTTTGAAGAACAAGAGGAGCGTTCCAGCGAAGACTTCAACACCATGACATCAAGAACACTCCAGGCTGTCCAAGACAAGAGGAAGCTCACCAAAGCCGCGCCGGAAATCATCAAGACCTTCCAACATCGAGCTTGGCAACTTCTACGCGAGAACAAGGTATTTTCAATTTCTATAATGCGTGCAGGTACAAGTTACATTTCAGAGCTTCCAGACTAAATCTACGCACGTCAAGAAAGGCCAAGAAAAATATCAAAGTGTTGGTCGAATTAATTTAGTTGGTTTCATAAGTTTGTTTCCTTTTCTGTTTAAAACGCTAGCATTTTCCTTTTTATTGTATTAGGAGTTTTTCCGTTTTGTTGCTTTTGTTTTTTTCTTTATTTTCTTTTGTATTTTTTGCATTTATTTGCCCTATGGGGAGACCCTAGAAGGTCACGCCGTTGAGCTGTTTATAAAGCTCCACTTCGGCTTTGTAGTCCGCATCTTTTTACCACATATCAATAAAATTGGCAGTTCTTCTCAAGACAAGTCTTGTGAAACTCTTTGCTCTGAACCTTTGCGTGTGTGATTCACCAAAGCTTCAAGCACCCCTTGCTGTATCAGAGAACCCTCCATATTCTCTGTGGTGCCCTCGATCCCCCCCCCCATCATGTCCAGATTGCTTGTGGAATCAAGTTGTCTTGTTCAAGCGCTGTTTGTGGAATCACTCAGCAAACCCTCACATCCATAAATCAATCCAACGTGAGAGAGTCTCTAGACCAGCACGTTTGATCTCATCCTATGAATCTCATCCCATTTGAGGTTTACACCAAAGCACGAGAAAAAGAGCTTTTCTTAGTATACGTCAGTTCTACGCTTACCAAATCCACACCCGTTTAAATGAAGGAATGGCAATAATAAAGGGAGGTAGACTACTTCATCAGTACGTCGTAGATGCATATACAACCATTGAACAAGAAGTACTTCGATGGGCAAAAGACAATCAAGATAAACTAAGAGCCGATCTATACAGCAATGTATGTGATGCAGTAGGAAAAGGTGACACTAATGCTAAAAAGATTGGTAAAAGGTTTATCTTACCGCCATCTTTTACCGGGGGACCACGCTACTTGATCGAAAAATATCATGACGCAATGACAATATGCAGAGAATATGGGAATCCTGATTTGTTCATCACAATGACAGCAAACCCAAATTGGAAAGAGATAAAAGATCATCTAAAAGCATATGGTGGTGCCTCTCCTAACGATAGACCCGATATAGAGTGTCGAGTTTTCAAAATGAAGCTAGACCAGATGATTGAAGATTTCAAAAAGGGGACATTCTTCAAACCATACACTGCAGGTTTATTTCTAATCACAATAAAGATTCTTAATATTTAAAATAAACTTATTTTATAATCAATAACCAGTATTAACAAATCCCATCTACTCTCGCAGTCGTTCACAGAATAGAGTTCCAAAAAAGAGGTCTCCCACATGCACATATGCTGCTATGGTTTGGACATTCAACAAAAACACTAAGCCCTGAAGATGTAGACACGATCATCTCAGCAGAACTGCCAAGTAAAAGCAAAGACCTCGAAGGGTATGAACTTGTGGCAAAACACATGATGCATGGGCCATGTGGACTAGATAGACATAGATCACCATGCAAGGAAAAGCAGGTGTGTACCAAAAAATACCCCCGCTCTTATATTGATCGTACACCAGTTGACAAATCAGGTTACATAATATATCGTCGACGTAAATTCGATGAAGATTATGTCATAAAGGAGGGTACAAAGTTGGATAATAAATTTGTTATCCCACATAACATTGATATCCTCAAAAAGTACAAGGCACACATAAATGTTGAGTGGTGCAACAGAACAAGTGCTATAAAGTACCTTTTCAAAAATATAACTAAAGGAGTTGACAAAGCCACAGTTGTTATTGAGAAGGGAAACAATCCAGCTCCAAACACTCAAGAAAAAGGCCAGCCAAAGATCCAAAGAAACGAGATACAAGAATATGTAGATTGTCGTTATTTATCTGCCTGTGAAGCTATGTGGAGGACTTTTGCTTTCCACATACACAAACGGAAACCGTCTGTCAAAAAACTTGCCATCCATTTGGAAGGCCAACAAAATCTGAACTACAAAGACACAGATAATCTGCGGTGCATTTTGCAAAGACCGGGGATCGAGAAGACTATGTTCACCGAGTACTTAGAATTGTGCAAAAGATCCGAGAAAGCTAGAGATTTGCTTTACGTTCAAATACCAGAACATTTTGTGTGGGACAAAGCGCTAAAGATATGGTCAGAAAGGAGAACGACAAAAAAAACAATAGGTAGAATTGTAACGATACATCCAGCATCAGGAGATCTCTACTATTTAAGAATACTGATCAATGTGCTAAAAGGGAGAACATCCTTTGATGAGCTTAAAACAGTCGGGAATATACTACACCCAGACCATAAATCAGCATGCTACGCAAGAGGTTTACTAGACAATGATGCAGAATGGCATGCTGCAATGGCCGAAACAAATACGTGGGCAACCCCTTACCAATTACGACAAATGTTTGTCACATTACTCATATATTGTGAGATTGGTAATCCTCTAGAGCTTTGGAACCGTTGTTGGAAGTCATTAGGCGAAGACATCCTTTACAAAAAGCAACAACTGTTCAACCATAGAACACTAGAGTTAGGTGAAGGAGACCTACAGCAATATACCTTGGTAGAAGTGGAGAAGATTTTACATCAACACGAACGCTCCCTCGGTGAGTTTAAAGGGCTGCCACTACCAAATCCTAACCTCTTGAAAAAGATAGGAAATACTCTGTGGAAGCAAGAAACAGAATACAATACAACAGAAGAAAAAGAAAAGCATGAAAGCCTTTTTAGTCAGCTTAACACAGAACA
>JAHZTW010000004.1:23891670-23938129 GCA_020283515.1 Alliaria petiolata | reverse complement strand
TTGGGGATGGGTTAGATTTAGGGTTTTCTAATGGTTCAATCTTGCAATCTAGGTTAGATTCTTTCATCTCTCTTCTTATTAAGGTGTTCTTAATGCCAAATAGCTAATCTTTTGCTATTTTGGATCATAAGCATTTCACACACCCACCAAGTGTTTGATGAAATGCTTGAACCACTTTTTTTAGATATTTACATTCCTAGCCTAAGACATTAGTTGCCTAGGGTGTTTATCATGCCATTTAGACTCATGTTTAATGCTTGCTAATCATTTTAATGCGAACACATCATTAGTTCATTAAGGTGATTAGGAAAGGGATTAGTACCACACATCATGGATTAGTCTTAATTAGTGTTGTAGGCATAGAGAAAGCTTGTTTGAGTTGCTTAAATGATTGCAAAGTTGGCCATTTAGATGCCCAAATCAATGATTCCATCCCTAGGTTTCGTTTTTAGTAATTTGTTAATCTTGCTTAGTAGTAAATCGTTTGATTAGTGCTTGATTAGTGATAATTAAGGTTTTAGCTCATATAATTAGTCTTGTAGTATCTCTCTTAGCTAGTAGTTTGCTTCTAATATTTCCTTGTCACTTCAACCCTTTAATTTGGCTTAGCTTAAACCGAACTTTGTATTCCTTTTGCATCAAACTCCCAAGATGGATTGATATCTCAAGTATTGCAATGACATGAGCAATTGAGGAATTGCTAACAAGACATAAAAATCTTGTTTCACATACACAGACGGAAATCGTCTGTCAAAAAACTTACCATCCATTTGGAAGGCCAAGAAAATTTCAACTACAAAGACACGGATAATATGCGCTGCATTTTGCAAAGACCAGGGATCGAGAAGACTATGTTCACCGAGTACTTAGAATTGTGCAAAAGATCCGAGAAAGCACGAGATTTGCTTTACATTCAAATACCATAACATTTTGTGTGGGACAAAGGGTTGAAGATATGGTCTGAAAGGAGAACGACAAAAAAAACAATAGGTAGAATTGTAATGATACATCCAGCATCAGGAGATCTATACTACTTAAGAATACTGATCAATGTGCTAAAAGGGCGAACAACCTTTGATGAGCTAAAAAAAGTCGGGAATATACTACACCCAGACCATAAATCAGCATGCTACGCAAGAGGTTTACTAGACAGTGATGCAGAATGGCACGCTGCAATGGCTGAAACAAATACGTGGGCAACCCCTTACCAACTACGACAAATGTTTGTCACATTACTCATATATTGTGAGATTGGTAATCCTCTAGAGCTTTGGAACCGTTGTTGGAAGTCATTAGGCGAAGACATCCTTTACAAAAAGCAAAAACTGTTCAACCATAGAACACTAGAGTTAGGTGAACGAGACCTACAACAATATACCTTGGTAGAGGTGGAGAAGATTTAACATCAACATGAATGCTCCCTCAGTGAGTTTAAAGGCCTGCCACTACCAAATCCTAACCTCTTGAAAAAGCTAGGAAATACTCTGTGGAAGCAAGAAACATAATACAATACAACAGAAGAAAAAGAAAAGCATGAAAGCCTTTTTAGTCAGCTTAACACAGACCATAGAACAATTTATGACGCGATGATAGATTCAATAGAAAATCAGCGTGGCAAGCTATTCTTTGTTTACGGGCTAGGAGGAACGGGAAAAACTTTTTTATACGAGACAATCATTTCAAAGTTACGATCTACCAATGGGATTGTCTTGCCAGTGGCATCCTCGGGAATTGCAGCACTACTACTACCAGGTGGTAGGACAGCACATTCACGATTCAACATCCCGTCCAACATAACAGAACAGTCGATCTGCCATATAAAGCCAAGAACAATGCTTGCAGAACTGATAACAAAAATAGATCTAATCATTTGGGATGAAGCACTAATGGCACATCGGCACACGTTCGAAGCTATAGACAAGACATTAGAAGACTTTATGTCTCTTGAAAATGCAGATGCAAAAGAGCATACCTTTGGCGGGAAAACAGTCTTACTAGGTGGAGATTTCAGAAGATATTACCAGTAATACCACAAGGTACTCGAGCGGATATAGTTCTAGCATCAATAAGTCAATCATATTTGTGGGAATCTTGCGAAAAATATGTATTGAAGAAAAATATGAGGCTACAAGAGTCTGATGACGACTTTGCAAGTTGGGTGCTAAAAGTGGGGGATGGAGCAGCCACAACAACAACAAACGATAAGAATTTAGATGATGAGATGGTGGTTATTGATAAGAAACTGCTAAAAAATACCAATGGGCAACCTCTACAAGAAATTGTGGACTCTGCTTATGGAAATCTTGTTACTTCCAATCTCAATAAAGAGTACTTCACACAAAGAGCAATACTTACTCCACGAAATGAGACAGTGGATGAGATAAATGCATAGATGATATCCCAACTAGAAGGTGTGTCTAGAGAGTATCTAAGTTCAGATAGTTTTAGAATGGCAGATACTAATTCACCATAAAATAAAACATTGTATGCAGCGGAATATCTGTATACAGTTTGCCAGCCCATAAAATTTGTTTGAAGGTGGGTGTATGATATGTCTATATTTTGCATCATATTTGATATGTCTGTATTTTGCATCATATTTCTCTCCATTTAGTGTAAGTTTCTTGTCATTTAGGAACTCAATTAAACATCATTTTAGTGCATTTTGATCATTTAGAGTTCTAGGTTATCTTTGCATAGTCCATGCATATTTTGCTGCATTTGGAACCTTGATCAGGTACAAAGGCACTATGGAGGCATGGATGGAGCTGGAGAAGGATTGCATAGCACTTAGAGGAGAAAGGAGTCACTAAGAAGATGAAGGAGAAGACTTCTCGCGCTGGATCGACGGGTTGGATCGACGAGCACGTCGATCCAAACTTCCAGGGGTTCTGATCGATGAAGCAGATCGACGAAGTACGCCGAACCAGTTTTCCAGGGGTTCGGTTCGACGACATGGATCGACGAAGACGTCGAACCGAACCCAAACGCCAACAAGAAGAAGCCGAGATACAGGGACACGGATCGATGACTTGGATCGACGAAGGACATCGAACAAATTCGGCAGGGGTTCGGATCGACGAACTGGATCGATGAACACGTCGATCCGAAACTAAATTTTCTCTTTTTGTCATCCTCATGGGTCCCTCCTATAAATACTTTTCAGACCTAATTTTTAGAGAAAACTTATTTTTTTTTCTCTTGTCTTGTCATAAACTTTTAGCCTCTTTGAGAGAAAACCTTGTATTTGCTTTGAATCTTTTAAGTTTTATGCAATATCTATCTTGAACTTCCATTAATCTTTTCTCTAATCATGCTTAACCTTTCTCTTATCTTTGATTTGATGGGTTTAACCATGATTAGTGAGTAGTTCATTAGGAACTTGGGGATGGGTTAGATTTAGGGTTTTCTAATGGTTCAATCTTGCAATCTAGGTTAGATTCTTTCATCTCTCTTCTTATTAAGGTGTTCTTAATGCCAAATAGCTAATCTTTTGCTATTTGGATCATAAGCATTTCACACACCCACCAAGTGTTTGATGAAATGCTTGAACCAACTTAATAAGAGATTTACATACCTAGCCTAAAACATCATTAGTTGTCTAGGGTGTTTATCATGCTATTAGACTTGTTATTCATGCTTGCTAATCATTTTAATGCTAAAACATCATTAGTTCATTAGGGTGATTAGTGAAGGGATTAGTGCCACACATCATGGATTAGTCTTTAATTAGTGTTCTAGGCATAGAGATGGCTTGATTAGTTGCTTAAATGATTGCAAGATTGTCCATTTGGTTTCCCAAATCAATGATTCCATCCCTAGGTTTCGTTTTTAGTAATTTGATAATCCTAATTAGTAGTTAATTGCGTCATTAGTACTTGATTAGTAGTAATTAAGGCTTAGTTTCATATTATTGAACTTGTAGTCTCTCTCTTAGGTTGTGTTTCTTATTTTAATTGTTGCTTATCACCTTAAACCTTTTAATTTAGCTTAGCTTAAACAAAACTTTGCATTCTTATTGAATCATCTCCCAAGATGGATTGATACCTCAAATATTGCAATGATATGAGCAATTGAGGAATTGCTAGCAAGACTAAAAAGTCTTGTTTCAATTTGGCGCCGTTGCCATATTGGGATTCTTTGATCATTAAGATTTGAGTTTAGTTTGAGACTAAGTAATACTTTTGTGTTTATTGACCATTTCATTTTCTAGATTTCAGTTTCCCTTGAATGCACCTAAGATCACAAGGAGACAACAACTTCCAAGGCTTTCAAGAGATTGATCAGTTGGTAAGGGTTGCTAAGATTGCAAGAAGGGAGGCTGCAAGGTTAGAAAGGTTGAGAATGGAAGAACAACAAAGAGTTCAACACCCTCCACCAATGGCGCATGCCAACCAAGCTCATAATGGAAATGAGCAAGCTCCAAGGGGCAATGGAAACAACTTGCATGCGCCTAGACAAGGGAGAACCATAGGGGCTGGTGATGCTCCAAATATTCACCAAAATAGATATGGTATTCAACCTCCACCGGTTCACAACAACACCTTTGAAGTGAAGCCAGCTTTCATCTCCATGGTTCAACAAGACAAGTTCCATGGTTTGCCTATGGAGGATCCCCTTGATCACTTGGATAACTTTGATAGAGTTTGTGGGTTGTTCAAGATGAATGGTGTGAGTGAGGATGCTTTCAAGCTAAGACTCTTTCCCTTCTCTCTTGGGGATAGAGCAAGGCAATGGGAGAAAAACTTGCCTCAAGGTACAATCACCTCTTGGGATGAATGCAAGAAAGCTTTCCTATCTAAGTTCTTCTCCAACTCAAGGACAGCCAAGTTGAGGAATGAGATCTCTAGCTTCACTCAAAAGAACAATGAGTCTTTCAATGAAGCATGGGAAAGATTCAAGGGCTACACTATGCAATGCCCTCATCATGGCTTCACACAAGAGTCTCTCCTAAGCACCATCTATAGAGGTGTCCTTCCAAAGATTAGAATGCTTCTTGATACCGCAAGTAATGGGAACTTCTTAGGCAAAGAAGTAGAAGATGGTTTGGAGCTTGTTGAGAATCTTGCCTTGAGTGATGGTAATTACAATGAAGACTATGATAGAGCTCCAAGGGGAAGCGAGTATGAGTCTACAAAGAAAGAGATGAAATCTCTACATGACAAGATGGACAAGCTTATGTCTTCAAATCAAAGGCATGTACATTTTGTTGAAGAGAACCAAGAGGATTGTGAGGATCAAGTTGAGTATCAAGAGGGTCAAGAGGTGGTAAATTTCGTGGGTGGCCAAGGGGGCTACAACAACTACTCAAACAACAACTATAAGGGGAATAACAACCTCTCTTATAGAAGTACTAATGTAGCCAACCCCGGAGATCAAGTCTATCCTCCACAAGCTACTCAAAACAAACCTTTTGTGCCTTACAACAATCAACAAAAGGGTTATGCACCAAGGCCTAACTACCAAGGAGGAAACCAAGGCAACTTTGGTGGGCAAAAGTTTAACCAAGGCAATGCTCCACCGGGTTTTAATCAAACTTCACAAGGTCCTCCACAAGACAATGTTCAGCTTATGCTTCAACAAATACTTCAAGGTCAAGCCAATAGTGATGCTAACATGGGAAAGAAGATTGCTGAAATTAACACAAGGATGGATTCTTCACTTAATGAACTTGCTACTCAAATTGGGGGTCTTCAACAAAAGTTCAAGCAACTTGAGAAAGGCAAGGCTTCTAGCTCAAACTCTCAAGGCACTCTACCGGGAAAGTGTGAGGCAAACCCCAAGGAATACATCAATGTTATTACTTTGAGAAGTGGAAAGGAGTTGCCTCCAAGGACAAGTCCTTTGATCAATGAGGACATTGAAATCCAAGATGGGGAGGATAGCTTTGAAAAAGCTCAAGATGCTATAACATTTGATGATGTGTATATTGCAAAGAGAAGCAAGGAAGTGGTAAAGGAGAAGCCAAAAGAGGATGTGCAACAAAAGGAGTCCACCTTTGTTCCTCCACCTTACAAGCCTAAGCTTCCTTTCCCCGGGAGGTTTAAGAAACAATTGGTGGAGAAATACAAGGCTATGTTTGACAAGCAAATCAAAGACATTGAGCTCAAGATGCCTTTGGTGGATGCTTTTATGATGATTCCACAATATGCTAAGTTCTTGAAGGATACCGTGGCACAAAGAGCAAGGGACATCCAAGGAGTTATGTTGCTTACTCAAGAGTGTAGTGCAATTATTCAAAGCAATGTGATACCAAAGAAGCTTGGAGACCCCGGTTCTTTCACTATACCATGCGCCCTAGGTCCTCTTGGGTTTGAAAATTGCTTGTGTGATCTTGGAGCTAGCATCAACCTCATGCCCTATTCAATAGCTAAGAAGCTTGGTTTCACCAAGTACAAGGAGTGTGGAATCTCTCTAATACTTGCGGATAGGAGTGTGAGGATGCCTATTGGAGTTCTTGAGGATTTGCCTCTCAAGGTTAGCAACTTCATCATTCCCACGGATTTCATGGTGCTTAAGATGGATGAGGAGCCAAAGGATCCTTTGATTTTGGGAAGACCTTTCCTAGCTACAGCTGGTGCTATCATTGATGTGAAGCATGGGAAGATTAGTTTGCATCTTGGAAAAGGGGTTGAGTTGAAGTTTGACATAAAGGAGACCTTGAGGAAGCCAACCATTGATGGTCAAGCATTCTACATTGAGACTATGGATGAGTTGGCCGATGAGTTACTAGAGGAAATAGCTCAAGAAGACCATCTTAGTGTAGCTCTCACCAAGCCACATGGAGAGAATGGGTATTTGCATGAGGAAACACTAGCATACATGCAAATGCTTGATGCACGCAAGGTACTATATGGGGAGGAAAGCTTTACAAGATTGGTAGCTTCATGTGGGGGTGAAGAAGAAGGTAACCAAGACAAGGGATCCATGAGGGTTGAGGCTCCAAGTCAAGGACAAGAGGAAAGGCTAGAGGGGCTTGAGGATGGCGAATTAGCTAAGGACCTTATGAGGATTGGAGTGAACTCAAAGCTCCAAAAGTGGAGCTCAAACCACTCCCCATTGGATTAAGGTATGCTTTCTTAGGCCCTAACTCTTCTTATCCCATCATTGTAAACGAAAACTTGAGTGATGATGAGCTCAACTCTCTCCTTAATGAGTTGAGAAAGTATAGGAGAGCTATTGGTTACTCTTTGAGTGATATCAAGGGCATATCTCCTATACTTTGTACTCATAGGATTCACCTTGAGAACGAAAATGCTTCCTCAATTGAACACCAAAGGAGATTAAACCCAAACCTTAAGGAAGTAGTGAAAAAGGAAATCTTGAAACTTTTAGAAGCTAATGTGATTTATCCTATTAGTGACAGCACTTGGGTATCCCCGGTGCATGTTGTCCCTAAGAAGGGTGGAATCACTGTGATTAAGAATGAAAAGGATGAATTGATACCAACTAGAACTATCACGGGCCATAGAATGTGCATTGATTACCGAAAACTTAATGCTTCTACTAGAAAAGATCATTTTCCTCTTCCTTTTATTGACCAAATGCTTGAGAGATTGGCTAACCATCCTTTCTATTGTTTCCTTGATGGATATAGTGGGTTCTTTCAAATACCCATTCATCCTAATGATCAAGAGAAGACCACTTTCACATGCCCTTATGGTACATGTGCATATCGAAGGATGCCATTTGGGTTATGTAATGCTCCAACTACCTTTCAAAGGTGCATGATGAGTATCTTCTCCAATCTTACTGAGGAAATGGTAGAAGTTTTTATGGATGACTTTTCTGTGTATGGTGCCTTTTTTCTGCATGTCTTTTTAATCTTTGCAGGGTTCTACAAAGATGTGAAGAGTCTCACTTGGTTCTTAATTGGGAGAAGTGCCACTTCATGGTCAACCAAGGGATTGTGTTGGGTCATAAGATCTCTGAAGATGGTATAGAAGTGGACAAAGCCAAGATAGATGTTATGGTCAAGATGGCGCCACCAACCAATGTGAAGGGCATAAGGAGTTTCCTTGGGCATGCAGGGTTCTATAGGAGATTCATCAAGGATTTCTCCAAGATTGCTAGGCCTATGACAAGGCTCATTTGTAAGGAGGTGGAATTTCAGTTTGATAAGGAATGCTTGCAAGTCTTTGAGACAATCAAGGAAGCCCTTGTGAGTGCTCCTATTGTGCAAGCACCGGATTGGAGTCTACCATTTGAGATCATGGCAGATGCTAGTGATTATGCGGTTGGGGCTGTGCTTGGAGAAAGGAAAGAGAAGAAGCTACATGTGATCTACTATGCTAGTAGGACACTTGATGATGCTCAAACCAAGTATGCAACAACATAAAAAGAACTCTTGGCTGTGGTGTTTGCTTTTGAGAAATTCAGATCCTATTTGGTGGGTTCAAAGGTGATAGTCTACACCGATCATGCTGCATTGCGCCACATCTATGCTAAAAAGGAGACTAAGCCGAGGCTCCTTAGATGGATCTTACTTCTTCAAGAGTTTGACATGGAGATAGTTGACAAGAAGGGTGTGGAGAATGGTGTAGCTGATAATTTGTCAAGGATGAGGATTGAGGATGCTTTGCCAATCAATGATTCCCTACCGGAGGAGCAAATTATGATGATCAAAAGCATTGCTAGTGCACATGGAGTTGGAAGGAAGCTTGAAGAGATTCAAGGTATAGAGGTCAAGGGTGAGCCTTGGTATGCTGATTTTGTTAACTACTTGGTGTGCAAAGAGGAACCAACACATCTCAACAACTATCATAAGAAAAAGTTTATGAGGGATGTATCACACTTCTATTGGGATGAGCCTTATCTCTACAAAAGGTGTGCTGATGGGATCTATAGAAGGTGTGTGGCACAAGAAGAGGTTGAGAGTGTGATTTTTCATTGCCATGGGTCCAAGTATGGGGGTCATTTTGCCACTTTCAAGACAGCTACAAAGGTTCTTCAAAGCGGATTTTGGTGGCCTACATTGTTCAAAGATACTCATGAGTTCATCAAAACGTGTGTACCTTGCCAAAAGAAGGGAAACATAAGCAAGAGGGATGAGATGCCTCAAAACCCTATCTTAGAAGTGGAGTTGTTTGATGTATGGGGAATAGACTTCATGGGACCTTTCCCATCTTCTTATGGAAACAAGTATATCTTGGTAGCAGTTGATTATGTCTCCAAGTGGGTAGAAGCCACTGCAAGTCCTACCAATGACTCCAAGGTTGTGGTGAA
The DNA here is from genome assembly GCA_020283515.1 of Alliaria petiolata. Lineage (NCBI taxonomy): Eukaryota > Viridiplantae > Streptophyta > Magnoliopsida > Brassicales > Brassicaceae > Alliaria > Alliaria petiolata. Next base: position 23,928,904 of record JAHZTW010000004.1, on the reverse strand, counting down.
GATGTTCAAGAGTATAATCTTCCCAAGGTTTGGTGTTCCAAGAGTTGTGATTAGTGATGGGGGAAGCTATTTCATCAACAAGGTCTTTGAAGGGTTATTGAGCAAGCATAGTGTCAAGCACAAGGTAGCCACTCCTTACCATCCTCAAACTAGTGGTCAAGTGGAAGTCTCAAACCGTGAGATCAAGGCTATTCTAGAGAAAACTGTGGGTATAACAAGAAAGGATTGGGCAATCAAGCTTGATGATGCTTTGTGGGCTTATAGAACAGCTTTCAAGACACCAATTGGAAGGTCTCCTTTCAACCTTGTGTATGGGAAAGCTTGCCATTTACCAGTGGAGATTGAACACAAGGCTTTGTGGGCTGTGAAGCTTCTCAACTACAACATAAAGACAGCCCAAGAGAAGAGATTGATTTAACTGCAAGAGCTTGAGGAGATTAGGCTTGAGTCTTATGAAAGCTCAAGGATCTACAAGGAGAGAACCAAGGCTTTCCATGACAAGAGGATTGTGAAGAAAGAGCTGAGTGTTGGTGACAAAGTCCTTCTCTACAATTCAAGATTGAAGTTATTCTCGGGTAAGCTCAAGTCAAGGTGGGGAGGCCCTTTTGAGATTCAAGAAATCTTGCCTTATGGTGCTGTCACTTTGATGGGAAAGAATGGGGAGAGTTTCACAGTAAATGGCCATAGGGTGAAGCCATACTTGGTGAATGAATCTAAGGAAGAGGCAAGCTCATGTCTTCTTCAAGATCCCACTCTTGCCTAAAAAAGTTTGAAAAGTCGAGCTAATGACGTTAAACAAGCGCTCTTGGGAGGCATTCCCATGGTTATCCATGTATATATTTTTCATTTATTACTATGATTATGTTTCTTTGAGTTTTTGAAAGTTTTAGGTTGAGTATGGAGGACTTTGTCTTGGAGAAAAGAGTAAGGAAGGAAGTTTTAAGGATGGATCGACGACTTGGATCGACGTAAGTCGTCGATCCAAACTTCCAGGGTGTTGATTCGATGAGTTGGATCGATGATGTCGTCTGACCAAGTTTCCAGGAGTTCGGTTCGACGAAACGGATCGATGAAGGACGTCGAACCATTTTTCCAGGGGTTCGGATCGACGAACACGTCGATTCGTTTTTCCAGGGGTTCGGATCGACGAACCTGATCGACGAACACGTCGATCCACTCCTAAAAACAGGTTTGCTTGACTTTTCCTCCATCCTTTGACCGGTTTAATGTTGACTCCCTCACTTAGATTAGACCGATTTTAGGGGAATAAAAGACTCCTTCTTCCCCAAAAATCATTCTCACCCACGAAATTCTAGCTTTCATAAGAACAAGAACTTGTTTTTCACTTTTCTCTCTCAATTCTTCATCAAATCCTTTGATTTCAAGTGCTATAATTTCAAAATTCTGTGCTAATCTTGATTCCTTAGTTGATTTCGGCCTTGCACTTGCGTGGAACCAAGGTTTGTCTTCTCATCCTCTCTTTTAATCTTTGAGTTCTCCTTGAGAATGAATTATAGATTGGGATTCATAAGTAGACTTTGAATGGATTGATTGAGTTGGGTATAGTTGAATATTGTTATGGGTGATGATTGTTGAAGATTTCCAAGGAAATACATGGGAAATTTTTGATTTTTGAACACTTTTTCTATAGGATTTTCAAGGGTTGCGAAAATTCATGTTTATGCCTAATTGATGTTCAAATTTTCAAAATTGGTTTCTTTAACCTTGTTTTCCCATGTTGCATAAGTAATTAGGCTTGAATCCTCTTGAATTCTAATTTGTTAACACTTAGAGGATGCTTAATTTGAAAAATTCCTTGTTGATTTCTTTGATTGATTAAAGAGATGATAAAAGAAATTAATTCTTGCTAGCAATTCATTGTCATGGAATTTTGATTCTTGGAACCCCCATAAAGCTTTATGATTGCATACTTGTTGCTTTCAAAAATTTTAATTCACAATATACTCATTCCTTTCGAAGATTTTTGAATTTATAGGTGATATGGGGAGATCAAGGAGTGAGGCTAGCAAGAGACAAGGCAAGAGGCCTGTGGAGGTGGAAGAAGAAGATCCTGAGGAGAATCCCCCGGTTATAAGGAAGTTGTCTCAAAAGAGAGACATTAGTAGAGAGAAAACCAAGGAGAGGAAAGCCGAGAGAGCTGCGGCCACAACTCCAACACCCTCAGCAGTGTACAAGTCCCTTATGGAGATGCCTTTCAAGGGAACTAAGTACCCGGATGATGAGTTGGGTCTCTTGGAGGATGTAACTGCAATATTCCGGAATTTGGGGTGTGAGAGGTGGTTCAACCAATCATACCCAAGCTACCAAGAGGAAACTTGCCAATTCCTCTCTTCTTTGAAGGTGACAACTTCGAGTTCAGGGGGTGTTGATACAGAAAAAGATGGCTTCGGATTCATCCAATTCCGGGTTCGCAACAAATCCTACAAGATGGGCTTCAAGAAGCTTAGTGAGGTGCTTGGATTTGATGAGGGGAAAGGTGCTGGTTCGCGATTGGATGTTAGAAAGACTGAGTTGGAGAAGCTTTGGCAGATGCTTGGTAATGGGAGTTACAAGACCGGGAGAGTCAGGAGCAAGATGGTCCGTCACCCTGCGATTCGCTATGCTATAAAGGTGCTAGCTCACACTTTCTTTGCTAAGTAGGAGAGCGTGATTATAACTGCTGAAGAGTGGGAGATGCTAGATGCTGGGCTCAAGAACATCATTCGTTACCTCGATAACTACTAGATGCGAGGTGATGCTACGGGAAATGGTATGGTGCAGATTTGGGTGGCTCATGCGGCAAGTTACTATGGTAGAGCTACAACCAAGAAGAATGATCGCTCCCATCAACTAGCCATTGGAGGCATGATCACTCCTATTCTTGAGGAAGTTGGCATCAACTTAGGACATCCCTCTGCCGAAAAGCAGTACATAGACTCCTCCTACCTCCTTAAGGGTCAGTTCTTGGTGAAGTCGGGAAATGGCTACAGGTACAAATTCAATGTGGAAAGGCTCAGGGAGGCTACAATCCGACTTCCTTGCATTCACCTCACAAGCCTTAGAGAAAAATCAAACACTGCCTTCACTCCATCCGACGAACATCTAGGCGACATAGAGACCTTCCCGATAGCTCCATGGGACACTGATCATGAGCCTTATCAAGCTCCTCCAGTCTATGGTAGTGATAGGTACAACTTTGAGCCTTATGAAGGAGCTAACCAAGGAGAACCCTCTAGACAAGCTCACCAACACATCAAGCTTCTCCAAATATGGAACAGATGGCAAGATAAGACCATTAGGAAGCTTGTGAGGACTGTCAAGGAGATGAAGAGGCAAATCAAGGACCTCACGACCAAGGGTGAAAAGGCTCCCTCCTCAAGACATCAAGAAGAGCAGCATGAGGATCAAGAAGGAAACAGCCATATGGTAGAGAGACGCCACTCTTTTCAAGGAACCCCAAGTCCACAAAGCCATGAAGATGAGCCACGCCCCTCCTCCTATGAGACAAGGAGGCGTGGGAAGAGAGTCATGCGATCCCCCACTCCTCAATCAAGCAATCCATCATACTCCATGGATTCATACTCCTCCTCCTCCTCCATGCGTTTTTGATCAAGGTACCACTCTAAAACCATTGTAAATACCACTTAGTTTTTATTTTTATTTTTATTTTTATTTTTGCATCTTTGAAATCTTCTCCAAGCTTGGATTACACAAGAGACTGTGTAATTTAAGTTTGGGGGAGTATGGTATTTGACTTTGTGTTTTGTGATCTTATTTTTCTTTAGCATGCATATTTGAGTCTCATCTAAGGCATAGAAAAACCAAAAAATTTAAAAAATTTTTTAAATTTTTAAAAAAAAATATCATTTAGTTTGCATTTGCACTTGTTAACATTTTAGGATTGAGTTTAGAATTTTTCTCATTTAGGTTGTTTGCATATGCATTGGGAGCAATGATGAGCCTATCCTTGTAGATTTTTAACTCTTGTAATCAATTCAATACCCTAGTTAGTAGTTCTTTAATGCTTGTGAATGAATTTGAAAGTAAGGAAGAACCATGCTTGGACCACCTCATTTATCACTAGTTTTTGGTTGAAATATGGTCTTGAATTTGATAGCCAACTCTACTCACTTAAACCGAATTTGGACATTTAATTATCATATTTGCATTGAAAGTGAATTCATGGATTGAAAATACTTGAGCTTTCTTACTCACTTTGCCACCCTCTTGCTAGCTCAAGTAGAACTCCTACCAAACCTTACCTCCTTTGAAGCCAATTGTTTTTGTGTGACTACTTGTGAGGCCTTTATTTCGATTGAACTTAGCATAAAGTGTTAGGTTTGAAACGACAAGTATAGACTTTCATGTAGATTCTAACCTTGCATTTTGAGGTTAGCTTTAGGCTTATGATTTGGGGGTTTAATTGGTTGTGATTATGCTTGATGAGTTGTGCAAAAGTTGGGAAGAAAGAGATGATGGTTAAAAGGGTTGGTGGAAAATAAGGGGAAGAATGGTTTGAAATGGAGAGTCTTGGGTTTTAAAAAGGAATAGCTCTAAGTAAATAAAAAGTGCTAGGTGGTCTTAAGAAGTCAAAAGAGCCAAAAGGCTAAGTAAAAAAAAAAGATATATATATGCAAAGCCACCTAGAAATCAAAAGAAGAGCTAAGTTGATAAGTGTAGACTACTCCATTCACCAAAATTGCTAAGTTGAAGAAGTTCCCCCTTAAGGCTTTAAAAAGAGAAAAATGTTCCAAATTCAAAGGGTTTAGCAAGGCACAAAAGCCTTATTGAAAGGGTAGATTCTAGAGGGTTGAGTGAGCAAAAAAATGAATGAGAGGGGTGTAGGATCATTGATAGTACTTCGGGTAGATGATAGTCTATCCTTGTATGCATCACTTGTTTCTTACCTTTAGCATTATGCATGTGGTTCAATCCTTTTGAGTGTTACCCTTACTTAAATGCAAAACCGGATGAATTGGGATCATTTTTATCTCAAAACCCAGTCCTTAAACCAAATGAATTCACTAGCCTTGCAATGTCATGATTCATGGTTTTGATCTTAATGAATGTTAAAGAGTTGGTTTGATAGGGAGACTTGTTTTGATTAAATTCTTAGTACACTTGAATGTTGAGATGGGCATGGCTAACTCTTTTGGAGTAGGAAGTATTCACATGCATTCTAGAATTAAGAACTAGGATATTGAGTTGATTATTATTGTTAACTATCTTGGATATTGAGCTCCCACTTTCAAACCTCTCTCCTTAGCTTGTGTTTCATTTGCTTGTGGACAAGCAAAAGGCAAGTTTGGGGGAGTTGATATGTCTATATTTTGCATCATATTTCTCTCCATTTAGTGTAAGTTTGTCATCATTTAGGATCCTTATTTAGCATCATTGTATTGCATTTCGATCATTTAGAGTCTAGGATCTCTTTGCATGTTCTTTTGCATGTTTTGGTGCATTTGGAGTCTTGATCAGGTGAAAAGGACACTATGGAGGCGTGGATGGAGCTGGAGAAGGATTGCATAGCACTTGGAGGAGAAAGGAGTCACCAAGAAGATGAAGGAGAAGATTTCTCGCGCTGGTTCGACGTGTTGGATCGACGAGTACGCCGATCCAAACTTCCAGGGGTTCGGATCGATGAAACGGATCGACGTAGCTCGTCGAACCGCAAGTCCAGGGGTTCGGATCGATGAAACGGATCGACGTAGCTCGTCGAACCACAAGTCCAGGGGTTCGGATCGATGACACCGATCGACGTAGCTCGTCGAACCGAACCAAGACGTCAAGAAGAAGCCGGACGACCAGAGCTCGGATCGACGACACGGATCGACGTAAGTCGTCGATCCAAATTTCCAGATGTTCGGATCGATGAGTTGGATCGACGAACCTGGTCGATCCGAACACATACGAATCCTCCTTGTCACTTTTATGGGTCCCTCCTATAAATACTCTTTAAACCTAATTTTTATCTGAATTTTTATTCTCTCTTGTCTTGTCATAAACTTTTAGCCTCTTTGAGAGAAAACCTTGTATTTGCTTTGAATCTTTAAGTTTTATGCAATATCTATCTTGAACTTCTATTAATCTTTTCTCTAATCATGTTTAACCTTTCTCTTATCTTTGATTTGATGGGTTTAACTATGATTAGTGAGTAGTTCTTTAGGAACTTGGGGATGGGTTAGATTTAGGGTTTTCTAATGGTTCAATCTTGCAATCTAGGATAGATTCTTTCATCTCTCTTCTTATTAAGGTGTTCTTAATGCCAAATAGCTAATCTTTTGCTATTTGGATCATAAGCATTTCACACACCCACCAAGTGTTTGATGAAATGCTTGAACCAACTTAATAAGAGATTTACATACCTAGCCTAAAACATCATTAGTTGTCTAGGGTGTTTATCATGCTATTAGACTTGTTATTCATGCTTGCTAATCATTTTAATGCTAAAACATCATTAGTTCATTAGGGTGATTAGTGAAGGGATTATTGCCACACATCATGGATTAGTCTTTAATTAGTGTTCTAGGCATAGAGATGGCTTGATTAGTTGCTTAAATGATTGCAAGATTGTCCATTTGGTTTTCCAAATCAATGATTCCATCCCTAGGTTTCGTTTTAAGTAATTTGTTAATCCTAATTAGTAGTTAATTGCGTCATTAGCACTTGATTAGTAGTAAGTATGGCTTAGTTTCATATAATTGATCTTGTAGTGTCTCTCTTAGCTTGTGTCTTGTTTTTAATTGTTGCTTGTCACCTTAAACCTTTTAATTTAGCTTAGCTTAAACCAAACTTTGCATTCTTATTGAATCATCTCCCAAAATGGATTGATACCTCAAATATTGCAATGATATGAGCAATTGATGAATTGCTAGCAAGACTAAAAAGTCTTGTTTCAGTGTACCAATAATGTTGCTCAGGAATATCAATCAAAAAGAAGGATTGTGCAACGGAACTAGGCTTATCGTAACATATATGGGAGAGAGAGTAATTGAGGGTGAAATAGTGACTGGTACACACGTGGAAAATAAAGTCCTCATACCAAGGATTATTCTATCACGACCAGAAACAAAACACCCATTTACCCTAAGGAGACACCAATTCCCAATACGGCTATGTTATGCTATGACAATCAACAAAAGTCAAGGCCAGAGTTTAAAATCCGTTCTATTGTATTTGCCAAAGCCAGTGTTCACTCACAGACAGTTTTATGTTGCTCTCTAACAATGGTCTGCTAACATAACGAGGTTAGTAACAAATAAAACAAAAAATAACAAAAAATCAAATAGGGACGTAAAAGAGCCGGAGAAAAGCAACCGCCAACTTCAACCAAAAAACAACAATATAAGATTTCCAATCAAAAGGTGAGTGCATCATAATAAACAATTAAATACAACGATTGCATTACATAATCAAGACATTTAACTTATGCATCTTCTCATTTCAGATGCACATAATGGAGACAACAAAGGAACCGTCTCACTCATTCATTACTTTTAAACAAAGTCTCCTATTATGTCGTACAATATGGGTGTTTATATAAAATTATAGCCAAACAGTACCTTTTAAATTTTCAAAAACGAAATTATTATTCATTTTATAACGTACTAAACAATTTGGTAAAACATATTAATAAACTTAATAACTGTTAAAACAAAAAAAACATACATACAATTTGAAATATAAACAAAAATAAGCCGGAGGGACACAACATGACAAATTGTCATCTACGACAAAAAAAAAACACCATAATTAAAAAAAAAACCACACAAATTACAAACAAAATTCAAAACAAACACGCACGTAGCCAAAACAAAAAAGCTTCAGAACAACACCATGTCAGCACTTAATATTTTCCCAAAAACTTCCACATTAGCTAATATATTCCCAAAAACTTCCACATTAACTATCATTTACGTTTCTCTTCCTAAAACTTAAACTTAACGACTCGACTTCCACACAGATTCTTCCTCAAAAGGTACCTTTTCCCCTTCTTCTTCTCTTCACATTTGCCATTATCGGACTTCCAGCACCATGTCTCCGTCTATAAGGTTTCAATATTCTTTTCCTCCTCGATTTGATTTTTTAAAGGCCTTTTGTAAAATCTGTTCGATAAAACAAACGATATCTAATATGAACGCTTTTCAACAGACGTGAAGGAAACAAGGTACGCTATACAAGTGAAATCTTAGGAGAGAGGAGACGTCGTCTTAGAGCATACTTCAAGTTCAACGGACGTGAAGGCAAAAAGTGTGCAGATAGGCTTGCAAAGGGGGCCTCGACTTTTTTATTTATTAGGCTTTTTGAATTGTTGTAATATATTGTACCCCAATTTGATTGCAGCCATTGGTGGATCATGAGAAACACTTTGTATGTTCTCAAGTATTTTAATCAACGTGGTATGATTTTTTCTTCCTTTTGTATCCAACGAAGGCTAACATCCCTTCTCAATCGCCTTCTCTATTTTTTTCCCAGATTTGGAGCTCCTTATCTCCTCTTTCTCCCCACCAGATTTTGTGCTTCTCCTGAGTTAAAGTTTCTCTCAGGATAGCTTGAATCAATTGGGACATTAGGAGACCTCTCCTGATTAAAAGAAGGACATCAATATGATCTCGGCACGTCTCGCTCAGGGTTGTAGAGTGCATCTCGCTCGGCACGTCTCACTCTTCATGTAGATTTTGTATTTGAGAAAGTGGTGTTTCGTGGATTTATTCAATTGCTTATTTGATCTCATTTAGCGTCATGTATTTGTTTCAACCATTTCATCATCTACTGACTTACTGATCCTAGATTTTATTAAGAAACCAATCAAGGGACCCAACAAAGTTTCAGTTTCATACAGAGAGGTACACGCTTATCTTTATAATTCCACAACGTAACAGATAATTTTTAAATTAAGTTTACATTTTTTTTTCTTGGTAAATGAGTTTCTTCTTACCTTTAAAATTTATACTGGATCTGACCACGACATAGGAGTGTCCTGCTAAGGCTATGGTCTTACTTGACATTAAGACGGTTATGTTGAAACTACACATGAAAATAAGCAAAGAGGTTAGCGTATGTAAATAATAGTAGTTTCATAGCCATTGTTTTCATTTGCAACATTCACTATGTTGTGCCTCACTTAATGTATACCTGGTATATACTTATGATTTACACAGTTTTCACCATGAATTCAAAAGGTAGACTGTTTTCAAATGTGTAAAGATTGGATCTATAATGTTTGTACCTGCATAAATATAATTTCTGGATATAGAATAATGGCAAGGCGGTCAAGTTTTCTAGCGAGATATATATTTCATGTTCCAAAACCATTCAAAGATCAAGTATACAGTATGTTTGAATTTTCACTCTGAAATTTTTCTATTTTCAATATTTTTTAACTTCATTTTCATCGAATCTTAGATTTATTAATAGCTACAGATGTTCCAAATTATTCATATTTATTTACTCATCTGAAGTAAAGAAAAGCTTCGGCTATAGTGAACTTTTCATATTCCAGAAGTTTTCCGTTCATCTAAACAAAAGTAACTTTTGGATATTGCTTAGTGATAGTAGGATTTTTCCACTTCAATTAATCTCTACTACTCATGTCATTGTAGTATTTGAGATGTCAATCCATAAAGGGTTAAGATTAACAACACTAGGAATACATGAAACTATTTAATCTAAGCCAAATTCGATATTCAAGTGACAAAGGGCTATTAAAACCAAGCTACAACCTAAAAGAGACACTATAAGACTAATTAGATGATCTAAAACATTAATTATCACTAATCAAGCACTAATCAAGCGATTAACTACTAATCAAGATTGATAATTAACTAAAAACGAAACCTAGGGATGGAATCATTGATTTGGGAAACTAAATGGACAATCTTGCAATCATTTAAGCAACTAATCAAGCCATCTCTATGCCTAGAACACTTAATAAAGATTAATTCATGATGTGTGGCAATAATCCCTTCACTAATCACCCTAATGAACTAATGATGTTTTAGCATTAAAATAATTAGCAAGCACTAAACACAAGTCTAAATGACATGATAAACACCCTAGGCAACTAATGTCTTTGGCTAGGAATGTAAATCTCTTATTAAGTTGGTTCAAACATTTCATCAAACACTTGGTGGGTGTGTGAAATGCTTATGATCCAAATAGCAAAAGATTAGCTATTTGGCATTAAGAACATCTTAATAAGAAGAGAGATGAAAGAATCTATCCTAGATTGCAAGATTGAACCAATAGAAAACCCTAAATCTAGCCCATCCCCAAGTTCTTAAGAAACTACTCACTAATCATGATTAAGCCCATCAAATCAAAGATAAATGATAAGCTAAACATGATTAGAGAAATGAAAATAAGAAATCTAAGAAAGATATTGCATTAAACTTAAAGATCCAAGACAAATACAAGGTTTTCTCCCAAAGAGGATAAAAGTTTAAGCTATGACAATAGAGAATAAAAGTTGACATAAAAATTAGGCCTTATGAGTATTTATAGGGAAGGAGGTCAAACCGGGTCAACCCGGAACAAATCGGGTTTTGACCCGGGGTAGCAGTCTTGCGGAAATCGCCATATCTCCCTAACCACAGCTCATAATGACATGGAACCACTTCCAAATGAAAGCTGATTTAATTACCTACAACTTTCATGAAGAGCTTGAAGGCTGAATCGGAACGGAAAGTCTTCGTTTGATCCGATTTGTACCCAAAAAGAAATCGTCTGGGTTCAGTTCGACCAGTTGGTCGAACAAAGTGGTCGAACTGAACCCCTGATGCAGTGGTTCGAGCAGCTGGTCGAACAAAGTCGTCGAACAGAACCCCTGGTTGTTTGGTTCGAGCAGCTGGTCGAACAAACACGTCGAACCCAACCAAAATCGATGTAACTTTCTAACCACGGGTCCGAATGACTTGATTCCAATGGCACTAGAAAGAACTCTGTATCCTCTACAACCCTTAAGAAGGCTTCGGAGTCTCTAAGTGCAAGGCCTTCGTCCGGACCCATACATTTCGCACCTCCAAATGCTCGATATGCTTCTAAAAAGACTTCTACCTCTCTTTTGGCTGCTTCTCTTGCTCCTCTTGGCTATCCATGAAACTCCATATGGTCCTCCAAGCCTCCAAAACACCTAATAAGGACTCAATATGTAAAAATATGCAACAACCTAAGCTAACACTCACTAAACTCTAATATGTATGCAAATGAGACTAAAAGTGGCTAAATGAATGCAAAACTATCCAATATGGATGCTAAAATATGCTAAATTATGAATCTATCACTTAGTGTACTTCTCACATCTCAATAAAATATTTCCATAAAATATTTCCTTTATCACAATAATTGTTTTGCCTTATGGCATCACAATAATTGTTGTGCCTTATGGCATCACAATTTAAGATCAAAGTTGTCAAAACGACAAAGCGAACAATCTTCTGGTAATAGATGAAAAAAAGTAAGGTCTTACCTTAAATTCTACCTACAAATTTATTTAGTCAACGCTGCAAAGGTGAATTACGAATGTATAAGTGAATTAGGTTGGAACTTGTTAGGAAGCCCACCGGGAAAAAAATGAAGAAGAACAGAATTATTAATGAAAATTTATTGACAAAAAAGAGAGTTTATATCACACAAATTTTCTTCTCTTTTTTTTTTTAAGCCTGGCACTTCTTTATTCAATTTCCACAACTTTAGATCTGATGAAATACAAGCTTAATAAAAAATTACAACATTAGGAACTATTGAAAAAAAAAATCATTAGGAAAATTAGAAAGGTTTAAACTACAAAATTAGTTTGCAATGTTCTTAATTACTCCACTTTTATTCTTTGTCTTCAAGACTATATTGATTTTAGTGGTAACACAATCAAGTCCCACTTGAAAGAGATCTCTAAAGTTTACAATTACTACACTCGCAAGTGTCTACAATAAGAAGCTGATTGTGATAATTTCTTTTAAACGGTTTCAGTAAGACTTACTTTTAAAAACAAATATATAAAAAAAACTTATTTTTAAAAATTTTCACGTTCATTGTTTTTATCTCTCTTTTTGTGAGCTTGTGTAAACAAAATTAAGTAATGGTGGGTAAAATCTACTGTCTTTAATCATTGGAGTAGTTGAAATTTTAAAATATAAAATTTTGATGCTAATGGAAAATAAAAGCTAATATATAGATTTGGCAACATGCAGGTGTCCTGATTCGATATCTTAAGACTAATCTGTAGTGAAAGAAAGCAAATGTAAATTCAATGGGAGATTAATTTCGTGTTTGTATAACTAGAGGGAACAAACATCAAATCAAGAGCTGGCGGCTTGAATGATCAGATTGCTTAGAAAGTATGGAGGATTATTAGTTACTGCAAGGTATGGTTTCCCACCAAACTTCTAGTGTCACTTGACACACCGCGTGCATATTAATAACGCAAAGACTAAACACTACTCCTACTTAAAAATAGATGTATTCACACTAAACTGAGATTAGTAGTTAGATAGTATTATACAATCATATAGAAAACTATATTAATAATAGCAATTATCAAAACTGTAAGAAAAGAAAAAATTTCTAAAAACACCAAAATAAATGGATAACAAGTTCTCACCTTATATATGAACTTAAGCTAAAACTTAACTTAAACACATCATAATATGTTTAAGCTACAATAGTCATTAATAAAGACCTGAATAAAGGTAGAATTAGCTTCCACCTGGTTCCGCAGTAGTTCAAGCGCGGCGTAACGGGGGTTGTCAGCGTGCCAGTGGGAGTAGTGACTGGCGTTATAGGTCGTTGGGCGGCCGAAACACTGAGCGAGAACGGTAAAGGGTGCACAAACTATGGAGACGTGCTTCACGGGATCGCCTAAAAGGACTTGATCCACACTTTTTTTGTTGAGAATTCCTCGTTCGAATGTCAAAAACAAAAAATTAGTAAGTACCACTAACCTATATTTCACAGCAAATTGGATGATTACACTTTAAAAATAAAATAAATACATATTTATTTCATTCATAGAAAATAATGAATACAAACCGCGCGTAGCGCGGATCAACTCCTAGTCAAATAAAAAACTTCAAATTAGTAAAAGTTGTTGATGATGTGTCATAATTTTAAGATATGTGTTGATGAGGTGGCATCATAAAAAGAGATTTCTCATATTCTATTTGAATCTATTACATTAATAAATGTTACTTATTATAAGAAATAAAATATTAAAGAACATAAAACATAATAAATCAAATAAAAAACTTAAAATTAGTAAGGTGTGTTGATGATATGTCATAATTTTAAGATATGTGTTGGTGAGGTGACATCACAAGAAAAGACTTTATTTTCCTTTATATTAAAGTTTATTTATATCAATATATTAAAATATTTCTCATATTCTATTTGAATCTATTACATTAATAAATGTTACTTATTATAAAAATTGAAATATTAAAGAACATAAAACATAATAAATCAAATAAAAAACTTTAAATTAGTAAAGTAGTTGATTATGTGTCATAATTTTAAGATATATAAAGTGGGTTTAAGAAAAATAAAACAAATATGAAACCTAAATGCAAAATCAATATAATAATTTGGAAGGATATATGTAAATATAACAAGTGTGATTTAGAGACGAACCGCCGCCTGTTTGCACACCAAAAAAAAAAAGAGACGAACCGCCTGAAAGAGAGAGAAAGTAGTAAAAAGCCCACTTTCTCATCGTTTCGGTGTCTTATAAATTTCTTCATCGTCTTCTTCTTCCTTTTCTCTGTAAACGGAAGAGTGTGGCGGCTACATTCTCCACCTTCTCTGTGAGCATTTTTTTTTTTTAATCTCTCTTCTTTCATCTGTTTCTCTGACTGATTTCTCTAAATTACAAACGCGTCTCTGATAGCGAATGTCTCCCTCTGTATAGCGTATATTCGTCTTTAGGCTCATTCTGATTTTCTATTTTTTTCGTGTTTCTTCAGTTCGGCTGCTGCTAAACGCACTGCGATTCCATTTCTCGGTCTCGAGCTTATCAAGAGCCAACAATGGTTGTTTACTTGTTTTTCTGCTTCCTATTTTCAGATTTTACCATCGATTTTGAGGTTTTGTGTTTAGGTTTTGTAGAATTGATTTCTGGGTCTTTGGGTATTTCAGGTGAGTCCTTTAGTAAGAATGGAGAACGATGACGTAATGGATCCGCCATGGCTATTACCAATGCTCCGAGCTAATTACTTCGCGATATGCCCCTTTCACGCAGAATCCAGTAAGAGCGAATGCAATCTATTTTGCCTGGATTGTTCTGGAAATGCCTTTTGCTCTTATTGTTCGATTCATCACAAAAACCATCGTATCGTCCAGGTTTTAATTTCATCTTCGCTTTCCCTCTCTCTCTCGTTCTTCTCTCTAAGGAATTTCGTCGAACACCTTTGATCAAAACCCTCAATACGTTTCTTGTGGTTTGCAGATTAGACGATCTTCGTACCATAACGTGGTGAAAGTGAATGAGATTCAGAGACACATTGATATATCCTGTGTTCAGACTTACGTTATCAACAGTGCTAAGATCCTCTTCTTAAACGAGAGGCCTCAGGTTCGAACCGGGAAATGGGTGACTAAATCTTGCCAGATCTGTTTCCGTAGCCTCCTCGATTGTTTCCGCTTCTGTTCTCTCGCTTGCAAGGTACAATATACTCTTCCTCCTTAGTCGTCAATGCTTTTAGTGTTTATGTTTGAAATCTCTTTCTGAGTTTTGACTTCTTCGATTAACAATTCAACGAAAATCATGGGAAATTAAACAAATGGTTGGGATGTTTCTGCTTGTTAAAATGTAGAATTTACGTTTTATTTTTGGGTGAATTATTTGGTGTTCAGATTATACAAATCTGTTTTTCTCTGCTCACCTACTTCATTTATTATAGTAGCTTCACAATTATGCTCTTTTTGTATTGGTCTAAAAAGCTTGGAGGCATCAAGAATGGAGATGACCCAAATTTGAGCTTCTCTCTGAGAGAAAAGAGTGGGAGGGATATGTTCTGTCTCGGTGAGCCTGCAAAGATCCGCAAAACCGGAATCATAGGAGTAGAAGATCACAGCGAAGCGGCGGGTGTCATATCTCCAGGGACTCCTCCAATTCATAGCCACCGGAATTACCCAAAGCAGAGGCGAAGAAAGGGTATACCTCGCCGAGCTCCTTTCTAAAAAAGATATAAGTGAAAATCAAAAAAGAAGAAAATTGTTGGTAAAGGGAATCTTTACAAAAATAGTAGTGAGCCAGCTTAGAACAAGTGTTGATTTTCATATAAGTTTTGGGGATATATGAATATATGATTAATCAGCCTTATTTTGACAGTATTATCACTGGTAAATAAACAAAACTTTGTTACTTTTAATCTTTTATCCTTCTTTTTCTTTCTACTATATGATTTGGAAAAATTAATTTTAAAGCGTCACATCACTTCTCAAAACATGGAGATGTAAACAATACATATTTGTGGGTATAAGTAGGAGATTCCTTCATGTTCTTTTGAATGTTCCTTTTAGCTTTAAAGGTGAGAGAGCGAGTTGGCATTATGGTGCTGATATGTTAAAAGTATGGTATAAAATACCTTGGTCTTCATTTGTTAATATAGAATGGAAAGGGTAGTGGTGTGGTTTTGGGGTTTGGTGAAAGTATCTTGAGATTTTCGGGGGCAACGATATATATATATATATATGTGTATTTTTTTTTTTAATATATATATTTTTTTTTGCTTCAAAGAACATTTTTTTTTTTTCTGAATGTATGCGATATATTTAAATCTGGCAAGAAGGCCCAACTGTTACAAAAGCCATTCTAATAATACTATCCACAATTACTTGAGCTAATGATAGAGGAACCATGTTGAACCCAATTTATAGTAACTAAGTAAATAAGACGGCCCACTTGCAGTCCAAGAGTATTAGCCAATCAATGAAGAAACGAGGTATGCGTGGAAGTTGTCGATCATAACAAAGAAAACCAGAGCTGAATGATTTCGCTTGCCACTCGGTGATTTTGGTTACGGAAAGCTGAGATTCTGTTCTTAACAATTAGTTCAATGCGAGAAATAATTGAAGCTGCCGATCTGTGGATTTGACGATGAAGTCTCTCATTTCTCTCTCGCCAGATTTCATAAATACAAGCCTGCCAAACGAGATTTGTGAGGTAGCGCTTGTGCTTGTTTCCAGAGAAAGCCAGGAGATCCTCAATGATTATATCCCAGTTGAAAGTGATCCGATTTAACCCTATACAGTGAGAGAAGGACGACCATATGAGCCTCGAGTAAGGACAAGCGAATAGTAAGTGATCTCTGCTTTCTAATTCGCATAGCAAACAGAGAGGATCGACAAAGATTCCCCAAGAAGCAAGGCGGTCTTTAGTTCGGCACCGATTGAGAATAAACATCCATGTAAGAGTTTTATGCTTAGGGATTCTCCTCTTTAGCCACACAATCTTATGACACAGAACTAATTGTTTTTCATCTCTGATGTTGTTGTAGATATCCGCCGAACATAAACCATTCCGCACAGACCCATCAATCTCCCAACGTGGGAAGTCAGCCTCATTAGTAAGGGTTAAAGAAGTGAGATAAATTGAGACCTGCTCAAACTGGTTGTTCCGAGCAGGAGGCAACCGCCATTGACCGTCAACCCAAAGAGACGATAGAGTAGCGGTTATTGGGATTTCTTGCGAGCCAACAAAGCCAATTAGGCATCCAAATGAAGACCACTGATGAGTCCAGAACCGACATGAATTCCCGTTACCCGGTAAGATTCGAAACCACTGAGATGCTATCTCTCTTTGCTTTAGTAGATGATTGAAAGTCCAAGTAAAATTATGTTTCTTCTTCATTGACCAAAATTATCATATTTGATCACGTTTTGATGGATCCAAGCCACCCATACCGATTTTGTCCTGAAGAAAAGCATCCAAAGAAGTTTGAGGGAGCAAGTCTGATTCCAAACCAACAAGTTTTTTAGCCCAAGCCCTCCTTCTTTAGGAGAGGTGATTGTTTCCCATGCCACTCTTGCAACGTGTCTTCCTTCAAGTGAGCCCTTCCAAAGGTAAGAACCACACATTGAGTTAATCTGCTTGATGCACCTTTTCGGGAGGATAAAAGCTCCACACCAAAAGTTGGTTATTCCTGCAATTACAGAGCCTAACAGTTGCAATCTCCCTGCAAACGAGAGATATTTAGCTGTCCAGGAACTTATTTTGCTCTTTATGCGTTGCAGAAGAGGTTCACAGTTGATGAAAGTGAGCTTCTTTGTACAGAGAGGGAGACCGAGATAACGGATCGGGAGATGTCCCTGAGATCTTCTAGAAGAAACCTGAAGATAGGTGACCTCGTCCGGCGAAAGAGCAGCCGTGAATAAGCAAGATTTTTCTACACTGATGCCCAGACCAGATAAGTGCTTGAACTCTTCTAGCACCAAGAGGATGCCTTGGAGCGATTGTGGTGTCCCATCAGAAAAAAATGAGGAGGTCATCCGCAAAACAGAGATGGGTAAGCTTTGAGATTTTACATTTATGGTGATACTTGAATTTACCATTTTCTGCTGCATCGTTGAGTTTTTGAGACAAGATGTTCATTGCAAGGCCAAATAAGTAAGGAGAAAAGGGATCCCCTTGTCGGAGTCCCCTAGTTCCTCTGAAGTATCCGTGAATGGATCCATTTAACCCAACATAGAAGCTTGTGGAAGTTAGACATTCTCGGATCCAATTGATGTAGCAGGCAGGCAGCTGAAGCGCTTGTAAACACTCCAGGACAAATCCCCATTTAATGGAATCGAACGCTTTGGCAATGTCAACTTTCAGGGTAAACCTCTTCTTTACTGTGTCTTTATGGTAGCCATTTACAGAGGCTAGAAGAGTATTTTGCAAGATTATTCTCCCTTTGATGAAAGCAGTTTGATTAGGCAGGATAATCCTTGGCACAAGAGGCTTGATTTTGTAAACTAGGATCTTTGAAATAACCTTGTAGAGAGTGTTACAGCAAGAGATTGGCCTGTAATCTTTAATACTTGTCGCACCTGGGAATTTAGGTAGAAGGGTTAAGATCGTTGCATTTGTTGCTAGCGGCATCATAGGATGAGTGAAGAACTTTTGAACTGCCTGAACTACCTCCTCCCCTAGAATTGACCAAGAAGCTTTGTAAAAACCTGAAGTTAAGCCATCTGGTCCCGAACTTTTGTTTGGATTAAGGTTGAATAGAGTTTTGGTGATTTCCTCTGCTGCAGGGATCCGAGAAATCACAACAGCTTCAGAGGGAGAGCAGATTGACCTAGTTAACCCAACAATTTCCACCTGAGCAGATTGGAAGGGGAAGCAGAGTGGACCCAAAATATTCTTGAAATGAGCAACGGCCAGAGCTCCCATTCCCGCAGGATCTGTGGTTATATCACCAGCAAGATTAGTCAAGGTATGTACCGAGTTGAAAGCAAATCTTACTTGCATAACTTTGTGAAAGTAGATGGTGTTTAGGTCTCCTAACTGAACCCAATTAATGCGTGATCTCTGTTGGAAGTAGGCTTCCTCCACCGCTTTGAGAATCCTTAGTTTGTCGTGAAGGGCTTTCTCTTCTTGAAAATTAGCCGGTGAACGATTTAGCAAGCTTGAGTTCTGAGCCTGGATAAGCAACATATGAGTCTCAGAGACCCTTTTTGAATTTCCGAGAAGTTATTCTTGTTGAGAAGCTTCAAAACTCTCTTCAGATTTTTCTGCTTGTTGCTCAAAGTAATTAGAGAGTAGCCAGCTGAGTCAGAACCTACCCACCCATTCACGACAGTTTGAAGGTAATCCGGATGGGTTGGTAAATAATTGAAGAACTTAAAAGGCTTCGTTCCAGCACTAGGAAGAGACACGGCCAAACTGATACAACAAGGAGCATGGTCAGACGTATCCAGAGGGAGAAAGGAAGCAACACTTTGAGGAAATGATGAGAGCCATTCTTCATTAATCAAGGCCCTGTCTAGCTTTTTTGCAATCGGCCTAATTGGCCTTTTATTAGACCATGTAAAGAGGGGACCATAGTACCTAAGGTCTCTTACTTCCAGAGCATCAAGACAATCTCTAAACTCCACAATTGGCTTTGTGAAACAGTTATTGGCAGGGGAAGAATGCTCTGCTGGATGAATCGTCTCGTTAAAATCTCCACCAATAATCCAAGGAGAGGGACCAGGCTGGTGCAAGCATTGAAGATCTGACCAGAGATCAAGACGCTCTTCACTGGTATTAGCCGCATACACTATCGTAAAGAGGAAGCTGGTAATTCCTGGACAGGAAATTTTACAGGTTATCAACTGCCTTGCTTTACAAATAATAGTAACATTAAGAGGGGCCTTCCAAATGAGAATAATACGACCATCATCATCTTCAGAGTGGTTTGAGCTATAAGACCAAGAAGGGCATATTTCTTTCATAACGAGGTTCAAGTTGGGTTCCTTTATGTGGGTTTCTATAAGAGCACCAAAAGAGATTTTATGGATAGATAGCCAGTTCCGAAGATGAATATGCTTATCAGGTTCATTAATACCCCTGACGTTCCAAAAAAAATATGTTTGTACACATAAGGAATTACTGTTGAATCTCCCCTGCGGGAAGGGGGGGATCTGGAGCAGAATCGGCCGAAATAAGAGATGAGAGGATGAGACCCCCAACGGAAGCAGACTGAGCAGCTTTTGGAGGCGATTCCAGTTCAGCTAAACAAGAGTAGTAGTTGGATGAAGACGAACCAATGGTCAAGAGCGGAGACACCGGAGGGAGGAGCCAAGATCTGGAAGAAGCTGGTCTTTTCCTTGTTAATTTTTGGATTGGGCCACACGTTGCAGGCTTAGCAGCAGGCAAAGCAAGGAGATGATATATCTGAGAACGTGGTGGCACAAAAGGAGCTAAATCCTTGGAGGAAAACTTGACACCTTGGGGCGAAACTTGATCAGAAACAGAGTCCTTAGAACCATCAACAACAACGGACGACCCGCCTTTAACTGGAGTAGAACTAGCAAGTGGAATAACAGGAACAGCAGCTTTAGCTTTTACATGAGCAATACCAATATGGGCAAGCCTCTGAGTAGACTCATCAGCTTCAACGGGTTCACCAACTAGGCCAGCAACAAGGCTAAGACCCTCTCTTGTGAACAAATCAAAAGCGACCCTCTTTACATGAGCCCAAATGGGGATGGATTCCAGGGAAGGGGTCTTCAAAGTTAGCTTTTGAGACCATTGCGCGACATAAAAGAGAAAGTCTCCAATATGCCACATCTCTTGTTCAACAATTTTCATTCTGACTCACTCGTTTGGAATTCTCACCATCATTGACCTTTGCGCAAGGTTGATGTGAATTTCGAGTTTCCTTCCGCGACCCCATACATGAGTAAATACGCTTTGAATGTGGTTATAGGAAGGAGTTTTCCCCAAGAATATACCAATAACAAAATCCTTATGAAATTATGCTCCACGTTGGTAAACTGCATCAGGGATGAACACTTGAGGGACGCCTTCTGGCGAGAAAGTGGTAGGCGCTAACCTTTTGAGAGATTTATCAGCAGCTTTCTGGATCCTCGCTGTCCAAGAGTCAACCTGGGATTGAGACTTGCGCAGAGTTTCTGGATCTGGAGTATCCCCTTCCATAGGCTGAGATGAGCCGACTAGAGGTAGTTTTTTGGCGGCAATGTCAGATGCGTCTACACAACCCGAAACCTTGGATCCTTCACAGGAAATAGAAGGACTCATAGTATTTGCCGGCAGGGGGTCTTGGATGGAAGTTTCCTGACCGTCTCCTTCCGAAGTTGGAGCCGTAATAACTGTTTCAGCGATTTTGACAATCGGCTGACTAGTGACCTGGGCAGATTCTGGAGGGGACTGCTCAGCGCTCGTGACAGCAGTGTTCATGCGAACACTTTTGTCGACCGAGTAATGGGAGTCTGGAGACTCAATAGGCTCGACGGACGGAGCCGACACCGGGATCTCTTTCCACGGCGAGTTAGGGACAACAGGAGGAGCAAATTGAAAATGAGGAAGGGAACCAGATGAAGGGAGGGGGGGGGTGGGGGGGGGGGGCGGAATTGAGAAGGAAGAAGCGGAGGCGAGCCATTAGGAGGGCGAGGAGGAGGTCAGATTGAGGTATCTCCGGCCATGGCAAACGGTGGAAGAAGCTAGAATAGGGTTTACACGAGAACCAAGGAGGAGAGAGAAGAGAGAGAAACGAGAGGTTTCTTCGTAAAATTCAAAGAACATTTGCGGAAGGTTAAGCATGCTTTGCTTGCATTTCTACTTTTAAAGAAAACCATTTTGATTTCTTTTGCATTTTGATTCAGGCAAAAGAAATGAACCATTTAAATTTTATACCCTGTTTATCTTTTGAATTATCTATGAAGAGATCTTATTTTTTCGTTTAATATTTTGTTGTATTGTAGTTAGTTACTTGATTTCAGAATTATCTTTTTTTTTAACATCTATTTTTTTCACCATAATTTATATTGAAATAAAAAATTCAACTTTACAAACAAAAGAAATACAATTCAAACAACCAGAACAGTAACGAAAGTGAAATCACATATAAGATTTCATAGCCCAAAAATAGTTAGATCTAGCAGGAAAAAGAAAGAAGAGGATCAAACCATTGACGAACTCACTTTCTCATCAACAAACACATCCGATAACCACATAGGATGACCAAAAGCCACATAAAATGGCAGCAAAAACTTCACTGTGATGCTTTGAGCGATGAGAAACGCTCCTCTAATCGATCCCCTAGATTCGCTTTTAACTCTCCAGTCATCTATCTTACCCAAAAAAATTATATCTTCAACTTCATAAAACCGAAAAAAAGGTCAAGCTCGTGGTCTATCAATCACTCCCAGCAATTTAGTAGCCTCCATTGCAAAAAAACATCTTCTTCAAACTACGGCTAAACATAATGTCGATAGCCCATTTAAAACCCAACCACTTTGCTTCAATCAAACTTTCAGAAGCTATAAAAGCCCTCATGCTATGTAATAGAACTGTCCTTTCATGATTACTCAAAACCCACGCACAACCCGTAATTTTCTTATTTTTGGACCAAGAGACACCTATATTACATTTAAGCCACTCCCTAGGAGGTCTTTTCCAAAGCGACATATTCCTAACAGCCATAATATTCTCCCTCTGAGTATCCCGATGACCATTCTGTTGAGGCAAAAACCAAAGATTTGCATCTTCTTTAATTTTCATCATAGACTTATTAGCCAAAAATCTAATACCTTCAATCACAAGCTTATTTATGTTCTTCCAAAGTGACCACAAAATCAAAGGAAACAATCTTCTAGTCTCTAACGGAATTCTAATGCTCTTCTCCATTAACAAAAGATAGTGGAAATTCAACATCTATTTTATTTATATATTTATTTATTTTTTTGATCCAAATTTCAATTAAAACCTCAAAATGAGTCTTTGGATTCATCACGGACTTCCCGGAAAGGTTGCTTGGTTGGTATGTAGTTGCAATGCTTTTGTTGTTTTCAAGTGTCTTGACCCTCACAGTCAAAACATCTATCTTCCCGGATAGCTCGGTGTATAAACCGTCTATCTTGTTGTGCACGTCGGCAAATTAAAGCGCTTGTGTATATTCGTTTGAAGGTGTGTTTGACCCTGGAGTAGTTGCTTGAGAGTGCCCTCTAAGTCAAAGTTTGCTGGATCAGGTCGGTTTCCTTGTTGTTTTGGAAATCCGGGAGGAGCAACGACTTGTTGTCGTGGTGGATAACCACATTGAAAAGGATTTCGTGGAACAAACCCTTGCTGAGTTGTATAAGTCACGAATTGCTTGTTCCATCCGGCTTGTTGATGTGGATAAGAATGTTCCTGTGGGTTGGCGACATTTGGATTTCGGTAAGAGAGGTTATTGTTTGGTCTCCAAGCATTGGAGCATTGATGTAGTTAACATCCTCATATTGAATGTCCTCCCCCTCTTGAACTTGAGTGAACTCCTTTACGAAATGGACATCCTTTTATGTTTGAACAAGTAGCAACTTGTCAAGCTTTTCATTTAGTTCTTTGATCACCTTTCGGCTTCCATCAACTTCTTCTTTGGAGCCTCGGTTGGATCGGTCATAGTCTTTGTGGTATGGCGAGTCACTTTGAGCCAAGTTCTCAACTAGCTCAAGACCGTCTTGTACATCTTTGGCTAGAAAGTTGCCATTGCTCGCCGGGTCGAGTAGCATTCAGATTTTGGGGAGTACTCTTCGGTATAGAGTGTTGAGGAGTGATTCTTGACTGAACCCGTTGTGAGGGCACTGTGTTGTGTAACCCTTGAATCTCTCCCATGCTGCTCCGAAGGTTTCATTCACGTTTTGCGTGAAGCCACTAATCTCGTTCCTTAATCGGGATGTTCTCGATGTGGAAAAGAACTTGGTCAAGAAAGCTTTCTTGCAGTCTGTCCAAGAGGTAATGGATCCTTGGGGTAGATTCTTCTCCCAAGCATGAGCTTTGTCCCCCAAAGAGAATGGAAACAAGCGTAGCTTGAAACCGTCATCGCTTACGCATTTTATCTTCGTCATGGCACACACCAAGTCGAATTGATCGAGATGATGAAGAGGATCTTCCAAGGGCAGACCGAAGAAACGGTTGTTCTGCACCATGGAGATTAGACCACTCTTGATCTCAAAGTTGTTGTTCGCCACGAGTGGAGGCTGAATACCGTGTCGGCTTGTAAACGAATTTGGTGCATCACTGGCACCGATTTGGCGAATAACTCGATGTTGAGCTGGAGCACCGATTTTTCCTTGTACTCCTTGGACTCCTTGTGGACCTTGGGATCCCTGTCTTCCTTGCTGGCCTTGAGCACCAGCTACTCCTTCAGCTCTTTGACCGACTTGTGGTTGTTCCATCTCTTCACGGTCTACGATAATGGCTTGTTCTCGATGTCGTCTAGCAGATCTTTCAAGCAAGTGAATATCGTCTATTGGGGGAACAAGATTTGTTGTACCGTGAGACCGTAAGTTCATGTACCTGTCAAGACAATGGTTCAAAGAAACTGAGTTAATAACGAGAAATTAAAAAGCTTGCCTTGTAACGACCAAGAATCGAAATGATTAAACTTTCACTCTCAATGGCAACAGCGCCAATTGATAACATGTTTTTCTTGGCATGTTTTGAGTTCAATGACCCATCACTTGACCGTTATAGTATAGATTATGGTGTATCAATCCATTGGAGGGTGTTAATATCAATTCGGTTATATTTGATGTTAAAAGTCAATCTCGGTATGAATAAATGTTGGATCTTTACTACTAAAAAGTATTAAAGACTTGAACTTGTGTCACTCAAGATCATAAAAATATGAACTTTAATCTACTTAAGCAAGAAGTAACAACTTAAACGATGAAAGGTTTAAACTTTAAGGCTAAATGAAGGATCAAGATGGGTTTTATGAACTAAGTAACTCTCGGATTGCTTAACAAGCGAAACTTTTACATCACATTAAGACTTGGTCTTTTGATGGTGTTTCTTAGGTAAAGGGATCCACAAATCGAGCCCATGGTGTTTGGGTCTACACTCTTTGAATCTCTATCACCATAGACTAGCTATCGCAAAGCGGTACAATAGAAGAAACAAGCAAGAATATTCGTCCCTATTGAACCGTAAAACCTCTTAGACAGCTAATGTCTTAGGTTAAGAAATGTTGAACTCTTGTTCATGGTTCTGGTTTATCTCACACGTGGTGTTCATGCAAGACGCCTATGGATTTTAGACTAGGTGATCAAACTAGACTAAGCAGGAGCAATGATGAACAAGAAAGAATCAAGCTTTATGTACTAAGCAAGAAATGCAAAACCGAAAGCCCCTTGGTTCTTTTAACCCATCGAAATCCTAAATAGGACTACTCACGCGCCATGGGAGAAGCTTCAAAATCCATGGGGATAAGAAAGCTACTTATGGCACGAAAGATAGCCTAAAACATGAAAAGAAAGAAACTTTAACAAGAAATGCTATGAAACAAGACTTGATTAAGCTTAAAAATTCATAAAGGTTCAAGATTTTGAGAAGCTTCAACGACAAAAATAAGAACAAAAGGTTTCGTCTACAAAAAAGGAAAAACAGAAATTAAAGTTAGACGAGAGAGAGAGATAAGCATGGGAGACAAGTTGTATTTATACATAAAAGAGAAAAAAAACGTACACGCCGGAACCACTTGCCCAAAATAGGTACATTCTTGGTTTGTAGTGTTTCGGTGTAATATCGTTGGAACGAGCCGAGATGCTAATCTTCTTCCATCTTTGGGTGACTTCCATATCAGGCATTGGTTTCGGGATCGTGTCGTTGTGAAGTCCCTGGAATGCTGCTTGTATCAGGCTCATCCCGTTGTGCCTATCCGATGTCTGTTCGTGGGAACATCTTGTGGAACCTTCACTTCGGGGTGCTTCCATCGGGGTTATGCCGTGGCCATGCTTCGAGGTTCCTCCTTGCGCTTGTCCATATCAGCTAGAAAGCTGTTAACGATGCCTGATGCTGCGAGGGAAAACGTCTATCTCCTATTCTTTCGATCCCTCATGGGTTCTTTTTCCTTGGGAGCAACCTCCATACACCTTTTGTACCTGAAAACCATTCCGAATATGCAAAAGTATGAAAAAACCTAACCTAATGCTTCCTAGACCTAACATGAGCAGATATGGTACAAGAACTAAGACTAAAGTGCATGAATGCAGTCCTCCATCCCCGTTCCTAATAACATTGGCATCAAGGATAACTTGTTTGGTCGTGTCGACCACTTTTGCAATTTCTTCTTCGCTCTTCTCGCCTAGCTTCAGAGGGCTTAACACTTTAACCTTTGAGAACGGTCTTGAGTAGAATTGGTCTACTTTCGGTGTCTCTACTTTCTTTCTTTGCTCTCGTTTCCTCCCCTTTCTTTCACGAGGTTGAATGTTTTGCCCTTGACATGCCTTGTTAGATTGTGACTTTGTTTGGTATCTTCAAGTAGAACTTCTTGCGGTTCACATTGAGGAAGACAACATTGTTGTTGGCGTGATCGATGACTGTCCCAACAGTAGCTAGAAACGGTCGACCAAGTATCAACGGTTTATCTTTATCGCGGCCCAGAACAATCTTGTTTTCGACAAGAAGTTGTATGTTGCAGATGATTCCTTCGGTCCTTTTTTGGGATGAATCTCCAAAGATCAAATGTAATGATGATGGATCTTAAGTGGTGATTCCTAACCTCTCGGCAAAGGATGTCGACATGACGTTAACAATAGCTCCGAAATCGCATATACAGTTGTTAAACTTGATTCACGTGATTAAATATGACAATGTGAATGGTCCGAGGTCTTCTACTTTCTTTAATCTCTCATGAGAAAGGGAGGATTGACAGCTTCCTCGGGTCTTCTTTTCACGGTTTGATTGAATGGGATAAAATCCAAACCTTCTATCTTAAGTGGCTCGGGTCTTATAGCCTCTTCAAGAGTTGTGGAGATCGGATTATAAAAATCTATTGGGTTATCTTCTACCTTTCTGGGCAAGACTCCTACTTGTCTCTTAACAACTTCAGCGGTTTGAGCAACTTGCATGTCCAATTTCTTGACATGAGCAGACAAAGATTCGAACTTCCCATTCAAGTCATTGTCCATACAATCAACTTTTATGTTGAGGTCTTTGATTGACTTTTGTTGAGAGATGAGAAGTTGTTGCATCAATCCTTCAAGCTTGTCTTCATGTGATGGATATGGTACATTGGGTGTGGCTTGAAGTGCTCTTTGTTGAATGTTGTAAGGTGCAGATCGAGTGTTGAAAAGTGGTCGCGGTTGGAAGTTCCTATTACCTCCATAGTTCATGTTTTGGAACTTGGTTTGAAAGGGTCTTCATTGTGGAGGATAGATTAATCTCGGGGGTTCTCCGCGTTGGGTTTCAGTAAGAAAGGTAGTTGTTCCATAAGTTGTTGTTGAATCCATTGTTGAAGTTCCGGTTAAAGTATGACTTTTGACCTACGATAAAATTCACTTCTTCTTCTTGAGGGTAAGAGTTATCGCCTTCATGATCTTGATTAAAGTCTTCTACTCTGCCTAATGTAGCTTCACACGCATTCATAGTGCGGTTTTGACTTTTGAGAAGCTGGCTCATCATGTTCTTGAGCTTGTAAAATTTCTTAGGGTCGGAATCTCCGGTGCGCAAACTTCTATCCTAATCCGGACAGTTGTTGCCATTACTTATAGCAAGATTCTCGATGAGAGCACAACCTTGTCGCTCCGTCTTTGTGGTAAAATCTCCAGTAATAGCCGTGTCGAGCGAGAGTTGATACTTAGCTTGCAAACCACGGTAAAACGTGTTAAGTAAACTAGCACCGGAAAAGCCATGGTGTGGACAACCGCTTTCATAGTCTTTGAAACGCTCACATGCTTCAAAAAATTACTCGACAGGACCTTGTTGAAAACCTTGAATCATGTTTCTCAGCAAGTTGAATCTCAACTTCTTGTAGAAGTGATTGAGTAATCGATCCGGGTGGTAAAGTTTTCAACTATCTATGAGCTTTGTCGCACAAAGAGAATGTAAATAGTTTACACTTCAAGTAGTCCGCTGGAATTTGATTTGTCTTTGTTGTGCTACAAATCTCTTCAAATAACTCGATGTGATCCATCGGGTGCTCATTGGTCATTCTGTAAAACAGATTTTGTTTCACTAAAAGAGATGATTTGCGGTTTGATCTCGAACTCGTTCTCGTGAGAAACGGTAGTTTGAATCGCGACTCGATTTCAAAAGTGTTGATGAGGAGTGTCGTGAACAGCAATTGTGCAGTTTCACACTCTTCCTCTAGGTTGTTGATTAACTGGTTCGATAGGTCGAACTACTCCTTGATCATTCAGTTGAATAACCGGGTTGACCTAGTTCACGCCATCTCTTCCGGGAGCTTCTTGCCTTATGATAGGGTCAGAATAGGTGATCAAAATACGATGCACTTCTTAGGGACTCTTCTCGTTTTAAAATTGTAAGGACCTTAATTCTACAACCACATATTGTGCGTTGTAGTACTTAGGGGTCAAACCACAAAGGTAGTCCACTCCAAAATTAAAGAATGTTAGAGCGACCAAAGATGTAAAGAGTTTGTGGGGGTTTTGGTGTCACGGTTTTGATAGCTATTGAATACGGGAATTGAAAACCAAAGAAAGTAAATAAAAGCGGATTGAAAACAATATAAGAAAACAATAAACGAAACTTTGGGCCAAAATAATTTCGCGAGGATTCATGGATCGATCTAGATAAGATTATTCAATGGGAAGGGCAATCTAATAAACAACTTCTTTAAACTGAAACATGAAAGTATAATCTACCATAAATTATAGAATCGACTACCTATGTCATACTACTTCGTAAGTGTGCAGTCGTATCTTACGGCGCAGAAGAGCACGCAATAACAACAGGTATGTATATGCTCACAACACACTGTGAGTATGTTTTCGTATCTCACGACGTAATTGCTCGTCCACTCTAGTTCCGATTAATAGATTCAACAAGTTAATGGTTCTATTAATCCTAAGATCTGAAGCTAGATTGCATGTTTAGCCTACTTGCATTAAGAACAAAGATAAACGAAGAACTTATGAAATCATTAATAATCCATAATCTATCAACCTAACAATCGAACATTGAAATACCCTTTTGTAAACTTTCAAACCCAACTAGAGAACTACTCGCACATAGTTACGAGAAACATGATCATAGATGAAGAGAATTGCATAAACGAAATCAAAGCAATGAAATAAAGAGGGTTCAAGAGTAGATCTAAAGTTTAGTTACATACAATTATATCACTAATAAAATTATTAACTGTATAATTTTTTGCATATTCTTCTTGAAGATATTGATTATTGTACTGTATTAAATCATAATACATATCGTACAAGAGGAATGGTGGAATGAGAGGGGAGAAATCAGAAAAGATAAAATGTGTTAGATTGCTGAATTTTGTTTTGTTGTCATTTATTGAATGCAAGAAGAAGAAAAACAATATCGACATGTTCAGGACATTTGCCATGATTTCTGTAATAATAGATGATGTTATATGATTGGTTAAATTATAGGTGAAGAGAAAATATATAAATATCAAAATAAAAATAGAAAATATAAAAAGTTAAAGAAAGCTCACGTGATATATATATTTTTAGCTATATATTATGAGTCGATTGCAATCATGTTATTTAAGTATTGATGTTAGAAAATATTTCGAGAGTGCGTTTTTGAAAACAAAAAACAATTCTAGCCATCACAATCTTTTAGCAAAGTTTTCATTTTATTTTTTAATTTAGCATTCATAAATCTAAAATATTTAATTGTAATTTTTTTAAAATAAGTTTTATCAGGTAAATTTAAATTTTTGTGTTAAATTTTAAAAAGTAAATTTTAGTTTGTGAGTAAGAATGAAAAAAATAAAAAACTGACCTTATTATGCTTAAAAGAAAATAAGAATAGTTACTAATATATATTTTATACATGTTAATTAAAATCAATTTAAAATTTTTAATTAATTTTAAATTATTTTTATTAATTAATTTATTTACATCTTGAACATGAATATTTCTATTTAAAATTACATCACTACACTCATATCAAAAATTAAATTTTTGTTAATGAGCTTTTTATTAGAATTAGAGTTACGAGCGGAACGGGAGATGGGGATGTTGCATCATCAAATGAAAACAATATGTATATTTCTATTTCAAAGAGTTTGGTATACGCGAAATTATAAAATTTTAATATGGTTAATTTTTATGAGCTGTAAATGTAGGCTTAATTTAGATGGTTCTCAAGGTTCATTTCAATTTTTTTATTGAATTATTAGACGAATAACTATAAAAGATAAATTATGTTGCGATTTTACCATAAAAAGTGGGTAAAAATAATATAGTTTACCCAATCTAATTACCCAGTGTCTCCTTTCCACATCAGCTTCCAGACAACCAGAATTCCTGGTCACAATTTGGGAATGGGAAGTATGATTCTAAGACCTCTTCACAGACAGATATCCTCCATCCTACCCTTCTCTGTCTTGCTCTCCTGTTCGCTACTACACTTTTGTGTAAGCATGAGCCAGGGAAGATGCGCGTATTTGAGTTAGTGCTGCTATATCTTGGCATTTGGTCTATCATTTCAAGGAGTCTGGGCTGAGAGAGAACGTCAACCTCGGTGTTGTGTTTGCTCATCACTTGGTTTCGCTGAAGACGAAGCCTTTCGCTGGATCCAGGATCAAGCCCGAGACTGTTGGTAGTCTTCTCACTCCGATTTTCCAGCATTGCGGGATATACACTTCCGCTTGCTCCATTGTGACATCACGGGCTTTGGTTGATATGGAGTATTTGCGGAGAGCTACTTGGGTGAAGGCCGAGAAGCTATGGGTTTTCACCAGCTTGCAAGCCGAGTAGCTTCTAGTCCAGTTACCTAACAAGGATCTTACTCACATCACCACCGATCCTGACCGTCTTAACTTTGCGCCCAGTCCGACTTTACCGCGAGCCGCTCCCGTCGCCAGACGCAGAGGTGCTTCTTCCCGCGCGGCAGCTTCATCCGCAGAGGATGCCAGCTGAGAATCACTCATGGCCTTCATCTTCGAGGCGCAGCAGAGCAGCGCAGCCTATTGGCCCTCATCACCTTCCGGTTGCTCCAGAGGTCCCCATGGAGCAGGCTGCTTTTCAGAGATACGTGTTTCAGAGCTTTCAGGCCATTTGGAACGCTATCACAGTTGTGTCAAACTGTGGCTGCGTCCGTCCATCCACACCACCACGTTCTGATGAAGACTAGTGTTTGCAACACTCCTGGTTTAGTACTTCTTTTTCCTTGAGTCAGTTTTTGTTTTTCTTGAATCAGCTTTTGTTTCCATTTGCTTCTGTACTTTGCTTCAAAACTTGTTGCTACCTTTGAGATTATGAATTATGTTGTGCTTTTAACCGTTTGCTTGAGTTTTCTAACAGCTTGGATGACTCTAACAACAATCTGACTTAACAACATACACATTCGTGTAGAGGAACTCTGATTACGGACAGAGTGTCGATCGACACCACTATGTGTCGATCGACACCAGCAGACAGCAACGATCGACACCACCATGTGTCGATCGACGCCATACGCAGGGTCAGGTAATCCACTTTTCTCTTGGTTATGTAACAGTTTTACACAAATATTTTCTATCCAAACTCTTACTTAATAACACTGGGGACAGTGTTATTCAAGTCTGGGGGGAGGTAGTTGCTAACATTATGTTATGTTTTGAGAGTCAGTTGAGTCAGTCAAAATTTGGTTTTATTTAATCAAAATCAGTTGAAACTTTCAGTTTTTCTTAGAATTAACCGCAGAAAGTTGACACTTGAATGACCATTGCTATAGTAGTTGATTGCAGGTCTTACTAAGTAGAAAGCTGCAAGTGGATCAATCTAACATACAGAATTCAAATTTCTTTATAGAACTAGGTATGCACTAAACTTTATTCCTCTTTCAGATCGGACAAGATAAGAAAGTTGCAGTCTCTCCCTGATCTTCCCTTAAGAAAGAAAAGAAATAAGAAGTCTAACCAAGGAATAGTGCAAAGATCCTCATGAGCATGTCTCCTCACAAGGAACAATATTAGTGAAAGCTCATCAACCTGTCTCCTCACATGGTTTTTACCACTTTTTGGCCATGATATAAGTCCATTTTATAGAGTGTTTTGTTATTTTTAGAGTCCTATTAGAGTCTTTACAGGATGTAGTGAATTTGGAGTTTAATGGGAGATTTTAGAGCTTATTGGAGCATTCTGGAGAAGCAGCCGAAGAGATGAATACGAAGCTGAATTACACAAGTGGTTTCGATCGACACTAACCCTTGGTGTCGATCGACACCAATGAAGGCGGCCAAGTTTCGCGATTCCCACAGGAAAAAAGGAAATTGCCTCAAGTTTTCATTATTTACAAGATTGCCCCTGACGCAAATTTACCTCTATAAATAGTTTTGAAGGCATTGTTTAGCCAGAGACCTTATCATTATTTTCTGTTTTTGAAACTTAAAGAGAGATTGATCGTGAGCTTTTGGGGAGACAATTTTGTACTCTTCCGAAAAGTTTTCGAACCCTTGTATCATTCTATTTTCTTATTTTATGCAATTTATTTCAGTCATGATTTGTGCTTTCATCTCCATGTGTGAGTAGTTTGCTAGTTAGGTTAGGGTGATTTAGGGTTGATGATGAGTTTGTAGAATTATTATTGTGTTACGAAAATCAATTGGATTTTCATCTTGATTTGTGTTTATATTGATTTCTTAATTGATCACTTAGAAATCAAACCATATGTTGTTTAATAGATGCGAGAACATTATTAATAACTTGAACTAATCATAGATGAGCAAAATATCTATTCGCAAAGAGATTTGTTTTAGAGATGTTGTGAACAATCGAACCTGTTTTTTTATGCTTGCCTTAATTGTTTGAATTTGCAAAGAGATTTGTGATTCTGGAATTTAGGCATAGATAACTTCTGCAACGAGAGTTGATTGGTTTTAAATTAGTGTTTCGAGTTCTAGACGGTTCTTAATAATTTCCTGACAATATAATTTTTGCATTCTCTGATTCAACCTGATAATTACGCTTGCCTAGCGTTTCGTCTCTTGAACTTTAATCACCTTTAAATTCGTTTACTGATTTACTTAGTAGTTTACCTTATTTTATTGATTGATCTAGCATATTTTTAACCTAGAAACCATAGTGTAGCATCTACTTCCTTTGGGATTCGATACCTTATACTTCAACTGCATTGTTGTGCACTTGCAGTGTTGATTTATTTGGGTAAAACTTTGACCCTATCATCCGGACAGCTCACGATTTATCATTTTGTGAGGGGACCATTTCTCATGTACTATATAATGTTTTTAGACCTACTTTTCGGTCATCTTATCTTTTTTACATTTTGCCTTTCTTCTATAAGATCTCAAGCCGCCATTATTAGTTTCTTTAAGCTTTCTTAGTTGTAAAACCTTGATTTTTACGTTAATCACAAGTACTTATCTTTAATCTTCTTCTTTAATCGTTTAACCATGTTTAGCATTTCTGATCTTGTGATTATGGATTGTTTAAGCATGATTAGCGAGTAGTAGCTTAAGGTTTAAGGGGGTTTAAAAGGCTAGATCTTGGGGTTTAACATGTTCTTAAACCTTAACTCTTCTTGGATTTGGAGGGATTAATGACAAAGAGTTTCGATGGAGATCTTTGTGTCCATAGAGATTTCCTTATCTCATGAGGACTTAGGAATCTCATAAACACAACCAATGCAAGAAGCTAGCTTCTCCAATCCCACGATGGTGGTTGAATTAGAGACTAGCTAAGCCAAGTTAAGATCTATGTTTGCATGCTCATCAACCGATCCTTTCCACCACACACCATGGGCTTGCCATACACCATGGAAGGATCTATATTTGCTTCTTAGGCTTAGAGTTAGCTCATATTATATATAGATCTACTTTTGTTTAAACCCAAGATCGAACCTTGAACCTCCTTATCAAGAACCTCAGCCTTAAATCTCTCTTTTATATTTGATAAACCTCTTTTAGTTTCTAAGGTTTCTTGTTTAAGCTTATTTTGAGTACCTGGAATTATGGAGAGTGCTGGACCATCATGAGGGTCAAGGGAGAGCTCGGGAACACTAAGAAGGATTCGGGCAAGCAATATAGCGCAGAGATCGAGGTGGAGTTTGAGCAAGGCAGGTCGATCTAGTCAAGATCGATCAGAAGATCAAGGCTAAGATCGACCAAGCCCAGTCGTACGAGTGTACGGACGTAGAGACACATGCATAAAGGATCTACCCAGAGATCGGAGTCAAGGGCCGATCTAGGAAAGATCGGTCACAAGATCGAAGAAGGAGATCGATTGAAGACTTGAATCGACCAGAAGATCGAGTGAAGCAACCCGATCCCATTCCAAGATCGACCACAGGATCGACGACTCAGCTCGATCTCGAGACTTATTCAGATAGCTTGCACGTTTTGTTTTCTTGCGAGGGGACCATTTCTCCTTCCTTTATAAACATTTTTGACTTACTTTTGGGTAATCTGATCTTTCAATTACGTTTGGTCTTTCTTCTTTAAGCTTTCGAGCCGCCATTGTTAGTTTTCCTTTAAGCTTTCTTAGTTGTAAAACCTTAACCTTTATCTTAATCGTACGCACTTATCTTGAATCCTTTTTCATAATCGGAGATTTAGCGCTTCTGATCTTCTGATTTTGGAGTGCCTAAGCATGATTAGCGAGTAGTTGCTTAAGGTTCGAGGCTGAGGTGTTTAGGAAGGTTTAAGAGGTTAGATCTTGAGGTTTAAAATGTTCTTAACCCTTAACTCTTCTATGATTTGGAGGGATTAATGCCAAAGAGTCTTGATGGAGATCTTTGTGTCCTTAAAGATTTCCTTATCTCATGAGGACTTAGGAATTTCATAAGCCAATCCAAGAAGCTAGCTTCTCCAAACTCACGATGGTGGTTGATTTGATGATTAGTTAAGCCAAGTTAAGATCTGTGTTTTCATGCTCATCAACCATCCTTTCCACCACACACCATGGGTTTGGAGGGAAGGTTTGATGAAGCGATCTTTACCATACACAATGGAAATATCTAGATTTGCTTCTTAGGCTTAGAGTTAGCTCATAATATGTGTAGATCTACTTTTGTATAAACCCAAGATCGAACCTTGAACCTTCCTTATTAAGACCCTCAGCCTTGAATCTCTCTTTAATATTTGATAATCTTCTTAGGCTTAGAGTTAGCTCATAATATGTGTAGATCTACTTTTGTATAAACCCAATATCGAACATTAAACCTCCCTTATTAAGACCCTCAGCCTTGAATCTCTCTTTAATATTTGATAATCTCGAATCAATCTCTTTTATTTTCCAAACTTTCTTGCTTAAGTTGCTAGATATCTCTTAGTTCCATTAATAGTTACATCTAGAGTATTAAATCTTTAAAGTTCGAGTTTTGGTTGTTCCATAATTTGCCTAGAATATTGCTTAGTAGCCTAGTTTTTTATTTAAAAGTCTTTTAGTTTGCATTAGTAGGTTTTTAAATTCCATTTCACTCATCTAAATTCGAATAAGGCTTAGCTTTGTTATGTTCTTGCATTCCTAGTGTACTTTCCTCCCATTTGGATTGATAACCTCAAGTATTACAATGATCAGTGATGCTTAAGGCATTGAAAAAGTAGCATAAAAACCTACTTATCAGTTCCTTATCTTCGTATTGTCCTGCAACATTTCCTCTCAGATTTACTTTTACAATATTGAGCCATCCCCGCTTTGGTTTCTTTGTGTATGGATACAAGATATAACAAACTTGATCCGCTTGAGAGGGTGTGCAATATCAATACAAAAAAATATAAATACATAAATATATATATGATATCGACGTTTAAAAAATATAAATACATATATATATAGATATATATGTACCTAGAATAAATGGTTCGTATTTAGTGTATCTTCTGGATGAAAGAACGTCAACAATGCCACCATTGCTCCTTCGAGTGCCTCTACCAATAACAGGGTCATACCGCGACCCCAACCCCAAATCCTAAGTTTACAACTAGCCCCAAGATGTGAGAGCTAGAATCTACATGAGATGCCAGACCGTTATAAGTTTACAACCGTCCTCTCTCCCGAACCGACCCCAAACTCGACTTGCTATGACTCTTGTACTTCAGCTTTTTGTTTATCAAATCGTTTGTATTGTTTATCAAATTTTATGAGGTCTTGATGTCTTAAGTAGGTTGAGTTTTGATGTCTTGAGTGTACACACATGCTTCTGATGGTTAATCGTAGCTTGAGTAAGTTCAGTTTTGATGTCTGAGTGTAGACACATGCTTCAAGTTTGCTTATTTATCATCTTTACATGATGTTTTGATATCTGAGTAGGTTGAGTTTTCATGTGTGAGTGTAGACACATGCTCCACTTGAGTGGTTTTCATGTGTTTGCAGGTTTACACGTGACAAAAAATCGAAGCTGGTTCGGAAGATTACTAAAGTTTTTACAAACAAATTCGATGGTCCCTAGTATAGCTGGACATGTGTGCCTTGGGAGAGAAAAGAAATATACTTCCTCGAGTTCGCGGTACTGTTTTATGTCCTATAGACTTCACGTATAAGTTTACTTGTATTGCTTTCACTAACATCATTCTATTCTCTTTGTTTTGTAGAAAACCCACACATGAGATCCCCTGATAACAAAGACAGTTCTAGAGTATTTTGAGCTGCTATGTCAACGCCGGATGAAAGACATGATTAGCAACGTGAGGACTAGTCGAGAGCGACCTAGATGGATCAATGATACTCTCTGGAAAACGATGGTTGAGTATTGGGATACTGAAGAAGCACATAAAAGAAGTAGCATCTATTCCAATGCTCGTATATATGACCGTAATGGTCTCGATCCTCACATCCACTTATCAAGGGTGAAGTCGTATCAACAAATCCAAGAAGATATGGTAAGTAACTTTTATATATATGTTAGATATTTTTCTTACACCTTCATAATCCTTGTTTATTTTATAATATTGCAGGAAGAAGAATTGGGAAGACCGGTGAGTATTGGTGAGGTTTTCATTAAGACACATACAAAGCCAGATGGTACGTACGTCAATCGGAAGGCTGAGAAAATCGCACAAAATTATAAGAAGAACTTGCAAGACAAGCTGACTGAGCTCGAGGCAGCGAATTCATGTGTTTCAGGCGGTGCTTCATGTCCTCGGGAGCTCACAACAGATGAGTATACAGCCATCTTTCTTCAGGTAAAGTAACATTGGCCTTTAATCACTTAATTAGGTCTATACTAAGTAGAACTCTCGCCTAACTGCTTGCGTATTTGACATTGATATAGACTTGGCACATATGATTTTTCTTTGAAACTTTGTTATAATCAATCACTGAGTATTGGAATTTGTCATGCTCTTTATTTCTTGTGTTTCACTTTCTTTTCACAGTCCACTGAGAAGGATACACGAGGAACTCTCTATGGAGTTGGAAGCCTTGATATGTCTATATTTTGCACCATATTTCCTTCCATTTAGTGTAAGTTTCCTATCATTTAGGAACCTAATTTAGCATCATTGTATTGCATTTTGATCATTTAGAGTTCTAGGTGTCTTTGCATATTCTTTGCATATTTTGTTGCATTTGGACTCTTGATTAGGTGATATGGATGCTATGGAGGCATAAATGGAGTTGGAGAAGGATGGCATAGCACTTGGAGGGGCAAGAAGTCACCAAGAAGATGAAGAAGAAGA
>JAHZTW010000004.1:23872636-23888806 GCA_020283515.1 Alliaria petiolata | reverse complement strand
ACACTCTAGGACTCTAAATGATACAATGCAACACAATGATGCTATATTAGACTCCTAAATGATGAGAAACTTATACTAAATGGATGCTAAAATGATGCAAAATATAGACATATCAACTCCCCCAAACTTGCCTTTTGCGTGTCCCCAAGCAAATGAAACACAAGCTAAGGAGAGAGGTTTGAAAGTGGGGACTCAAATCCAAAGGTGCCAAGCAAATAGATCAATTCAATGGTCCTAGTTAGTAGTTCTAGGATGCTCTTTATGCAAGTTTCTACTCCAAAAGGTCTAGCCATACCCATACTCATTCAAGTGAACCCAAGCCTCAACCTACACAAGCATTCATTTTCACCAACTCTTTAACATTCATTAAGTAGTAACCATGGATCATGAATCATACAATGCTAGAAAACTTATTTGGTTTTTGGGTAAGGTTTTGAGATAAAAATCATCTCAACTTCATGGGGTTCCAATGCAAGGGATCTCTCAATGAACAAGTGAACCTTGGCAAAACGCTAAGAGTAAAAAGCAACCTATGCATACAAGGACAAACTTCCATCTACCCTTTGTAACACAATTGTCTTCACTCTCATTTTTCTTTTAAGCTCACTCACCAAGTCCAACCTAAACTACCCATTACAAGGCAATTCGCCAAACCCATAAGCTCAAACCACTTTCTCCTTTTCGTTTTTAAAAACTTGGGGAAAACTTCTTCTACAAACACAAGTGTTGGCACACTTTTACTTCAAGCTCTTTCTCTTTTCATTCACAAATTGCTATCCTCTTTCTTATAATATCTTAGCCATATTTTTTTTTCTTTTTCTTGGCTCTTTTACTTTTCTTTTCTAGAGGATTTCTTTTCTTTTCTTAACACTTAGAGCACAATATACAATGCCAACACTTGTTCCAAATATTTTCGTTTTCCCCCTTTCACCATCTCAACTTCGCCCACTTACTTGTTCCACATCAAATATCAAGCCAAAATTCCCACCCAAGAATCCTATCCTATCATCTAGCTCATTGTTCTCGAGCTGGCTACATGGAAGCCCATCCTTGTCGCTCTAAACTCAACACTTTTTACTAAGTTCACTAGATGAAAAAGGCCTAATGCACTCAATAAGGAAGAGGTTTCAAAGGAAGCTTAGTTAGGGAATTCGTTTTCAACCTCTCTAAAGATGAGAGTCGGCTATTTGGGTTAACAAGAGTGGTAAAAGGAAAGAAGATAACCCAAATATGTATATGGTATCCACAAGTTTTCTAGCAATGCATAACCATGATAATTACTTGTTCAAATTAGGTTCAAGTTCAAGAGAGTTGGTTTCTATTCAAAGCTTGCTTCAATTAAAACTTGAATTTCAAATGGTGAGGTCCAAGTAGGGTTCAACTTTAACTTTCAAAATTTGCACACAAAGCATCAAACAACTATTAACTAGGGCCTTGAACTAATTCATGAGCTAAACACCTTACAAGTAAAAATCATCATTGTTCCCTATGCATGAATGCAATCCTATATGAAATCTAGACTCAATCCTACTTATATCACAAATGCAAATGCAACTACATGCTATTTTTTTTTAAAATTTTCGAAATTTTTCAATTTTTTTTTTGGTTTTTCTATGCCTTAGATGAGACTCAAATATGCATGCTAAAGAAAAATAAGATCACAAAACACAAAGTCAAATACCATACTCCCCCAAACTTAAATTACACAGTCTCTTGTGTAATCCAAGCTTGGAGAAGATTTCAAAATGCAAAAATAAAAACTAAATGGTATTTACAATGATTTGGAGTGGTACCTTGATCAAAAACGCATGGAGGAGGAGGAGTAGGATGGGTTGCTTGATTGAGGGGTGGGAAATCTCATAGCCCTCCATACTCAACCTAAGACTTTTCAAAACTCAAAGAAACATGATTATAGAATAAAAACAAGAATATATACAAGGATAACATGGGAATGCCTCCCAAGAGTGCTTGTTTAAAGTCACTAAGCTTGACTTTTCAAACCTTTTACACATTGGGAGGGTCATGGAGTGAATGTGAAGTTCCTCCTCCCTTCTCGATGAACATGGTGTTTGCTCCAATGTCTAACACCTCCTTTTTCTTCTTAGACCTCCTTCTTGGCCTTCTTGGTGGCTCAGCTATGTGTTCTACCACATTGATTCCATCAAACATAGCAAGAAGACTCACACCATCAAAGATTGACCCATCATACTCATTGTGGTCCGAGGTATCATTATCCTTTAGCATCACACAAGTGAATCCCATCAGCTGCTCCTTTTTATATGGTGGTTTTTCATCAATTTTAATAGTAGCACATGTTATTGTGCCACAAAAACCCAGGGTAGAAGGCTTCATAGGATAGACGACCTTATCATTCACACTTTTGAGAATCACCCTCTTGTTTGTGAAATCAATGTTTGCACCAGCTGTATTTAGGAAGGGAGTACCTAGGAGGAGAGGTAGCCTTGTTGCTTGAACCATGTCCATGACTATGAAGTCAGTTGGGACTAGACACTCACCAATCTTCAATGGATAATCTTCAACAAGGCCTATAGGTTGTCTTGAGGAAGCATCAACAAAGGTAATGGGTGAGGGATACTTCTTTATGTTTGTAATCCCAAGGCTCTTAGACATTTCAAGGGACATCACATTGACACTTGATCCAAAATCACACAAAGCTTCATCAATCTTTAAATTCCCAAGAGAGCAAGAAATCAAAATTTTTCCGCGATTACCAAGCTTTGGAATAGTCTTAGGCTCATCCCTTGTTGTGCTTGGTGGATTAAGGCTTTCCATCAGCTCTTCTACCTTCTCCCTATTAGCTAGCAAGTCTTTGATGAACTTTATTTGACCCTTGACTTGAGACAAACTCTCCTCCTTTGGCAAGGGTGCTCCAACTTTCTCCATACTTCCTCTAAAGCTTGAAAGCACTTTCTTTTGTGCCTTAGTCAAAATCCGCTCAGGATATGGTAGTGGTGGCTTATTGATAAGGAGATCACAAGCTCCTTCTTCACTCTTCTTAGCCACTTTTCTTACATCCTCCTCAACTCTTGCCTTTGTAGAAGTCTTGGGTTCATCAAACACTTCTTTACCCATTTCTGTAGCAACAACCATGGAGTTATTTTCAATAACCACCTCCCCATCTTGAACTTCAATGTCCTCATTGAATGTAGATGTATCATAATGAGCTTCGAATAGTTGCTCAAACTCTAGCATAACTATCTCATACTCATCTTCATCAATATTGGAGATAGCATTGCAATACTCTTTTGGGTTAGCTTCTGGCTTACCGGGGAAAGTGCCTTGAGAATTGGAGCTAGAAGTCTTGCCCTTGTTATCAAGTTGCTTGAACTTTTGTTGAAGACCTCCTATTTGAGTTGCAAGCTCATTGAGTGAAGAATCCATCCTTGTGTTGATCTCAGCAATCTTCTTTCCCATATTAGCATCATTTTGAGCTTGACCTTGAATTATTTGTTGAAGCATGAGCTGAACGTTGTCTTGTGGAGGACCTTGTGAAGGTTGAGGAAAACCAGGTGGAGCATTGTACTTTTGACCATTATAGTTTCCTTGGTTTCCTCCTTGGTAGTTAGACCTTGGTGCATAACCCGTTTGTTGATTGTTGTAAGTCACAAAAGTTTTGTTTTGAGTAGCTTGTGGAGGGTATACTTGGTCTTCGGGGTTGGCTACATTAGTACTTCTATAAGAGAGGTTGTTATTCCCCTTATAGTTGTTGTTGGAGTAGTTGTTGTAGCCTCCTTGGCCACTCACGAAATTGACCACTTCTTCACACTCTTGAGCCTTAACTTGATCATCACAATCTTCTTGGTACTCACCAACAAAATGTACATGCCTTTGATTGGAAGACATGAGCATGTCCATCTTGTCATGTAGAGACTTCATTTCTTTCTTGTGATATTTATATTCACCTCCCCTTGGAGCTCTAT
Source organism: Alliaria petiolata (assembly GCA_020283515.1). NCBI lineage: Eukaryota > Viridiplantae > Streptophyta > Magnoliopsida > Brassicales > Brassicaceae > Alliaria > Alliaria petiolata. The sequence goes on along the minus strand of JAHZTW010000004.1, from coordinate 23,884,865 downwards.
CATAGTCTTTATTGTAATTACCATCACTCAAGGTAAGATTCTCTACAAGCTCCAAACCATCTTCTACTTTTTTGCCTAAGAAGTTCCCATTACTTGCGGTATCAAGAAGCATTCGAATCTTTGTGAGAACTCCTCTATAGAGAGTGCTTAGTAGAGACTCTTGTGTGAAGCCATGATGAGGGCATTGCATTGTGTAGCCCTTGAACCTATCCCATGCTTCATTAAAAGACTCATTGTTCTTTTGAGTGAAGCTAGAGATCTCATTCCTCAACTTGGTCGTCCTTGAGTTGGAGAAGAACTTAGATAGGAAAGCTTTCTTGCATTCATCCCAAGAGGTGATGGTACCTTGAGGTAAGTTTTTCTCCCATTGCCTTGCTCTATCCCCAAGAGAGAAGGGAAAGAGTCGTAGCTTGAAAGCATCCTCACTCACACCATTCATCTTGAACAACCCACACTCTATCAAAGTTATCCAAGTGATCAAGTGGATCCTCCATAGGCAATCCATGGAACTTGTCTTGTTGAACCATGGAGATGAAGGATGGCTTTACTTCAAAGGTGTTGTTGTGAACCGGTGAAGGTTGGATACCATATCTATTTTGGTGAATATTTGGAGCATCACCAGCCCCTATGGTTCTCCCTTGTCTAGGCGCATGCAAGGGGTTTCCATTGCCCCCTGGAGCTTGCTCATTTCCATTATGAGCTTGATTGGCATGCGCCATTGGTGGAGGGTGGTGAAGTCCTTGTTGTTTTTCCATTCTCAACCTTTCTAACCTTGCAGCCTCCCTTCTTACAATCCTAGCAACCCTTTCCAACTGATCAATCGCTTGAAAGCCTTGGAAGTTGTTGTCTCCTTGTGATCTCAAATGCATTCAAGGGTAAACTGAAATCTAGAAAATGAGATGGTCAATAAACACAAAAGGAATACTTAGTCTCAAACTAAACTCAAATCTTAATGATCACTCAATCCCAATATGGCAACGGCGCCAAATTGAAACAAGTATTTTTACACTTGTTAGCAATTCCTCAATTGCTTATATCATTGCAATACTTGAGGTATCAATCCATCTTGAGAGTTTGATTCAATAAGAATACAAAGTTTGGTCTAAGCTAAGGTAAATTTGAAATTGAAGTGATAAGCAACAATTAAAAGCAAACAACTAGCTAAGAAAGATACTACAAGACTAATTATATGAGCTAAAGCCTTAATTATCACTAATTAGGTACTAATCACGCAATTAACTACTAAGCAAGATTAACAAATTACTAAAACGAAACCTAGGGATGGAATCATTGATTTGGGTATCTAAATGGACAACCTTGCAATCATCTAAGCAACTAAACAAGCTATCTATATGCCTAGAACACTTAATAAAGACTAATCCATGATGTGTGGCACTAATCCCTTCACTAATCACCCTAATGAACTAATGATGTTTTAGCATTAAAATGATTAGCAAGCATGAATAGCAAGTCTAATAGCATGATAAACACCCTAGACAACTAATGATGTTTTAGGCTAGGTATGTAAATCTCTTATTAAGTTGGTTTAAGCATTTCATCAAACACTTGGTGGGTGTGTGAAATGCTTAAGATCCAAATAGCAAAAGACTATCCATTTGGCATTAAGAACACCTTAATAAGAAGAGAGATGAAAGAATATATCCTAGATTGCAAGATTGAACCATTAGAAAACCCTAAATCTAACCCATCCCCAAGTTCCTAAAGAGCTACTCACTAATCATAGTTAAACCCATCAAATCAAAGATAAGAGAAAGGTTAAACATGATTAGAGAAAAGATTAATAGAAGTTCAAGATAGATATTGAATAAAACTTAAAAGATCCAAAGCAAATACAAGGTTTTCTATCAAAGAGGCTAAAAGTTTATGACAAGACAAGAGAGAATCAAGGTTCCCATAAAAATTAGGTCTAAAGAGTATTTATAGGAGGGACCCATAAAGTAGACAAAAAAGATTCGTTTGAGAAAGTTTCGGCGAGCTTCACCGAACCAACACGTCGAACTGAACTCCTGGACATTTGGTTCGGTGAGCATCGTCGAACGGTGTCGTCGAACCGGGCTTCAATGCCTTGATCCGTCTTCTCCCGTCTGGGTAAGTTTCGGCGTGACTCGTCGAACCGTCGCGCCGAACGGTCGTCCTGGAGGAAAGTTTCGGCCAGCTTCGCCGAACCGTCTCGTCGAACCGTCCTCAGAATTCTTCTTCTCCATCTTTTTGGCAACTTCTTGCTCTTCCAAGTGCTGTGCCATTCCTCTCCAACTCCATTGTTTCCTCCACAGCATCCATGTTACCTGATCAAGACTCCAAATACACCAAAACATGCAAGGACTATGCAAAAAAAAACACTCTATGACTCTAAATGATACAATGCAACACAATGATGCTATATTAGACTCCTAAATGATGAGAAACTTATACTAAATGGATGCTAAAATGATGCAAAATATAGACATATCAACNTTTAAGGGATTTCCTAAGTCTTTTTGGGACAAGGAAATCCCTAGATTAAAGAGATCTCCATCGAGAATCTCTAGACCTTAAAACCCCCAAATCCAAGAAGAGAATTAGATGAAGAACAAGAAAATACCCAAAATCTAGTTTTCAACCCCCTTAAATCATCCCAACCCCAAACCTTGGTGGATTACTCACAACTCATGTTCATACCTCTCTTAAACATAAGTTTAGAGCTGATGAACATAAGCGGTTTTTAAGAAGAAGAAGGATTTGACTTTAGAAGGATGAAGATACTTGAAATTTATACAAAATACAAGAGTTTTTAAGAAGAGAAATAGCAAGAAACAAACAAGAACTATCAAGAACAAGCAAGAACAATCAAGAACAAGAGAAAGCTTATAAGATAAAAAGACTTGATTAAAAACTGAATGATTATTACAAGCACACACACCCTCCTTATATAGAGTTTTAAACATGGCTCTTGGCCTGAAAAGAGGGGTCAAGGGGCAAGGGACAAGGGGCAAGGGACAAGGGACCTCTCTAATCCTACTTTTACTAAAGCATAAACACTTTTTTTGAGCAACTTGCAAGTGGTATCTTTTGGTTCGGGTACATGGATTGATCGATCTGTATCTTTTGCACTACTGCACAGTTTGACTTGCAATCACCACCAAATTAAAGCTAACGCAATTTCCTAAAACTCTCATAAAGATTATCGAGGCTAAATCGCAATGAAAGCCCTTCATCCGAGCTGATCGTTCAGTTAACAAAATTGGTCGCCAAACTTCCAGACGGACATGTTGTTACTTAAATAGCCGTATCTTCTGAACCACTGACCATAATGACTTGAAATAACCTCTGCACGAAAGGTAACTCAATTTTTCTATGAGTTTTATGAAGATTGTGGAGGCTGAATCGGAATGGAAAGTCTTTGTAGAGTCTGATCTTTAAGTCCCTTTAGGTGGCATGGACTTGAATCGGTTGCAACATCTCGGTACAGCAAGTCAGATGACATCAATTTGCTTCTTACTCTTCTCTACTTGTTCCTAGCTCATCATCTTATGTTTTCAGCTTCCACATTGTCGCCAAATCCATAGAATAACCTGAAATGATGAATATATACAAAAGAAAATGCAAATGCTAATGCAAATGTTCTAAATCCTATAAATGATCAAATACTACGATTATACTTAGCTATAAATGAAATATGGATGAAAACTTATTATAAATGCATGATAAATATGCGAAATATATGAGTATATCAATGATATGAGCAATTGAGAAATTGCAAGAAGGGAAGCTGCAAGGTTAGAGAGGTTGAGAATGGAAGAACAACAAAGGGACCAATTTCCTCCACTGATGGCGCGTGCAAACCCGGCTAATAATAGAAATGAGCAAGCTCAAAGAGCCAATTGAAACCCCTTGCATTCGCCTAGACAAGGGAGAACTACTGGGGCTGGAGATGCTCCAAATACACATCAAAATAGATATGGTATCCAACCTCCACCGGTTCCAAACAATACCTTTGAAGTGAAGCCAGCCTTCATCTCCATGGTTCAACAAGACAAGTTCCATGGTTTGCCAATGGAGGATCCACTAGATCACTTGGACAACTTTGATAGAGTTTGTGGGTTATTTAAGATGAATGGTGTGAGTGAGGATGCTTTCAAACTAAGACTCTTTCCCTTCTCTCTTGGGGATAGAGCAAGGCAATGGGAGAAAAACTTGCCTCAAGGAACCATCACCTCTTGGGATGAATGCAAGAAGGCATTCCTATCTAAGTTCTTCTCCAACTCAAGGACGGCCAAGTTGAGGAATGAGATCTCTAGCTTCACTCAAAAGAACAATGAGTCTTTCAATGAAGCATGGGAAAGGTTCAAGGGCTACACAATGCAATGTCCTCATCATGGTTTCACACAAGAATCTCTACTAAGCACCATCTATAGAGGTGTCCTTCCAAAGATAAGAATGCTTCTTGATACCGCAAGTAATGGGAACTTCTTAGGCAAAGAAGTAGAAGATGGTTTGGAGCTTGTTGAGAATCTTGCCTTGAGTGATGGTAATTACAATGAAGACTATGATAGAGCTCCAAGGGGAGGTGAATATGATTCTCACAAGAAAGAAATGAAGTCTCTACATGACAAGATGGACAAGCTCATGTCCTTCAATCAAAGGCATGTACATTTTGTTGAAGAGAATCAAGAGGATTGTAATGATCAAGTTGAGTATCAAGAGGGTTAAGAAGTGGTAAATTTCGTGGGTGGCCAAGGAGGCTACAACAACTACTCCAACAACAACTATAAGCGGAATAACAACCTCTCTTATAGAAGTACTAATGTAGCCAATCCTGGAGACCAAGTCATCCCTCCACAAGCTACTCAAGGCAAACCTTTTGTGCCTTACAACAATCAACAAAAGGGTTATGCACCAAGGTCTAACTACCAAGGAGGAAACCAAGGCAACTTTGGTGGGCAAAAGTATAACCAAGGAAATGCTCCACCGGGTTTTACTCAACCTTCAGAAGGTCCTCCACAAGACAATGTTCAGCTAATGCTTCAACAAATACTTCAAGGTCAAGCTAATAGTGATGCTAATATGGGAAAGAAGATTGCTGAACTAACACAAGGATGGATTCTTCACTTAATGAAGTTGCTACTCAAATAGGAGGTTTTCAACAAAAGTTCAAGCAACTTGAGAAAGGCAAGGCTTCTAGCTCCAATTCTCAAGGCACTCTACCGGAAAAGTGTGAGGCAAACCGCAAGGAATACATGAATGTTATTACTTTGAGAAGTGGAAAGGAGTTGCCTCCATGGACAAGTCTTTTGATCAATGAGGACATTGAAATTCAAGATGGGGAGGATAGCTTGGAAGAATCTCAAGATGCTATAACTTTTGATGATGTGTATATTGCAAAGAGAAGCAAAGAAGTGGTAAAGGAGAAGCCAAAAGAGAATGTGCAACAAAAGGAGTCCACCTATGTTCCTCCACCTTACAAGCCACCCAGGAGGGTTAAGAAATAATTGGCGGAGAAATACAAGGCTATGTTTGACAAGCAAATCAAAGACATTGAGCTCAAGATGCCTTTGGTGAATGCTTTTATGATGATTCCACAATATGCTAAGTTCTTGAAGGATACCGTGGCACAAAGAGCAAGGGATATCCAAGGAGTTATGTTGCTTTCTCAAGAGTGTAGTGCAATTATTCAAAGCAATGTGATACCAAAGAAGCTTGGAGACCCCGGTTCTTTCACTATACCATGCGCCCTAGGTCCCCTTGGGTTTGAAAATTACTTGTGTGATCTTGGAGCTAGCATCAACCTCATGCCCTATTCAATAGATAAGAAGCTTGGCTTCACCAAGTACAAGGAGTGTGGAATCTCTCTAATACTTTCGGATAGGAGTGTGAGGATGCCTATTGGAGTTCTAGAGGATTTGCCTCTCAAGGTTAGCAACTTCATCATTCCCACGGATTTCATGGTACTTAAGATGGATGAGGAGCCAAAGGATCCTTTGATTTTGGGAAGACCTTTCCTAGCTACAGCTGGTGCAATCATTGATGTGAAGCATGGGAAGATTAGTTTGCATCTAGGAAAAGGGGTTGAGTTGAAGTTTGACATAAAGGAGACCTTGAGGAAGCCAACCATTGATGGTCAAGCATTCTACATTGAAACTATGGATGAGTTAGCCGATGAGTTACTAGAAGAACTAGCTCAAGAAGACCATCTTGGTGTGGCTCTCACCAAACCACATGGAGAGAATGGGTACTTGCATGAGGAGACCCAAGCATACATGCTCATGCTTGATTCACGCAAGGCACTAGATGGGGAGGATAGCTTTACAAGATTGGTAGCTCCATGTGAGAGTGAAGTGGAATTTGACCAAGACAAGGGGTCCATGAGGGTTGAGATTTCAAGTCAAGGACAAGAGGAAAGGCTAGAGGCACTTGAAGATGGCGAATTGGCAAGAGACCTTGATGAGGATTGGAGTGAACTCAAAGCTCCAAAGGTGGAACTCAAGCCACTTCCCATTGGACTAAGGTATGCTTTCTTAGGCCCTAACTCTTCTTACCCCGTCATTGTAAATGAAAACTTAAGTGATGATGAGCTCAACTCTCTCCTTAATGAGTTGAGAAAGTATAGGAGAGCTATTGGTTACTCTTTGAGTGATATCAAGGGCATATCTCCTATACTTTGTACTCATAGGATTCACCTTGAAAATGAAAATGCTTCCTCAATTGAACACCAAAGAAGATTAAACCCAAACCTTAAGGAAGTAGTGAAGAAGGAAATCTTGAAACTTTTAGAAGGTAATGTGATCTATCCTATTAGTTACAGCACTTGGGTTTCCCCCGTGCATGTTGTCCCTAAGAAGGGTGGAATCACAGTGATTAAGAATGAAAAGGATGAATTGATACCAACTAGAACTATCACCGGCCATAAAATGTGCATTGATTACCCAAAACTTAATGCTTCAACTAGGAAAGATCATTTTCCCCTTCCTTTTATTGATCAAATGCTTGAGAGATTGGCTAACCATCCCTTCTATTGTTTCCTTGATGGATATAGTGGGTTCTTCCAAATACCCATTCATCCTAATGATCAAGAGAAGACTATTTTCACATGCCCTTATGGTACCTTTGCATATCGAAGGATGCCATTTGGGTTATGTAATGCTCTAGCTACCTTCCAAAGGTGCATGATGAGTATCTTCTCCGATCTCATTGAGGAAATGGTAGAAGTTTTTATGGATGACTTTTCCGTGTATGGTGCTTCTTTTTCTGTGGGTCTTTCTAATCTTTGCAGGGTTCTACAAAGATGTGAAGAGTCTCACTTGGTTCTTAATTGGGAGAAGTGCCACTTTATGGTCAACCAAGGGATTTTGTTGGGTCATAAGATTTCAGAGGATGGTATAGAAGTGGACAAGGCCAGGATAGATGTCATGGTCAAGATGGCGCCACCAACCAATGTGAAAGGCATAAGGAGTTTTCTTGGGCATGCCGGTTTCTATAGGAGATTCATCAAGGATTTCTCTAAGATTGCTAGGCCTTTGACAAGACTCCTTTGTAAGGAGGTAGAATTTCAGTTTGATGGGGAGTGCTTGCAAGCCTTTGAAACAATCAAGAAAGCTCTTGTGAGTGCTCTCATTGTGCAAGTACCGGATTGGAGTCTTCCATTTGAGATTATGGCGGATGCTAGTGACTATGCGGTTGGAGCTGTTTTTGGACAAAGGAAAGAGAAGAAGCTACATGTGATCTACTATGCTAGTAGGACCCTTGATGAGGTTGAAACAAAGGAAAAGGAACTCTTGGCGGTGGTATTTGCTTTTGAGAAATTCAGATCTTATTTGATGGGTTCAAATCATGCTGCATTGCGCCACATCTATGCTAAAAAGGAGACTAAGCCTAGGCTCCTTAGATGGATCTTACTTCTTCAAGAGTTTGATATGGAGATAGTTGACAAGAAGGGTATTGAAAATGGTGTAGCTGATAATTTGTCATGGATGAGGATTGATGATGCTTTGCCAATCAATGATTCCCTACCGGAGGAGAAAATTATGATGATCAAGAGCATTGCTAGTGCACATGGAGTTGGAAGGAAGCTTGAAGAGATTCAAGGTCTAGAGGACAAAGCTTTGCCTTGGTATGCCGACATTGTTAATTACTTGGCGTGCAAAGAAGAATCCACTCATCTCAACACACCTATCACAAGAAGAAGTTTATGAGAGTTGTGTCACACTTCTATTGGGATGAGCCTTATCTCTACAAAAGATGTAATGATGGGATCTATAGAAGATGCTTGGCACAAGAGGAGGTTGAGAGTGTGATTTTTCATTGCCATGGATCCAAGTATGGTGGTCATTTCGCCACATTCAAGACGGCTACAAAGGTTCTTCAAAGCGGATTTTGGTGGCCTACATTGTTCAAGGATACTCATGAGTTCATCAAGACATGTGAACCTTGTCAAAGGAAGGGAAACATAAGCAAGAGGAATGAGATGCCCCAAAACCCTATCTTGGAAGTGGAGTTGTTTGATGTATGGGGCATAGACTTCATGGGACCTTTCCCATCTTCTTATGGAAACAAGTATATCTTGGCAACAGTTGATTATGTCTCCAAGTGGGTAGAAGCCATTGCAAGTCCTACTAATGACTCCAAGGTTGTGGTGAAGATGTTCAAGAGTATAATCTTACCAAGGTTTGGTGTTCCAAGGGTTGTGATTAGTGATGGGGGAAGTCATTTCATCAACAAGGTCTTTGAAGGGTTGTTAAGCAAGCATGGTGTCAAGCATAAGGTAGCCACTCCTTACCATCCTCAAACTAGTGGTCAAGTGGAAGTCTCAAACCGTGAGATCAATGCCATTTTAGAGAAAACCGTGGGTGTAACAAGAAAGGATTGGGCAATCAAGCTTGATGATGCTTTGTGAGCTTATAGGACGGCTTTCAAAACGCCAATTGCAAGGTCTCCTTTCAATCTTGTGTATGGAAAAGCTTGTCATCTACCCGTGGAGATTGAACACAAGCTTTGTGGGCTGTGAAGCTTCTCAACTAAAACATAAAGACAGCCCAAGAGAAGAGATTGATTCAACTCCAAGAGCTTGAGGAGATTAGGCTTGAGTCTTATGAAAGCTCAAGGATCTACAAGGAGAGGACCAAGGCTTTCCATGACAAGAGGATTGTGAAGAAGGAGCTGAGTGTTGTTGACAAAGTTCTTCTCTACAATTCAAGATTGAAGTTGTTCCCGGGTAAGCTCAAGTCAAGGTGGGGATGCCCTTTTGAGATTCAAGAAGTGTTGCCTTATGGAGCCATCACCTTGACTGGGAAGAATGGGGAGAGTTTCACAGTCAATGGCCATAGGGTCAAGCCATACATGGTAAATGAATCTAAGGAAGAGGCAAGCTCATGTCTTCTTCAAGATCCAACTCTTGCCTAAAAAGGTTTGAAAAGTCGAGCTAATGACGTTAAACAAGCGCTCTTGGGAGGCATTCCCATGGTTATCCTTGTATATATTCTTGATTTAGTTATATGATTATGTTTCTTTGAGTTTTTGAAAGTTTTAGGTTGAGTATGGAGGACTTTGACTTGAAGAAAAGGGTGAGGAAGAAATTTTTAAAGATGGTTCGAGCAACTGGATCGACGAGTACGTCGAACTACTCTTCCAGAGGTTTGGTTCGAGGTGATGGATCGATGAAGTCGTCGAACTACTTTTCCAGGAGTTGAGTTCGACCAAAAAGATCGACGAAGTCTTCGAACCTAAATCCAGGGTCGCGGTACAAGCAAACAGTTGGACGAACACGTCGAACCACATTGGCAGGGGTTTAGTTCGACGAAATGGTTCGACGAACACATCGATCCGTTTCCAAAAACAGGTTTACTTGACTTTTCTTCCTTCCTTTGACCGGTTTAATGCTGACTCCCCCACTTAAATTAAACCGATTTTAGTGGATTAAAGGACTTCTTCTTCCCCAAAAATCATCTCATCCACGTTTTTCACTCTTTCATAAGGATAAGAACTTGTTTTTCACTTTTGTCTCTCAATTCTTCATCAAATCTTTTGATTTCAAGTGCTATAATTTCGAAATTGTGTGTCACTCTTGATTCTTTAGTTGATTTCGGCCTTGCACTTGCGTGGAACCAAGGTTTGTCTTCTCATCCTCTCTTTTAATCTTTTATTTCTCCTTGAGAATGAATTGTAGATTGGGATTGATAAGTAGACTTTGAATGGATTGATTGAGTTGGGTATAGTTGAATATTGTTATGGGTGATGATTGTTGAAGATTTCCAAGGAATTACATGGGAAAATTTTGATTTTTGAACACTTTTTCTATAGGATTTTCAAGGGTTGCGAAAATTCATGTTTATGCCTAATTGATGTTCAAATTTTCAAAATTGGTTTCTTTAATCTTGTTTTCCCATGTTGCATAAGTAATTAGGCTAGAACCCTCTTGAATTTTAACTTGTTGCCAATTAGAGGATGCTTAATTTGAAAAATTCCTTGTTGATTACTTTGGATGATAAATGAGGTGATAAATAAGATTAATTCTTGCTATTAATTCATTGCCATGTAATTTTAATTATTGGAACCTGATTACATGTTTGTTGCTTTCAAGGGCTAAAGTTCACCTTGTACTCACTTTTTTCCAAGAATTCAAATTTTGTAGGTAATATGGCAAGAACAAGGAGTGAAGCTAGCAAGAAACAAGGCAAGAGGCCGGTTGAGGTGGAAGAAGAAGATCTCGAAGAGAGTCCCCCGGTCATAAGGAAGTTGTCTCAAAAGAGAAACATTAGTAGGGAGAAAGCCAAGGAAAGACGAGCCGAGAAAGCTACGGCCGAGCCTCTAACACCCTCGGATGTGTACAAGGCCTTTATGGAGATCCCTTTCAAGGGAACCACGTACCTGGATCACGAGTTGCTAGAGGAGTTGGGTCTCTTGGAGGATGTGACCGCGATTTTCCGGAATTTGGGGTGTGAGAGGTGGTTCAACCAATCATACCCAAGCTACCAAGAGGAGACATGCCAATTCCTCTCTACTTTGAAGGTGACGACTTCGAGTTCGGGGGAGGTTAATAGAGAAAGGGATGGCCTCGGTTTCATCCAATTCCAGGTTCGCAACAAATCTTACAAGATGGGCTTCAAGAAGCTAAGTATGGTGCTTGGCTTTGATGAGGGGACCGGTGCGGGCTCACGCTTGGATGTTAGAAAGGTGGAGTTGGAAAAGCTTTGGAAGATGGTTAGTAATGGGAGTTACAAGACCGGGAGAGTTAAGAGCAAGATGATCTGTCATCCTGCGATTCGCTATGCTCACAAGGTGCTAGCCCACACTTTCTTTGCTAAGAAGGAGACCGTGGTTGTAACTTCCGAAGAGTGGGAAATGCTTGATGTTGGGCTCAGGAACATCATCCGTTTCTTTGATGACAACTCGGAAATGAGAGGTGATGCTACGGGAAATGGTATGGTGCAGATTTGGGTAGCTCATGCGGCTAGTTACTATGGTCGAGCGACGGCCAAGAAGGATCGCTCACACCAACTCGCCATTGGGGGTATGATCACGCCTATACTTGAGGAGGTTGGCGTCAATTTGGGCCACACCTCGGCCGAGAAGCAGTACCTAGACTGCGCCTATCTCCGTAAGGCTCAGTTTTTGGTTAAGGAAGGAACTGGCCACAAGTACAAGTTCAACGTGGCGACGCTCAAGGAGGCTACAATCCGACTCCCTTGCATTCACCTCACAAGCCTTAGGGAAAGGTCCAACGTCTCTTTCACTCCATCCGACGAGCATCTAGGCGACATAGAGACTTTCCCGGTATGCTCTTGGGACGACTACCACGAGCCTTATCAAGCTCCTCCGGTCTATGGAAGTGATAGGTACAACTTTGACCCTTATGAAGGAGCCAACCAAGGAGAGCCTTCTAGACAAGCTCACCAACACACCAAGCTTCTCCGAAGATGGAACAAATGGCAAGACAAGACCATTAGGAAGCTTGTGAAGACTATCAAGGAGATGAAGAGGCAAATCAAAGACCTCACAGCTAAGGTTGAAAGAGTTTCCTCCTCAAGACATCAAGAATAACAGCATGAGGATCAAGAAGGGGACAGCCATATGGTAGAGAGGCGCCACTCCTTTCAAGGAACCCCAAGTGCACCAAGCCATGAAGATGAGCCACGCCCCTCCTCCTATGAGACAAGAAGGCGTGAGAAGAGAGTCATGCGATCCCCCACTCCTCAATCAAGCAATCCATCATACTCCATGGATTCATACTCCTCCT
>JAHZTW010000004.1:23786574-23828700 GCA_020283515.1 Alliaria petiolata | reverse complement strand
ATGAAAGAATCTAACCTAGATTGCAAGATTGAACCATTAGAAATCCCTAAATCTAACCCATCCCTAAGTTCCTAAAGAACTACTCACTAATCATGATTAAGCCCATCAAATCAAAGAGAGAAGATAAGCAAAACATGATTAGAGAAGAAATAAACAAGAAATCTAAAAGGGATATTGCATTAACTCAAAATCCAAAGCATAAACAAAGCATATGCCCAAAGTGGCTAAAAGTTTAGACTAAGAACAATAAGAAAAAGACTTAGAACAAAAATTAGGTCTAAAGAGTATTTATATGAGGGACCCATAAAAATGACAAAAAGGATTCGTCTGGGTTTAGATCGACGAGTACGTCGATCTATGTCGTCGATCTGAGCTCCTGGAGGTTTGTTTCGGCGTCCTTCATCGATCTGAGTCATCGAACTGAGCTCCTGGAGGTTTGGATCGACGAGCTCGTCGATCTAACTCGTCGATCCAAATTAAAATCGATGTATCTTTCTAACCAAGAGTCCAAATGACTTGATTACAACGGCACTTGAAAGCTCATTGAGTCCTCTACAACTCTTAAGAAGGCATCAGAGTCTGAATCTAAGTGCAAGGCCTTCGTCTGGATACATACATTTTGCGCCTCTAAATGCTCAATATGCTTCTTCAAGACTTTTGCTTCTAATTTAGCTGCTTCTCTTCCTCCTCTTGATGATTTCTTGCCCTTCCTTGCTATGCCATTCTTCTCCAACTCCATTCATGCCTCCATAGCATCTTTATCACCTGATCAAGACTCCAAATGCACCAAAATATGCAAAGACTATACAAATACACCATAGAACTCTAAATGATCAAAATGCAATACAATGATGCTTAATTAGGCTCCTAAATGATGAGAAACTTATACTAAATGGATGCTAAAATGATGCAAAATATAGACATATCAAGCACCCACCGACCCTCACTAAACCGGTCTTCCCCTGACAGCTCCAACTTCAACTCCATCTCCATCTGGTTCTTAGGTTAATTATCACTCTCCATTTCTTAACTCTCATGAACTCGTCACTTTTCCATATATATGTATTTCTTTTTTTGTTTATTTGTGTATGTTGTGACATGTAAGAATATTGGTTTCATTTAAAACTTTCTTTGAATTTGAATTTTGCTTGAATTTTTGTTTTGGTTCCTTTAGAATAGTGGTTTTCGTTCCTTTAAAATTTTGGTTTCGTAATTTTGAAAAACAAAACTAATTCGTATAAAAATCAAAACCAAATGCCAATCAGAAAAAAATACCAGATGAACAGTATCCTGAGAATAATAGTCGCTATACAGTTGTTAAAACAGTCACTAAGTAGTCGCAACTTAGTCGTCAAACTTTTACGACTACTATCCGACTACTACAACAACACTTCTGTTCATTCGGACTAATCGTAAATTAGTCGTAACATAGTCGTCAAACTTTTACGACTACTATCCGAGATGCCATACCGATATAGAATTACCTGAAACAACTATTTTGATAAGTCCTTTGTTTACCAAAGATCTAGCAGAAATAATACTTTGCCACCCATAGGATGGTTAGTACGACCGAATGGGGTCCACCAAATCCTAAGCTTACAACTTTCCCCAAGAAGTGAGAGCTAGAATCTACACGAGAGTCTAAACTCTAAGCTTACAACAAGCTTAAACAAGAAGCTTTAAAAACTAAAAGAGATTTATTAATGTTTAAAATTTGCCTGAATCCTTCTAAGCGACTCTTGTGCGACCCACTGAATCAGTCACTTATAGGTCGGAAAATTTGCGACTATTTTGCGGCTAAACTTCCGCGAAGTTTTTGTAGTCGTAAATCATTCGTAAATTGACGGCTGATTTACGACTACTTATTATGGTCATCAGTTAGCGACTATGTTGCGACTGTTTCTTTTTCATGGAATAGTCGCAAATTAGTCGTAAACATTTACCACTATTTTGTTAGTCGTACATTGTAGTCGCTAAATCAATGTTTTCTTGTACTGTATTAAGACAAGCAAAAAGGGAGTCTCTTATGTGTCTCTAGCAGATTTCATCTCTGTGATAAAGGAAGGTAAGTATCCTCTCACATGATCAAGGGATGTTCATTTCGCCCTTTGACACTAAAATGAATCTAAGAAAGTCAAGTTAAGTGACTCAAAAAAAAGCGCTCTTGTGAAGCACCCCAAGCCTTATTTTTTGTACATATTAATATTTTTTCTAGTTTAGTTAATGTTTTCAGGTACCTAAGGGAGATAAGATGGGCAGTTTATGCAAAAAGAATCATTTTAATTATTGTATGGCATATCATCAGGGTGAAATAACGGTTTGACACCGTGCTAAACACCCCAGGACATTCCATGACGAGCTGGCACAATGGTGTGTAGCTGATATAGAATGAGTCCAAGCAAGACTATTTTTATCAAGTTTCAATATTGGGCAGACAAGCCGAAATCCAAAACTTCGGTCAGTAATATCGGGACAAAGCTGATATGTTCCTCAAAGGCTGAGGCTCGCTTGGGTGGATGATGGAGACTGAAAGTTGGACTAAAGTCACTCTCTTTCAGCCGGTCGGATGGAATATGGTCGAAGTGGGAAGATGGCGCCTGTCAAGGGACTAAAGTCACTCCTTGAGAAGGATGATCGGATGATGATAGATAGATGGTGGATCGCAGAACGCCACTCAAGAGTGTGAAAGCTCTTGTGATGAGTTCACAAACTTAGTCTCAGGAATCACACACAAGAGACATAGATTCAAACGTTTACTAAGTGTAGAAATCCATCTAACTTAGATAAACAAAACAAAGCCTAAGCTTTAGAGAAAACTCTCTTTTATATTTCCAAAAATTTCAATGTGTTTTTACAATGAGAACAATTGAGCTTTTATAATTCTTACAAGGGATCTTTACAATAAATTACATTTAAAGAAAATTATACACATTTAAATAAAAAGAGCAAAATAAGCTAAATCAATAAAAATATTCTTGCCACCAATTTTGCCTTGGACTTGAATAAGGATCTTTGACTTTGTGAACTTATGAGCATGATATTTTGATAATAAATACCCATATTGAAGACCTTTGATTTTATGGTTTTGGATATTGTATCATTCTCTCCTTCTTCAAAAGGTTTTGTGCTCAAAACTAAAATAAGTTTTTTTTTTTTTGAATAGAAAAATATAACCCAAAATCTGAAACATATGTAAACAATCTTTCTTTTTTTTTTTTTTTTATATAAAGGAGAAATAATAAAATATTTATTGTTTTTTATATATAAATTACAATCTAAAAACAAAAATGTAAAACTATTTTTTTGTAGGTTTTTTTTAAGTTTATAAAAATCAAAGAATGAAAACAACAAAAACCTTTTTTTTAATAAATTTTTTTTTTGAAAGAAACAAAACAAGAAAACTTTTTTTTTGTGAATAAAAACTGGAAAAACAAAAAAAAACAAAACCGAAATGAAAAAGATAGAGGGTAGGAGCTTTTAGCTCTGATACCAGATGATACGTTCCTCAAAGGCTGAGGCTCGCTTGGGCGGAAGATGGGGGTTGAAAGCTGGACTAAAGTCACTCTCTTTCAGCCGATCGGATGGAGTGTGGTTGAAGCGGAACGATGGCGCCTGTTCAAGGGACTAAAGTAAATCCTTTAGAAGGCTGGTCGGATGATGATGAATAGATGGGTTGATCGATGGTCGCCACAAAGCCTGATGGTAAAGGCAATGATAAGACAAGTTAAACCGGGCAGAAATCGTAAATGCCTAGAAAAACTGAAGAAGAGAGAACTCTTAAGAAAAATGCTTGCTCTTTATTGATTGTGTGTAAAATACAAGGCTGTGAGGGGACTTTATATAGAGTCCAAACAGCCATGCCCTTCTAGGGGTCTTGAAACAAATTACAATGAATGCAGCTAAATTAAAGGGATTGAAAATGGCTAACAATTGCCTTATCTAATGGAATTTCGAAATTCAATAATAAATGCAAGAAAAATCAAGACAAAAACAAAAAAAGTTAGTCAAACAATATGATTAATTCAGTCTTACCTTGGCTGATTTGGTGGGGTTTGTTTGACTTGATGGAGGGGATGAACCTGGACGCCTTTAGGTTGGAAGGATGGTGAATAAGGAAACTTCATTTCCTTGCTTGATGAGTGGCCATTCTTCCATGTATTTTCTTAGACTGCCCTTCATGAAATCCTTCTCTTGATACGGTTTGGTTTGCACTTCGGTGTTGGAGATGGTTAACTTCGTCAGCTGCTCGGTTATGTCGTCTGCTTCTTGTTCGGCAAGTAATGCTTCCACGGCTTGGTTGAAGTTCTCCCTTAGCCTCTTGGCTCCTGCTCTAGTCAAGGGTGGGGTGATTATAGTTGGAACAGGGTTGGTCGGTGGGATGTTGGTACTTGGGATCACATCATCCTCTCCCTCTTATAAAGGTTCTATCCTCAGAATTGTTTCATCTGCATCATAAGGAGCTAAGTCAGATACATTAAAGGTTTTGGAAATATTAAACTCACCTGGAATATCAATCTGGTTGGCGTTGTCATTGATCTTTTAAAACCACTTTGAATGGTCCGTCTCCTCTGGGTGCTAGCTTGGACATCCTTTGGTGTGGAAACCTTTCAGTTCTCATTGTAGCCAGACCCAATCTCCTGGTGCAAAGTTGACTTCCTTACGGCCTTTGTTCACACGTTTCGCGGTCTGCTCGTTTCTCTTCTCAATGTGCTCCTTGGCCTTTTGGTGTAGCTTCTTAACAAACTCGGCCTAGGATTCTCCACCTTGGCTGATTTGTTCCTTATGGGGTAATGGCACGAAATCCAAGGGAGTGCTAGGCTTAAAACCAAACACAAGCTCAAAAGGAGAGAATTTAGTAGTAGAGTGTGGTGTTCGGTTATAAGCAAATTCAATGAAAGGAAGACACTCAAGCCAATTTCGTAAATTGTTACCGACTGTGGCCCTTAAGAGGGTGGATAGTGTGTGATGAGAAGGTTTTTTCACGGTTTCTAATCAAAACCTAAAGCCTTTTTGACCTGCTGTAGTACTTCAGGTGTCAATCCAAATTGGGGTGAAAGATACTAAGAATACAAGAGTTCAAATGAAGCTAAGCAGAATTCGGGTTAATTGGTAAACAATCCTATGAAAATTACTTGCGGTTATTATACAGACACGAAAACTATTTTAAAATCCCTAAAGAAGGGTTATACAACTAGTAGATGACTTTTAAACAATTAAACAACCGATCTACTAATTTTATAAAATCAAAATCTAAAACCGGATTAACTAGACAATTTGATGGTGAGTAGCAAGATTTTCAAAAACTATTTCTAAAACTCAAACAACTACCAAATAAAAACCAGGTAGTAAAACAAGACTCTAGCCAATTTCTAAAATACTAAAAATAATAAAAACAAAATTTTACAAATTTAGAAAACTCTATTGCATAATTAAACTATCTAAGAGGTTTTTAGGGAAAATAATTAAACACAAAATTAGAGGAAAATGATTTTAAATTTTCAAAGATTAAAACCGGATTCAAGGTTGGGATTCATTCTTAGGGAGGTTGAAAATTCGAACTTGGGGTTTTCAAAACATTATTTTCTACACTTTTTAGAGCTATCTCTAACCCTTAAGAAACAAAACTAGATTTACCCATGATGTGTGGTGTAAATCCTTTCTTCACCCCTTCCTCCTAACCCATGATGTTTGGTGGAAATAAAAGGTGAAGAACATTAAGCTTGGATCTTAAAAGATGGCTTAACTAGCTCCCTAAGCATCCATGATGTTTGGGAAAGGATGATCTAGTCTCTTGGATTTGGTTTTAAGGGATTTCCTAAGTCTTGTTAGGATAAGAAAATCCCTAGGATTAAAGAGATCTCCATCGAGAATCTCTAGACCTTAAAACCCCCAAATCCAAGAAGAGAATTAGATGAAGAACAAGAAAAGACCCAAAATTCTAGCTTTCAACCCCCTTTTTTATCCCAACCTCAAACCTTGGTGGTTTACTCACAAATCATGTTCTTTCCTCTCTTAAACATAAGTTTAGAGCTGATGAACATGATCAGTTAGATGAGAGATTAGACTTAGGAAAACAGAAATACTTGATTCAATAATGAAAGTACAAGAGTTTTACACAAGAAATAAAAATAGAAACAAACAAGAACTAGCAAGAACAAGCAAGAACAAACAAGAACAAATGAAGAACAATGAAGAACACTCAAGAACACAACAAGAACTCTCTGTTTTCTTTCTCTCCACGCCTAGAATTAATTATGACAAGTGATTGTATGATATGTTATATTTTTTTGCTTAGTGGCCTTATGGATTAGTGGATGCACCAAATTGTCATAAGGAGAAATATTATCAAACTCTCCACTCTTTCCTTAAAGCAAGGCTGCTTGTCTAGTGGTAGACTTTCATGCCAAGGTGGTCCCCTCACTAGAAGACAATTAGACAAGTTGGGGAAAGGTTGGTGCGCTTGGCTTGGCTGATCGAGTCGGAGTGGTCGATCGTCCGGTCAATTTGCTTCTTGGTTCGGGCTGGACGGTCGATTGTCCAGTTGATCAGTTCTGGATAGAGTCGGCTGGGTCGATCGTCCGGTCGATCACGTCTGGATCGGGTCATTCTGCTCGATCGGCCGGTCGATCACGCCTAGATCGAGTCATTTTGCTCAATCGGCCGGTCGATCACGGCCTCTTTGCTTTTGTCCGAGTTTTCCTTTGATTCCTGCCAACTCCTAGGCTCTTGTTTCATCTTCTTGTCAATGCTCAGCATCCATCACAGCTCCAAGTACTCTAAACAACCTGAAAATGATGCAAATATGCAAGAAATATGCAAATGCTAATGCAAAGTGTTCTAGGACTTAGAATGAGATAAATGATGCAAACTAGCCTATTATGAATGATGTATGCATGAAAATCTATTATAAATGCATGCTGAATATGCGAAATATATGAGTATATCAACTCCTCCAAACTTGCCTTTTGCTTGCCCTCAAGCAAACAATATTTAAGCTAGGAAGAGGTGATTAAAAACGGGGGCTCAAATCCAAAAGTGTTTTTCAAATGCATCAATTCACAGGTCCTAGTTCTCAATTCTAGGATGCAGTACACAAGCATTTACTCAAAAGGACTTTGCCATAATCATCACATATTGAAATTCAAATCATGACTTGTTTATTCCAAGCAATCCAAGAATTCTAACCTTTAACATTCATTAAGAGCTTAAACCGTGAATCACACTTGTGCATTTAAAACCGAATACATTTGGCAAACATTTGGCAAGGGAAAAGGTTATGAGATAAAAATGATCTCATTCAAGTGGTACTCCAAGCGTTGGTTTTTCTCAAAAAGGTTTGAACTTATGCATAATGCTAAAGGTAAAAGGCAATGTATGCATACATGACTAGACTCACATCTACCCAAGTATACTAACAATAATCCTAATCCCTTTCTCATTCATTTATTTTTTCCAAGCTCACTCACCCACTAGAGACTACCCAAAACAACAAGGCTAGACACACCAAACATAATCCCACAAGAACTCCATCAATCACAATTACTTTTAGGGAAACTTCTTCTACCTTGCTTATAGCTAGTGGTATGGTCACATAAATATTAGCTCTTTTATTTCTTTAGATAGCCCTTTTCTCAACAATTTTCTTTTATGCATTTGGCTTCTAGGGCTCTTTTTCTTTTAACTTGAGCTTTTTCTTAACATAATTCAAGACCAACCACTTAGAACTATTTATCCCTTTTTCATTCATTTCCTTAACACCTTCTCATTTTCAAGCCCGTGAACTCCAAATCCCAAATCAAGCCTAAAACTAGCTTTAATATGCAAAGCTAGCATCATCATGAGAGGCTAAACATGTCGCCCTAAACCTAACACTTTATGACAAGTTCAAACAGAAAATAAGGCCTCACAATTTGTAATCACACAAGAATTTTGGCTTGAAATAAGGCAAGGGTCAAGGTGTGGTATTCTATTTAGGCTTATAAGAGAGTGGTGAAATGAATAAGAAAGCCTAAATATTTTTTTGTAATCCATGTATTCTTTCCCAAATGCACAAGTATGATAATTAGATGTTCATGTTAAGGTTCCGATTTATAGGTAAAGATTCCATTCATGCTTGTTTCAACTTTAAGCACCAAAAATCAAGTCAAATGATCCAAGGATGGTTAGAATTTAATTTCAAAGTTGTGCAAAGCATCAAAGAATTATTAACTAAGGCCTTGAACCAATACATGAGCTTAAAACACTTTTTAAGGAAATTTTTTCATCATTGCCCCCTATGCATAAGAATGATGCAACGTATATGATAAAAATCTAGATTCAATCCTACAATTTTTGACAATGCAAATGCAAGCTATACGAATTTTTTTTTTGAAATTTTTAAGAGTTTTTCTGAATTTGTTTTATTTTTCTATGCAATTTTTTTTTTTTATGTATGAAGACTCATCAAGGATGTAAACACAAAATAAGATCCATATTAAAATATGTCAAAACACACACTCTCCCCCAAACTTGAATGACAACGTCTCGGTGTCAAACAAATTCAAGAGGAGACAAAAATTTACAAAGCAAAAATTAAAAATGCATGTATGTACAAAGGTTGGAGTTTGGTGTGCTTAGGCCTTGTAGGCTCGGTTCTTGGTTCTACATTTCCCTTGTTCCTGCTCACACACACTCAAAAAAATAACCTAGATCGAAAATAAAAAACATATACACAAGGATAGACATGGGATTGCCTCCCAAGTGCGCTTTGTTTAAAGTCTCTTAGCATGACTTTCCTTACAAATCTTTTTAGGCTGGCTTAAGGGTGAAGTGGGTGGCTGGAGATGTGAATGAGTGTGAACTTTGAGGCATGTCCATGGTGTAGATAGTGGACAGCATCGCTTGCACCCTTGCTTCATCCTTTTCTAAACTTGGTGGAAGAATGAACCTTGCCTTTGAGAATGGTGTTGAGCCTCCTGTGCTCTTGACTTTGTACTCAATGGAGCCATCCTTGAGTTCCAATGGATGTAAACTCAAAGAGGTTCTTGGCCCAGCACGTCCATTACTTGACCCATCTCTAGCTTTTTAGGGTAAGTGATATGTCTATATTTTGTATCATATTTCTCCTTGTCACTTTTATGGGTCCCTGCTATAAATACTCTTTAGACCTAATTTTTATGATAACTTTTATTCTCTCTTGTCTTGTCATAAACTTTTAGCCTCTTTGAGAGAAAACCTTGTATTTGCTTTGAATCTTTAAGTTTTATGCAATATCTATCTTGAACTTCTATTAATCTTTTCTCTAATCATGTTTAACCTTTCTTTTATCTTTGATTTGATGGGTTTAACCATGGTTAGTGAGTAGTTCTTTAGGAACTTGGGGATGGGTTAGAGTTAGGGTTTTCTAATGGTTCAATCTTGCAATCTAGGATAGATTCTTTCATCTCTCTTCTTATTAAGGTGTTCTTAATGCCAAATAGCTAATTTTTTGCTATTTTGGATCATAAGCATTTCACACACCCACCAAGTGTTTGATGAAATGCTTGAACCAAGTTAATAAGAGATTTACATACCTAGCCTAAAACATCATTAGTTGTCTAGGGTGTTTATCATGCTATTAGACTTGTTATTCATGCTTGCTAATCATTTTAATGCTAAAACATCATTAGTTCATTAGGGTGATTAGTGAAGGGATTAGTGCCACACATCATGGATTAGTCTTTAATTAGTGTTCTAGGCATAGAGATGGCTTGATTAGTTGCTTAAATGATTGCAAGATTGTCCATTTGGTTTTCCAAATCAATGATTCCATCCCTAGGTTTCGTTTTAAGTAATTTGTTAATCCTAATTAGTAGTTAATTGCGTCATTAGCACTTGATTAGTAGTAAGTATGGCTTAGTTTCATATAATTGATCTTGTAGTGTCTCTCTTAGCTTGTGTCTTGTTTTTAATTGTTGCTTGTCACCTTAAACCTTTTAATTTAGCTTAGCTTAAACCAAACTTTGCATTCTTATTGAATCATCTCCCAAAATGGATTGATACCTCAAATATTGCAATGATATGAGCAATTGAGGAATTGCTAGCAAGACTAAAAAGTCTTGTTTCAATTTGGCGCCGTTGCCATATTGGGATTCTTTGATCATTAAGATTTGAGTTTAGTTTGAGACTAAGTAATACTTTTGTGTTTATTGACCATTTCATATTCTAGATTTCAGTTTCCCTTGGATGCACCTAAGATCACAAGGAGACAACAACTTCCAAGGCTTTCAAGAGATTGATCAGTTGGAAAGGGTTGCTAGGATTGAAAGAAGGGAAGCTGCAAGGTTAAAAAAGTTGAGAATGGAAGAACAACAAAGAGTTCAACACCCTCCACCAATGGCGCATGCCAACCAAGCTCATAATGGAAATGAGCAAGCTCCAAGGGGCAATGGAAACAACTTGCATGCACCTAGACAAGGGAGAAGCATAGGGGCTGGTGATGCTCCAAATATTCACCAAAATAGATATGGTATTCAACCTCCACCGGTTCACAACAACACCTTTAAAGTAAAGCCAGCTTTCATCTCCATGGTTAAACAAGACAAGTTCGATGGTTTGCCTATGGAAGATCCCCTTGATCACTTGGATAACTTTAATAGAGTTTGTGGGTTGTTCAAGATGAATGGTGTGAGTGAGGATGCTTTCAAGCTTTTACTCTTTCCCTTCTCTCTTGGGGATAGAGCAAGGCAATGGGAGAAAAACTTGCCTCAAGGTACCATCACCTCTTGGGATGAATGCAAGAAAGCTTTCCTATCTAAGTTCTTCTCCAACTCACGGACAGCCAAGTTGAGGAATGAGATCTCTAGCTTCACTCAAAAGAACAATGAGTCTTTCAATGAAGCATGGGAAAGATTCAAGGGCTACACTATGCAATGCCATCATCATGGCTTCACACAAGAGTCTCTCCTAAGCACCATCTATAGAGGTGTTCTTCTAAAGATTAGAATGCTTCTTGATACCGCAAGTAATGGGAACTTCTTGGGCAAAGAAGTAGAAGATGGTTTGGAGCTTGTTAAGAATCTTGCCTTGAGTGATGGTAATTACAATGAAGACTATGATAGAGCTCCAAGGGGAAGTGAGTATGAGTCTACAAAGAAAGAGATGAAATCTCTACATGACAAGATGGACAAGCTTATGTCTTCAAATCAAAGGCATGTACATTTTGTTGAAGAGAACCAAGAGGATTGTGAGGATCAAGTTGAGTATCAAGAGGGTCAAGAGGTGGTAAATTTCGTGGGTGGCCAAGGGGGCTACAACAACTACTCAAACAACAACTATAAGGGGAATAACAACCTCTCTTATAGAAGTACTAATGTAGCCAACCCCGGAGATCAAGTCTATCCTCCACAAGCTACTCAAAACAAACCTTTTGTGCCTTACAACAATCAACAAAAGGGTTATGCACCAAGGCCTAACTACCAAGGAGGAAACCAAGGCAACTTTGGTGGGCAAAAGTTTAACCAAGGCAATGCTCCACCGGGTTTTAATCAAACTTCACAAGGTCCTCCACAAGACAATGTTCAGCTTATGCTTCAACAAATACTTCAAGGTCAAGCCAATAGTGATGCTAACATGGGAAAGAAGATTGCTGAAATTAACACAAGGATGGATTCTTCACTTAATGAACTTGCTACTCAAATTGGGGGTCTTCAACAAAAGTTCAAGCAACTTGAGAAAGGCAAGGCTTCTAGCTCAAACTCTCAAGGCACTCTACCGGGAAAGTGTGAGGCAAACCCCAAGGAATACATCAATGTTATTACTTTGAGAAGTGGAAAGGAGTTGCCTCCAAGGACAAGTCCTTTGATCAATGAGGACATTGAAATCCAAGATGGGGAGGATAGCTTTGAAAAAGCTCAAGATGCTATAACATTTGATGATGTGTATATTGCAAAGAGAAGCAAGGAAGTGGTAAAGGAGAAGCCAAAAGAGGATGTGCAACAAAAGGAGTCCACCTTTGTTCGTCCACCTTACAAGCCTAAGCTTCCTTTCCCCGGGAGATTTAAGAAACAATTGGTGGAGAAATACAAGGCTATGTTTGACAATCAAATCAAAGACATTGAGCTCAAGATGCCTTTGGTGGATGCTTTTATGATGATTCCACAATATGCTAAGTTCTTGAAGGATACCGTGGCACAAAGAGCAAGGGACATCCAAGGAGTTATGATGCTTACTCAAGAGTGTAGTGCAATTATTCAAAGCAATGTGATACCTAAGAAGCTTGGAGACCCCGGTTCTTTCACTATACCATGTGCCCTAGGTCCTCTTGGGTTTGAAAATTGCTTGTGTGATCTTAGAGCTAGCATCAACCTCATGCCCTATGAAATAGCTAAGAAGCTTGGGTTCACCAAGTACAAGGAGTGTGGAATCTCTCTAATACTTGCGGATAGGAGTGTGAGGATGCCTATTGGAGTTCTTGAGGATTTGCCTCTCAAGGTTAGAAACTTCATCATTCCCACGAAATTCATGGTGCTTAAGATGGATGAGGAGTCAAAGGATCCGTTGATTTTGGGAAGACCTTTCCTAGCTACTGCTGGTGCTATCATTGATGTGAAGCATGGGAAGATTAGTTTCCATCTTGGAAAAGGGGTTGAGTTGAAGTTTGACATAAAGGAGACCTTGAGGAAGCCAACCATTGATGGTGAAGCATTCTACATTGAGACTATGGATGAGTTGGCCGATGAGTTACTAGAGGAAATAGCTCAAGAAGATCATCTTAGTGTAGTTCTCACCAAACCACATGGAGAGAATGGGTATTTGCATGAGGAAACACTAGCATACATGCAAATGCTTGATTCACGCAAGGCACTAGATGGGGAGGAAAGCTTTATAAGATTGGTAGCTTCATGTGAGGGTAATGAAGAAGGTAACCAAGACAAGGGATCCATGAGGGTTGAGGCTTCAAGTCAAGGACAAGAGGAAAGGCTAGAGGCGCTTGAGGATGGCGAATTGGCTAAAGACCTTGATGATGATTGGAGTGAACTCAAAGCTCCAAAAGTAGAGCTCAAACCACTCCCCATTGGATTAAGGTATGCTTTCCTAGTCCCTAACTCTTCTTATTCCATCATTGTAAATGAAAACTTGAGTGATGATGAGCTCAACTCTCTCCTTAATGAGTTGAGAAAGTATAGGAGAGTTATTGGTTACTCTTTGAGTGATATCAAGGGCATATCTCCTATACTTTGTACTCATATTATTCACCTTGAAAATGAAAATGCTTCCTCAATTGAACACCAAAGAAGATTAAACCCAAACCTTAAGGAAGTAGTTAATAAGGAAATCTTGAAACTTTTAGAAGCTAATGTGATATATCTTATTAGTGATAGCACTTGGGTTTCCCCGGTGCATGTAGTCCCTAAAAAGGGTGGAATCAATGTGATTAATAATGAAAAGGATTAATTGATACCAACTAGAACTATCACCGGCCATAGAATGTGCATTGATTACCGAAAACTTAATGCTTCTACTAGAAAATATCATTTTCCCCTCCCCTTTATTGACCAAATGCTTGAGAGATTGGCTAACCATCCTTTCTATTGTTTCCTTGATGGATATAGTGGGTTCTTTCAAATACCCATTCATCCTAATGATCAAGAGAAGACCACTTTCACATGCCCTTATGGTACCTTTGCATATCGAAGGATGCCATTTGGGTTATGTAATGCTCCAGCTACCTTTCAAAGGTGCATGATGAGTATCTTCTCCGATCTTATTGAGGAAATGGTAGAAGTTTTTATGGATGACTTTTCTGTGTATGGTGCCTCTTTTTCTGCATGTCTTGCTAATCTTTGCAGGGTTCTACAAAGATGTGAAGAGTCTCACTTGGTTCTTAATTGGGAGAAGTGCCACTTCATGGTCAACCAAGGGATTGTGTTGGGTCATAAGATTTCTGAAGATGGTATAGAAGTGGACAAGGCCAAGATAGATGTTATGGTCAAGATGGCGCCACCAACCAATGTGAAAGGCATAAGGAGTTTCCTTGGGCATGCGGGGTTCTATAGGAGATTCATCAAGGATTTCTCCAAGATTGCTAGGCCTATGACAAGGCTCCTTTGTAAGGAGGTGGAATTTCAGTTTGATAAGGAATGCTTGCAAGCCTTTGAGACAATCAAGAAAGCCCTTGTGAGTGCTCCTATTGTGCAAGCACCGGATTGGAGTCTACCATTTGAGATCATGGCAGATGCTAGTGATTATGCGGTTGGGGCTGTTCTTGGACAAAGGAAAGAGAAGAAGCTACATGTGATCTACTATGCTAGTAGGACACTTGATGATGCTCAAACCAAGTATGCAACAACAGAAAAAGAACTCTTGGCTGTGGTGTTTGCTTTTGAGAAATTCAGATCCTATTTGGTGGGTTCAAAGGTGATAGTCTACACCGATCATGCTGCATTGCGCCACATCTATGCTAAAAAGGAGACTAAGCCAAGGCTCCTTAGATGGATCTTGCTTCTTCAAGAGTTTGACATGGAGATAGTTGACAAGAAGGGTGTGGAGAATGGTGTAGCTGATAATTTGTCAAGGATGAGGATTGAGGATGCTTTGCCAATCAATGATTCCCTACCGGAGGAGCAATTTATGATGATCAAAAGCATTGCTAGTGCACATGGAGTTGGAAGGAAGCTTGAAGAGATTCAAGGTATAGAGGTCAAGGGTGAGCCTTGGTATGCTGATTTTGTTAACTACTTGGTGTGCAAAGAGGAACCAACACATCTCAACAACTATCATAAGAAAAGGTTTATGAGGGATGTATCACACTTCTATTAGGATGAGCCTTATCTCTACAAAAGGTGTGCTGATGGGATCTATAGAAGGTGTGTGGCACAAGAAGAGGTTGAGAGTGTGATTTTTCATTGCCATGGGTCCAAGTATGGGGGTCATTTTGTCACTTTCAAGACAGCTACAAAGGTTCTTCAAAGCAGATTTTGGTGGCCTACATTATTCACAGATACTCATGAGTTCATCAAAACGTGTGTACCTTGCCAAAAGAAGGGAAACATAAGCAAGAGGGATGAGATGCCCCAAAACCCTATCTTAGAAGTGGAGTTGTTTGATGTATGGGGAATAGACTTCATGGGACCTTTCCCATCTTCTTATAGAAACAAGTATATCTTGGTAGCAGTTGATTATGTCTTCAAGTGGGTAGAAGCCATTGCAAGTCCTACCAATGACTCCAAGGTTGTGGTGAAGATGTTCAAGAGTATAAACCTCCCAAGGTTTGGTGTTCCAAGAGTTGTGATTAGTGATGGGGAAAGCCATTTCATCAACAAGGTCTTTGAAGGGTTATTGAGCAAGCATGGTGTCAAGCATAAGGTAGCCACTCCTTACCATCCT
Organism: Alliaria petiolata; assembly: GCA_020283515.1. Classification (NCBI taxonomy): domain Eukaryota; kingdom Viridiplantae; phylum Streptophyta; class Magnoliopsida; order Brassicales; family Brassicaceae; genus Alliaria; species Alliaria petiolata. The sequence continues at coordinate 23,813,355 of JAHZTW010000004.1, read as the reverse complement.
CAAACTAGTGGTCAAGTGGAAGTCTCAAACCGTGAGATCAAGGCTATTCTAGAGAAAACTGTGGGTATAACAAGAAAGGATTGGGCAATCAAGCTTGATGATGCTTTGTGGGCTTATAGAACAACTTTCAAGACACCAATTGGAAGGTCTCCTTTCAACCTTGTGTATGGGAAAGCTTACTATTTACCAGTGGAGATTAAACACAAGGCTTTGTGGGCTGTGAAGCTTCTCAACTACAACATAAAGACAGCCCAAGAGAAGAGATTGATTCAACTCCAAGAGCTTAAGGAGATTAGGCTTGAGTCTTATGAAAGCTCAAGGATCTACAAGGAGAGAACCAAAGCTTTCCATGACAAGAGGTTTGTGAAGAAAGAGCTGAGTGTTGGTGACAAAGTCCTTCTCTACAATTCAAGATTGAAGTTATTCCCGGGTAAGCTTAAGTCAAGGTGGGGAGGCCCTTTTGAGATTCAAGAAGTCTTGCCTTATGGTGCTGTCACTTTGATAGGAAAGAATGGGGAGAGTTTCACAGTAAATGGCCATAGGGTGAAGCCATACTTGGTGAATGAATCTAAGGAAGAGGCAAGCTCATATCTTCTTCAAGATCCCACTCTTGCTAAAAAGGTTTGAAAAGTCGAGCTAATGACGTTAAACAAGCGCTCTTGGGAGCATTCCCATGGTTATCCATGTATATATTTTTCATTTATTACTATGATTATGTTTCTTTGAGTTTTTGAAAGTTTTAGGTTGAGTATGGAGGACTTTGGCTTGTAGAAAAGAGTAAGGAAGGAAGTTTTAAGGATGGATCGACCAAGTTTCCAGGAGTTCGGTTCGACGAAACGGAACGATGATGGACGTCGAACCATTTTTCCAGGGGTTCGGATCGACGAACCTGTTCGACGAACACGTCGATCCGTTTTTCCAGGGGTTCGGATCGACGAACCTGATCGACGAACACGTCGATCCACTCCTAAAAATAGGTTTGCTTGACTTTTCCTCCTTCTTTTGACCGGTTTAATGTTGACTCCCTTTTTTTTTTTTTTCTTTTTTTTGGGTATTAAATTTTTCTTTTTTTCCTAAAATTTTTTTTTTCCTTTTAATTTTTTTTTTTTTTATTATTATTATTTTTTTTTCACTTTTCTCTCTCAATTTTTCATCAAATCCTTTGATTTCAAGTGCTATAATTTCGAAATTCTGTGCTAATCTTGATTCCTTAGTTGATTTCGGCCTTGCACTTGCGTGGAACCAAGGTTTGTCTTCTCATCCTCTCTTTTAATATTTGACTTCTCCTTGAGAGTGAATTATAGATTGGGATTGATAAGTAGACTTTGAATGGATTGATTGAGTTGGGTATAGTTGAATATTGTTATGGGTGATGATTGTTGAAGATTTCCAATGATTTTCATGGGAAATTTTTGATTTTTGAACACTTTTTCTATAGGATTTTCAGGGGTTGCGAAAATTCATGTTTATGCCTAATTGATGTTCAAATTTTCAAAATTGGTTTCTTTAACCTTGTTTTCCCATGTTGCATAAGTAATTAGGCTTGAATCCTTTTGAATTCTAATTTGTTAACACTTAGAGGATGCTTAATTTGAAAAATTCCTTGTTGATTTCTTTGATTGATTAAAGAGATGATAAAAGAAATTAATTCTTGCTAGCAATTCATTGTCATGGAATTTTGATTCTTGGAGCCCCCATAAAGCTTTATGATTGCATACTTGTTGCTTTCAAAAATTTTAATTCACAATGTACTTATTCCTTTCGAAGATTTTTGAATTTATAGGTGATATGGAGAGATCAAGGAGTGAGGCTAGCAAGAGACAAGGCAAGAGGCCTGTGGAGATGGAAGAAGAAGATCCTGAGGAGAGTCCCCCGGTTATAAGGAAGTTGTCTCAAAAGAGAGACATTAGTAAAGAGAAAGCCAAGGAGAGGAGAGCCGAGAGAGCTGCGGCCACAACTCCAACACCCTCAACAGTGTACAAGTCCCTTATGGAGATGCCTTTCAAGGGAACTAAGTACCCGGATCATGAGTTGCTTGATGAGTTGGGTCTCTTGGAGGATGTAACTGCAATTTTCCGGAATTTGGGGTGTGAGAGATGGTTCAACCAATCATACCCAAGCTACCAAGAGGAAACTTGCCAATTCCTCTCTTCTTTGAAGGTGACAACTTCGAGTTCAGGGGGTGTTGATACAGAAAAAGATGGCTTCGGATTCATCCAATTCCGGGTTCGCAACAAATCCTACAAGATGGGCTTCAAGAAGCTTAGTGAGGTGCTTGGATTTGATGAGGGGAAAGGTGCTGGTTCGCGTTTGGATGTTAGAAAGACTGAGTTGGAGAGGCTTTGGCAGTTGCTTGGTAATGGGAGTTACAAGACCGGGAGATGTAGGAGCAAGATGATCCGTCACCCCGCGATTCGCTATGCTCAAAAGGTGCTAGCTCACACTTTCTTTGCTAAGAAGGAGAGCGTGATTATAACTGCTGAAGAGTGGGAGATGCTAGATGTTGGGCTCAAGGGCATCATCCGTTACCTCGATAACTACGAGATGCGAGGTGATGCTACGGGAAATGGTATGGTGCAGATTTGGGTGGCTCATGCGGCAAGTTACTATGGTAAAGCTACAGCCAAGAAGAAGGATCGCTCTCATCAACTAGCCATTGGAGGCATGATCACTCCTATTCTTGAAGAAGTTGGCATCAACTTAGGACATCCCTCTGCCGAAAAGCAGTACATAGACTCCTCCTACCTCCTTAAGGGTCAGTTCTTGGTGAAGTCGGGAAATGGCTACAGGTACAAATTCAATGTGGAAAGGCTCAGGGAGGCTACAATCCGACTTCCTTGCATTCACCTCACAAGCCTTAGAGAAAAATCAAACGCTGCCTTCACTCCATCCGCCGAACATCTAGGCGACATAGAGACCTTCCCGATAGCTCCATGGGACACTGATCATGAGCCTTATCAAGCTCCTCCAGTCTATGGTAGTGATAGGTACAATTTTGAGCCGTATGAAGGAGCTAACCAAGGAGAGCTCTCTAGACAAGCTCACCAACACATCAAGCTTCTCCAAAGATAGAACAGATGGCAAGATAAGACCATTAGGAAGCTGGTGAAAACTGTCCAGGAGATGAAGAGGCAAATCAAGGACCTCACGACCAAGGGAAACAAGGCTCCCTCCTCAAGACATCAAGAAGAGCAGCATGAGGATCAAGAAGGGGACAGCCATATGGTGGAGAGACACCACTCTTTTCAAGGAACCCCAAGTGCACAAAGCCATGATGATGAGCCACGCCCCTCCTCCTATGAGACAAGGAGGCGTGGGAAGAGAGTCATGCGATCCCCCACTCCTCAATCAAGCAATCCATCATACTCCATGGATTCATACTCCTCCTCCTCCATACCTTTTTGATCAAGGTACCACTCTAAAACCATTGTAAATACCACTTAGTTTTTATTTTTATTTTTGCATTTTGAAATCTTCTCCAAGCTTGGATTACACAAGAGACTGTGTAATTTAAGTTTGGGGGAGTATGGTATTTGACTTTGTGTTTTGTGATCTTATTTTTTCTTTAGCATGCATATTTGAGTCTCATCTAAGGCATAGAAAAACAAAAAAACAAAAATGAAAAAATTTCAAAAATTTCAAAAAAAAATATCATTTAGTTTGCATTTGCACTTGTTAACATTTTAGGATTGAGTTTAGAATTTTTCTCATTTAGGTTGTTTGCATATGCATATGGAGCAATGATGAGCCTATCCTTGTAGATTTTTAACTCTTGTAATCAATTCAATACTCTAGTTAGTAGTTCTTTAATGCTTGTGAATGAATTTGAAAGTAAGGAAGAACCATGCTTGGACCACCTCATTTGTCACTAGTTTTTGGTTAAAATATGGTCTTGAATTTGAAAGCCAACTCTACTTACTTAAACCGAATTTGGACATTTAATTATCATGCTTGCATTGAAAGTGAATTCATGGATTGAAAATACTTGAGCTTTCTTACTCACTTTGCCACCCTCTTGCTAGCTCAAGTAGAACTCCTACCAAACCTTACCTCCTTTGAAGCCAATTGTTTTTGTGTGACTACTTGTGAGGCCTTTATTTCGATTGAACTTAGCATAAAGTGTTAGGTTTGAAACGACAAGTATAGACTTTCATGTAGATTCTAACCTTGCATTTTGAGGTTAGCTTTAGGCTTAGGATTTGGGGGTTTAATTGGTTGTGATTATGCTTGATGAGTTGTGAAAAAGTTGGGAAGAAAGAGATGATGGTTAAAAGGGTTGGTGGAAAATAAGGGGAAGAATGGTTTGAAATGGAGAATCTTGGGTTTTAAAAAAGGAATAGCTCTAAGTAAATAAAAAGTGCTAGGTGGTCTTAAGAAGTCGAAAGAGCCAAAAGGCCAAGTAAAAAAAAAAAGATATATATATGCAAAGCCACCTAGAAATCAAAAGAAGAGCTAAGTTGATAAGTGTAGACTACCTTTTCCGGTCACTTACCCTAAGAGAACTCCAGAGTTAAGCGTGCTTATGCTGGAGTAGCACTAGGATGGGTGACCTTCCGGGAAGTCCTCTGCGGAACCGTGTGAGTGAGGTCAAAACACGGGAAAAAGGTCACGTGGTGATTGCAGGGACAAGTAAATCAGTCGGTCGGGCCTCGAAAAGGAAAAATAACGCACCGACCGTTGGACAGGGGCGGGGCCCACGAGCCCGACGGAGGGATGGGTGACTCGCCGGTAGGGGCGGTCGGAGTGTTACAATATCAGTGTGCGGTTCACGACTTCAGGTTGTCCATCTGTTTGGGGGTGGCACGTGGTAGAGAAGAGAAGCTTAGTTCCAAGCTTCCTCCACAAAGTTTTCCAAAAGGGATGAAGTGTGCCATCTTGGAAAACCGATCTACTACCATAAATATGGAGTCCTTCTCTCTAATCTTGGGCAGTCCTAAAACAAAGTTCATAGACACATCTACCCAAGGCATGTTAGGAATATGTAAGGGAATATAAAGACCATGAGGGTGCAACCTGGATTTTGCCTTTAGGCAGATGATGCATTTGGAGCAGAATCGTTCCACATCTCTTTTCAGGTGCGGCCAGTATAAGTGCTCATCGACAATGCTTTTGGTCATTTGCATTCCAAAGTTTCCCATAAGGCCTCCTCCATGGGCGTCTCTAAGAATCAACTCTCGCATCGAACTCTGCGGAATGCACAATCTTTTGTCCCTGAAAAGAAAACCATCATGTTTATAGTAAGGACCGATAGCATCTTTTGTACACTGCTGGTAGAGCTCTCCAAAGTCTGGATCGTTGCCATATAAGTCCTTGAGATGCTCGAAACCCATTATCTTGGCCTCCATAGTGGAAATCAGGGCATGCCTCCGGGACAAGGCATCAGCTACAATGTTCTCCTTGCCCTTCTTGTACTTGATCACGTAGGGGAAAGTCTCCACAAACTCGAGCCATTTTGCATGTCATTTCTTCAGTGTGGTCTGACCCCTTAGGTACTTGAGCGTTTCATGGTCGGTATGGATGACAAATTCCTTGGAAAGAAGGTAATGTTGCCACGTCTCCAAAGACCTTACTAAGGCGTAGAGCTCCTTGTCATAGGTGGGGTAATTGAGTGTAGCTCCGTTCAGTTTCTCACTGAAGAAGGCAACCGGTTTCCCTCCTTGAGTTAAGACAGCTCCAATACATGTACCTGACGCATCACATTCAACTTCAAAGGTTTTGTCAAAGATAGGTAAAACTAAGACAGGTGCATGGGTAAGGCTATCTTTAAGCTTTTGAAAAGCTTCTTCCTGTTTCGGCCCCCAAGTGAAAGCAACATTCTTCTTGATCACCGCAGTCAAAGGAGTAGCAATGGTGCTGAAGTCCTTGACAAAACGTCGGTAGAAGCTTGCTAGGCCGTGAAAACTCCGAACATGACCAATGGTGGTTGGCGTGGGCCAGTCTTGTATGGCTTTGATTTTCTCTTCATCCACCTTTAGACCCTGTTAGCTAACAACACAGCCTAAAAATAACAATTGATCAGTGTAGAAAACACATTTCTTGAGATTAGCATATAGTTGTTCTAGCCTTAAAGTTTCTAAAATTTCTCAAGGTGATTAAGGTGTTCATCCAAGCTAGTGATGTATACTAGAATATCATCAAAATACACAACAACAAACTTACAGATGTAGGCTCTTAGAACATGGTTCATGAGCCTCATGAAGGTGCTTGGTGCGTTGATGTGACCAAACGGCATGACCAGCCACTCATATAGACCTCTCTTGGTCTTGAATGCTGTCTTCCATTCGTCACCTTCCTTCATTCTGACTTGGTGGTAGCCACTCTTCAGGTCTATCTTTGAAAAGATGGTGGCGCCACTGAGCTCATCCAACATATCGTCCAATCTCGGAATGGGGTGCCGATATTTGACGATGATGTTGTTGACGGCCCTGCAATCTACGCACATTCTCCATGTGCCGCCCTTTTTGGGTACCAAAAGGACTGGTACTGCACACGGGCTAAGGCTCTCACGGACATAGCCTTTGCTCATCAGGTCTTGAACATGTTTCTCTAGTTCCTGAGCCTCCTCGGGGTTGACTCTATAGGCTGGTCGGTTGGGTAGCGGGGCTCCGGGTACAAGGTCAATCTGGTGCTCAATCCCTCGGATAGATGGTAGACCGGTGGGTAGGTCTTCGGGAAAAACGTCCTTGAAGTCCTCTAGCAGCTTAAGTACTTCTTCCGGGTGCTTGTCCTCCTCGGTCCCTGACCCTTCTCTAAAGACCATTAGTAGCACCTGCTCTTTCATTTCTAATGACTTAATCACTTTGCCAGGTGAAACATAAAGACTGGTCTTACTTACCTCGGTTTCCTTTGACATTGCTTTCTGCATTTCGTGTACTTCTTGAGGGGTGAGGGGTGCTAGGTTATGCTTACGTTTGTTGTGGATGAAGCTGTAGTAGTTAGTCCGGCCATTGTGCATGGCCTCTTTGTCAAATTACCATGGCCTCCCTAGTAAGAGGTGTCCGGCTTGCATGGGGACAACATCACACACAACATTATCCGTGTACTTGCCTATTTGGAATGGCACATTGACTTGTTCGGCTATCTTGAGCTTGCTTTCATCGTTGAGCCACCTCAACTTGTAAGGGTAAGGATGCTTGGTCTTTTCCAACCCTAGCTTATCAACCAAATACTTGCTAGCCACGTTAGTGCAAGAACCACCATCAATAATTAAACTACATACCTTGGAGTTTATGGGGCATCTAGGGTGAAAGATGTTTTCTCTTTGGATTGTTTAAGCATCAAAAAGTGCACTAAGAGCTCTCCTAACAACAAGTATTTCTCCTACTTCCGGATAGTTAGTGACATCATCCTCGGAGTGTGGTAGCTCCTCTTCTTCTTCTTCATCTTGGGACTCATACTCTCCATTAGCCTTGAGAATCATGACCCTTTGATTGGGACAATCTCGTGCATAGTGTCCCTTTCCCTGACATTTGAAACATGTAATGTCAGGAGATCTAGTAATTTGTTGAGTTTGGAACTTACCTTACTCTGGTTTGAACGCTGGTTTCTTGAAACCGGGATCATCGCTATGGATTTTCCCTTGTCTAGGTTGCGTTGAGGAGTCCAAGTAGTCTTGTTCCGGCTAGTGGCGGCTATCTTCCTCTTGATGTGTTGCTCGGCTTTGATAGCTAAGTGCAGAAGCTCCTTCAAGTCATGGTAGCTTTGCCTTTCCATTTTCCTGGCAATCCTATCTTGGAGTCCATCCAGAAACTGCGCCATTTGAGTCTCTGGTGAATCCTCAATTTCCAATCTATTTTTAAGACTTTTGAACACTTCAAAATACTCTTCCACCGATTTCCTCCTTTGTGCCAGCTTGCGGAATCTCCTCGGGCATGATCCCTGCGTGGTTGCTGTTCATACCGGTCCATGCGAGCGCCAAGAAGTTCCATACAAGTATGGATATTGGCAAGAATCTGGGCAAGGTCGGTTTGATTTGGAGCTTCACCCATGGCTTGTTCTAGTGGGTACCTGAAAATAAAATAAAGTGTATGAATGTGGTCTAAGAAATATTAATGAAATGAAATATGCTTGGACCATTATATATATTTTTTTGTGAAATGATTTAGTATGATACCAGATGATACGTTCCTCAAAGGCTGAGGCTCGCTTGGGTGGATGATGGAGGCTGAAAGCTGGACTAAAGTCAGTCTCTTTCAGCCGGTCGGATGGAATATGGTCGAAGTGGGAAGATGGCGCCTGTCAAGGGACTAAAGTCACTCCTTGAGAAGGCTGATCGTATGATGATGGATAGATGGTTGATCGAAGAACGCCACTCAAGAGTGTGAAAGCTCTTGTGATGAGTTCACAAACCTAGTCTCCAGGAATCGCACACAAGAGACATAGATTCAAACGTTTACTAAGTGTAGAAATCCATCTAATTTAGATAAACAAAACAAAGCCTAAGCTTTAGAGAAAACTCTCTTTTATATTTCCAAAAATTTCAATGTGTTTTTACAATGAGAACAATTGAGCTTTGATATTTCTTACAAGGGATCTTTACAATAAATTACATTTAAAGAAAATTATACACATTTAAATAAAAAGAGCAAAATAAGCTAAATTGAATAAAAATCTTCTTGCCACCAATTTTGTCTTGGACTTGAATGAGGATCTTTGACTTTGTGAACTTATGAGCATGATATTTTGATAATAAATACACATATTGAAGACCTTTGATTTTATGGTTTTGGATATTGTATCAAAAGCTGATATGGTCAACAAGGTAAAAAGGGTTTTTTCTTGACCAATCCAACAAAAGCGCCTATTCCATAGCCCATTTTTCCGTTTAAGGCAAGAATACTTGGCTGGGGTTAGTCGAAAACTATTCCCCAAACCAATAAACCATAGTAGACCCCCCCCCCTTCTCTCTTTGTTTTATCTTTAAAAGCCATTGTTTTCTCCTTTGTCGCTTTCACTCTCGCCATTGCTTTCAAACCCAGAAAAAGATTCATGTTTTTACGTTTCAGGGTGTTGATATCTATGCATATTTCGTAGTATTAAGCATGCATTCATAGCAAAGTTATGAGTCTATCAACTCCCCCAAACTTGCCTTTTTGCTTGTTCTCAAGCAAACAAAGACAAACTAGAAGAAGAAGTTTGAAAATGGGGGTTCAATTCCAAAAAATATTTTTCAAATGAATCAACTCAATGGTCCTTGTTCTTAATTTTAGGATGCAGAATACAAACTCTACTTCAAAGAACTTAGCCATACTCATCACATATTGAATCTCAAATCAAGACTTGTCTATTCCAAACAATCCAAGAATCCTAACCTTTAACATTCATTAAAGCCAAACCGTGAATCATACTTATGCATATATCCGAATCCATACTTTCTTCCTTGTGATTGTGCCTTGCAAAAAGAACAAACACTTGAAAGAGAGTTAGTAACCGAAATTTAAAATAAAAACCTAGTCTATACTAAGCTCCAAATCCTAGTAATTTCAACAAAACCTAATTTGGCAACGGCGCCAATTGATAAGAGAACTTTTTACAGTTCTAAATATCAATCCTAAAGCCTTTCAGTGTTGTTGTAGTACTTTAGGTATTAATCAAGCCTAGTTGTGAAATATACTAGGAATGCAATAGCTCAAGTAAAGCTAAGCCGAAATCCGGATAAATTGAGGGAGAAAATTCCTAAAAACTACTTGTAATCACTAATCGACCAGGAAAACAATTTAAATAATCCCTATGAAGGGTTAGCTAACTACCAGACGATTTCTACTAATTTAAATGAACAAGCTACTGATTATGAAAATTTGAAATCTAAAAACAGGCAAATAAGACTATTTCTAGCAACCTAAAGGAGAAACTTTAAATCTAAAGGAGAAAGCTTTTGAAACTAGTTATATGTAAAATAACAGATCCAAGGATGAGGTTCATGCTTAGGGAAGCTCAATGTTCGAACTTGGCTTACAAAAAGTAAATCTACACATTTCTAAATGAGCTATCCTTAGGCCTAAGAAGCAATCTTTTCATGGTTTGTGGATAAGATAAGATCCTCTCATCATTCATTATCTCCAAACCCATGGTTTGTGGTGGAAAAGAATGGTTGATGGAGCTGAAGCACGGATCTTAACATGGCCTAACTAGCCCCTAATTGGCACTATTGTGGTCTTTGAGGCATACTAGTCTCTTGGTTTGGACATAAGAGATTTCCTAAATTCTTATGAGACAAGGAAATCTCTTGGATCATAAAGCCTCTCTCAAGGTCTTTAAGCATTTGATACTCCAAACCAAGAAAGGATAAAGTTAAGAACAAGAGAATATCAAGATCTACCCTTTAAAACCTTCCTAATCACCTCATCCTTAAATCCTAAAGAACTACTCTATTATCATTTTCGAACCCCTTTTAATCGTGAGATAAGAGGAGTTAAACATGATTGGAATAACAAGAAAGAAAGATTAACGCTTTAAGAAAAGTTCTGAAATTCAAAATCAAAGTTTTTACAAATGATAAAGCTTGAAAATGGATAAAAGTGTTTCTATGGTGATCCACAAAACCGAAAAATGGAGAAGGAGGCTGTGAAAATCGTGGATGCCTCTAAAATTTAGGTTAAAAGTGTTTATATAGGACCACACAAATGGTCACCTCACTAAAAGACAAAGTGTGAGCTGTCCAAGGAAGGAAGCAAAAATCTGGACCGAAGATCGACCCGCCTGGTCGATCTGGTGGTCGATCCAAGTTTGAATCGAGTGGTTGGGTCGATCTCCTGCTCGATTTGATGCTGAAACGAACGGCCTGCTCGATCTTCAACTCGATCAAAGCTGAATCGAGTGGCTTTGGTCGATATAAGGCTCGATCAACGGCTGAAACGACTTGGATGGTCGATCTGAGGCTCGATCTCAGCCTAATTCTTTTTGGCCGAGCTCTTTCTTGACTCCCAGCAACTCCTAAGCTCTTCTTTTGACTCTTTTTCCATGCTCAGCATCTAACACAGCTCCATGTACACCATATTACCTAAAAACAATGCATATATGCAAGAAATATGCAAATGCTAATGCAAACATGTGTAAAACCTAAAATGGAGCAAAAGTTACAATTAATCTAAATATGAATGCAATATGAATGAAAAATCTATCCTAAATGAGTGCTAAAATATGCTAAATTATGAGTCTATCAGGAATTGGAATGACACATACATAGCCAGATTGTACGTATGTCGATCGGAAGGCTGAGAAAATCGCACAAAATTATAAGAAGAACTTGCAAGAGAAGCTGAAGGAAGCTCAGTGTAACATGGAAGAGCAGGCTTCTTACAATGCACGACGTGAAGCTGAGGTTGCTGCCCGTAAAGCAGAGCATTCACGAGCTGTGGCTGAGCAAAAGGACAAGCCCGAGCACTTGTCCTTGGTGGAAAAGTATTTGCGCAAAACTGATCCGACCTTCCTGGACTTCATGGCGACTCAATCAGCTGAAGCACCCACCGACCCTCACTAAACCAGTCTTCCCCCAACAGCTCTAATTTCAACTCCATCTCCATCTAGTTCTTAGGTTAATTATCACTCTCCATTTCTTAACTCTCATGAACTCGTCACTTTTCCATATATATGTGTTTCTTTTTCTGTTTATTTGTTTATGTAAGAATATTAGTTTCATTTAAAACTTTCTTTGAATTTGAATTTTGCTTGAATTTTTGTTTTGGTTCCATTAGAATAGTGGTTTTCATTCCTTTAAACAAAACAAATTCGAATAAAAATCAAAACCAAATGCGAATTAGAAAAAAATACCAGATGAACAGTATCCTGAGAATAATAGTCGCTATACAGTCGTTAAAACAGTCACTAAATAGTCACAACTTAGTCATCAAACTTTTACGACTACTATCCGACTACAACAACAACCACTTCTGTTCATTCGGACTAATCGTAAACTAGTCGTAACATAGGCGTCAAACTTTTACGACTACTATCCGACTACAACAACAACCACTTCTATTCATGCGGACTAATCGTTAAATAGTCGCAGTGTAGTTGTAAAAGTTAACGATTACGTTACGACTAACTCTACGACAATAAATCATAGTCGCCATGTAGTCGTTAATAGGAGACTATATTTACGACTACGGGCTTTAGCGACTACCAATTTACTACTACATGTTTTAGTCGCTAAGTAGTCGTAGTCTATGATTTAGCGACGACACTTCGACTATTTGTGCAGTCAAAAAAACCCTGCTTTCTTGTAGGTTGAGATCTAACTATTGGATCATTCTCAAATCACTTCGACGTGAAAGGTAGAAGATCAGCCTGTCTTGTGTCCAAACTCAGCTTGATCAAGATATGGTTTGATGTTGAACTTCTGTCATCTCACACATGTTCCGAAAATGTGGGTTTGTCTTCTTTTTGCATCATTTTTGCCAAGTTAACCTGAAAAGAGTGTTGACCATACAAATACTTGAAAAATACTATAAATGCATGTAAAAACAAGTGAAATACTTATTAAAGTGCTCACTTATGATAGTCAAAATGTGTAAAATATAGATGTTATCAGCATAGTCTTTCCTTTTTCAGTTTAGCTATGTTTCCTTTTTCTTTTAAGGCATTGGTATGTGTCGTTTTTACCTTTTTGTTTGTGTTTTACTGGTTTCCTTTTCTATGTGTTTGAGACCCAAGAAGGTTTATATACTCATAATTTCACATATTTTAGCACTCATTTACGATAGATTTTGCATTCATATTGCATTCATATTTAGATTTATTGTAACTTTTGTCCCATTTTAGGTTTTAGGACATGTTGCATTAGCATTTGCATATTTCTTGCATATTTGCATCATTTCCAGGTTATTTGGTGTACATGGAGCTTTGGTGGATGCTGAGCATGGAGAAGAAGATGCAAGAAAGGCTTAGGAGTTGATGGGAGTCAAGGGGAAGCTCGGCCAAAAGAAGTGGAGCTGGAATCGAGCTGAAGATCGACCAGCCATGGTCGATTCACCTGGAATCGAGCTGAAGATCGACCAGCCATGGTCGATTCACCTGGAATCGAGCTGAAGATCGACCAGCCATGGTCGATTCACCTGGAATCGAGATGACGATCGACCAGCCATGGTCGATTTAACCTGGATCGAGCTGAAGATCGACCAGCCATGGCCGCTCTCAGGCCCAGATTTTTGCTTCCTCCCTTGGACAGCTCACACTTTGTCTTTTAGTGATGGGACCATTTGTGTGGTCCTATATAAACATGTTTACCTAATTTTTAGACCTAGACACGTTTTTTTGGGAATTGTCTCTCCCATTTTTAGGTCTAGCTACCATTGTAAGGCATTTTAAGCTTTTCATATCTTTGCAAAAACCTTGATTTTTAATTAAGTACTTCTTGTTTCAAGCTTTAATCTCTCTTTCTTGTTATCTTAACATGTTTAACTCCTCTTATCCTATAGATATGAGGGGTTTGAACATGATAGTAGAGTAGTTCTTTAGGATTTAAGGATGAGGTGATTAGGAAGGTTTTAAATGTTAGATCTTGGTCTTTTCTTGCTCTTAACATTATCCTTTCTTGGTTTGGAGTATCAAATGCTTAAAGACCTTGAGAGAGGCTTTATGATCCAAGAGATTCCTTGTGTCATAAGAACTTAGGAAATCTCTTATGTCCAAACCAAGAGACTAGTATGCCTTAAAGACCATGATAGTGGCTATTAAGGGCTAGTTAGGCCTTGTCAAGATCCGTACTTCAGCTCCATCAACCATTATTTTCCACCACAACCATGGGTTTGGAGAGAATGAATGATGAGAGGATCTTATCTTATCCACAAACCATGGAAAGATTGCTTCTTATTTCTAAGGATAGCTCATTTAGAAATGTGTAGATTTACTTTTTGTAAGACAAGATCAAACCTTTAGCTTCCCTAGGCATGAACCTCATCCTTGAATCTGTTATTTTTCATATAAGTAGTTTCAAAAGCTTTCTCCTTTAGATTTAAAGTTTACTCATTTAGATTGCTAGAAACAGCCTTACTTGCCTGTTTTTAGATTTCGAATTTTCATAATCAGTAGCTTGCTCATTTAAATTTGTAGAAGTCGTTCGGTAGTTAGCTAACCCTTCATAGGGATTGTTTAAATTATTTTCCTGGTCGTTTAGTGATTGCAAGTAGTTTATTTTGATTTTCTCCTCCATTTTACCTGAATTTTACCTAGCTTTACTTTGCTCTTGTATTCCTTGTATCTTTCACACCTAGGCTGGATTGACACCTAAAGTGCTACAACAACGGCTTTAGGATAGATATTTAGAACTGTAAAAAGTCCTCTTATCAATTGGCGTCGTTGCCAACTTAGGTTTTATTGAAATTACTAGGGTTTGGAGATTAGTATAGACTAGGTTTTTACCCAACTCTCTTTCAAGTGTTTGTTCTTTTTGCAAGGCACAATCACAAGGAAGGTGATATATCATGGTTTTTACCCATTTTTAGACCATGATATAAGTGTTTTTATAGAGTCTTTTGGCTATTTCCGAGTCTATATAGAGTCTATGCAGGTTCAGGTACAATTGGAGATAAATAGGAGATTTTTATGCATTTTGGAGCTTAATAGAATAAAGTCACGAAGTGATGAAGTCAGGAGAGCGGATTTACACGCAAGGTGTCGATCGACACCACCTAGTGTCGATCGACACCAGGTTTTCAAATTTCCAGAATCGAGAAGTTTTCATATTTTGAAGAAAAGGAAATCTCCAAGACTTTTCCTAATCTTCCAAGGAATTGAAGATGCGAACCTAGGCCTATATATATAGTTTTTCAAGGCATTGTTTAGCCACAGAACTATTATTCTTATTTTCTGTCTTGAGACTTAGAGAGAGATTTTTAAAGAGATTTTAGAGAGAAGAATTTGTCTCCTTCAGAGCAAATTCGGAACTCCTTTGTTTCTATTGATTTCTTTTATGCAATATTCTTTATTCATGATGTTTTCTTCATTCACCATGTCTAAGTAGTTTGCTAGTTAGGTTAAGGGTTTTTCAAGGGTGATTAATGAATTGTTAGGTCGAATTAAATTGTTAGGATAAAATCATTAGAGTTCTTCATCTGGATTTGTGTTTAATGCTTATTCTAGCTTCATGACCAAGAATCTGATCTTAGGTTAATTAATAGATGCGAGAGTATTATTAATTGTCTGAACTAATGTTAGATGAGCAAAATACCTATTCGCAAAGAGATTTGGTTTAGGATTTTGTGAACAATTGAACCTGATATTAATGCTTGTTTGAATTGATAGGATTCACAAAGAGATTTGGAATTCTAGGGTTTAGACATAGATAATCTTCGCAGCGAGAGTTGGTTGATTTTACATTAGTGTTTCGAGTTCTAGAACAGTGCTTAATAATTCCTAACATTCTGTCTAGACCTGCAATTTAGATCACCTGAGAATTTCCCTGAACTTAGCGTTTCGTCTCCTGAACTTACACCGCATTCAATTATGTTCTTGATTTATTTAGTTGCTTTATTTACTTTTAACCTATTTGACCTAGCATAATCTGAATTTAGAAACCTTAGCATAGCATCTACTTCCCTTGGGATTTCGATACCCCTTATACTACGATTGCTTTTGATGTGCACTTGCAGTAGTTTTATTAGGGTAAAACCTGACCCCTAATTTATGCTTTTTAGTGTGTGTGACCAGGACCAAGGGAGATGGAGATTCAAAAGCACGTTCTTGGAGGCTTTCAAAAGTCAAAGGAAAATGAAGCAGCCTGAAGATCGATGGCTAGATCGACCCTCTACGGTCGATTCAAGCAAGATCGAGGGCTGGATCGAGTGGTTCAATCGATCTCCAGCACCAAACGGCGGTTGGATTGATCCATGCCACTCGATCACCTGCCAAAAATGATGCAAGGATCGATCCAGCTGCTCGATCTCAGTCTGAACCACAGCATATCCCAAGGTACACCATTCCAAAACCTTGTATATATCATGCATTTTTCTATTTTTGAATTTTATTTCTTGTTGATGGTCTCTCTTGAACTTTTATTACACAAGAGACTGTGTAATTTAAGTTTGGGGGAGAGGTTAAGAGATTTAATTTTGTGTTTTGTGTTCTTATTTTCCCTTTAGCATATTTGAGTCTTCATGCATAATTATTTGCATAGAAAAATCAGAAAAAATTTCAAAATTTTCGAAAAAATTCATGTAACTTGCATTTGCATTGGTGAATATTTTAGGATTGAGTCTAGATGTTATCATATATGTTGCTTGCATTCACGTGCATAGGGGGCAATTTTCCTTGTAAAGTGTTTTAAGCTCATGAATTGGTTCAAGGCCCTAGTTAGTAGTTCTTTGATGCTTGTGCAAACTTGAAGTTAAGTTCTAACCATACTTGGATCATTTGTTTTAATTTTCTTGGCTTAAAGTTTAAACAAGCATGAATTGAATCCTTACCTATAAATTTGAACCTTAACATGGACTTTTAATTATCATACTTATGCATTTGGGAAAGAATACATGGATTACAAAAAAATATTTAGGCTTTCTTATTCCCTTAACCACTCTCTTGTAAGCCTAAATAGAACACCACACCTTAACCCTTGCCTTATTTCAAGCCAAAATTCTTGTGTGATTGCAAATTGTGAGGCATTATTCTTGATTGAACTTAGCATAAAGTGTTAGGTTTATGGCAACATGCTTAGGCTCTCATATTGATGATAGCTTTTCATATTGAAGCTAGTTTTAGGCTTGATTTGGGGTGGGAGTTCATGGGTGTTGATGTAATTGCTTACCTTGTTCACGGTTTGAGTATAAAAGGATGAGAAGGTGTTAGGAAAATGAAAGAAAGGGGATACATAGTTTTAAGTGGTTGGCCTTGAATTGTTTTGTGTGAAAAGCTCAAGTTAAAAAGAAAATGGATAGATCTCTTATAAAATGAAAAGAAAAGAGCCCTAGTGGGCATGTGCATAAAAGAAAAAAATTTATATATGAAAAAGGGCTATCCAAAGAAAAGAGAAGATCTAATAAATATATGGTCATACCACTAGCTATAATAAAAGGTTGAAGAAGTTTTCCTAAGGTGAATGTGATTGATGAAATTCTTCTGGGTTTATGCTTGGCGTGTCTAGCCTTGTTGATTTTGGGTATCTCTAGAGGGTGAGTGAGCTCAAAAAAATGAATGAGAGGAGAATTAGGATCATTGTTAGTATATATGGGTAGATTCTAGTCATGTATGCTTTCATTGCCTTTTACCTTTAGCATTATGCATAAGTTCAATCCTTTTTTAGATAAACCAATGCTTGGAGTACCCACTTGAATGAGATCATTTTTATCTCATAACCTTGTCCCTTAGCCAAATGTATTTGGTTTTAATTGCATAAGCATGATTCATGGTTCGAGCTTTAAATGAATATTAAAGGTTAGGATTCTTGGATTGTTTGGAATAGACAAGTCTTGATTTGAAATTCAATATGTGATGAATATGACTAAGTTCTTTGAAGTAGAGTTTGTATACTGCATCTTAGGACTAAGAACAAGGACCATTGATTTGATTTATTTGAAAAACACTTTTGGAATATAACCCCCATTTTTGATCGAGCAACCGATCGACCAAGCCGTCCGTTTCAACCTTGGATCGAGTTGAAGATCGAGCAGGCCACTCGATTCAACAAACAGTTCGACCAGAAGATCGACCGGATAGCTCGATCTCTAGTTCAAAATCCTCCTTCCTTCTCCTTTGGTTTTCAAACTTTTGCCAACTCATGTTTTTTTGGCTTTTAGTGAGGGGACCATCTGTGTGGGCCTATATAAACACGTTTTACCTAATTTTCAGACCTGGACACGTTTTTAGAGATTGTCTCTCCCAAAATTTTAGATCTACTTTTCTTTTTCTCTCCATAGTTGTACTTTTAAGCTTTTCTTGTTGCAAAAACTTGGATTTTAAATTTGAGAACTTCTCTTTAAGCTTTAATCTTTCTTTCTTGCTATCTCAATCATGTTTAACTCCTCTTATCACATGATTAAGAGGGGTTCGAAAATGATATATAGTAATTCTTTAGGATTTAAGGATGAGGTGATTAGGAAAGTTTTAAAGGTTAGATCTTGATATTTTCTTGTTCTTAACTTTATCCTTTCTTGGTTTGGAGTATCAAATGCTTAAAGACCTTGAGAGAGGTTTTATGATCCAAGAGATTTCCTTGTCTCATAAGAACTTAAGAAATCACTTATGTCCAAACCAAGAAACTAGTATACCTTGAAAAGACCATGATAATGGCGTTTGGGGGCTAGTTAGGCCATGTAAAGATCCGTGCTTCAGCTCCATCACCTATTCTTTTCCACCACAAACCATGGGTTTGGAGAGAAGGAATGATGAGAGGATCTTATCTTATCCTCAAACCATGGAAAGATTGCTACTTAGGCTTAAGGATAGCTCATTTAGAAATGTGTAGATTTACTTTTTGTAAGCCAAGATCGAACCTTGAGCTTCCCTAAGCATGAACCTCATCCTTGAATCTGTTATTTGTCATATAAGTAGTTTCAAAAGCTTTCTCCTTTAGATTTAAAGTTTGTTCCTTTAGGTTGCTAGAAATAGCCTTATTTGCCTGTTTTTAGATTCCGAATTTTCATAATTAGTAGCTTTGTCTTTTAAATTAGTAGAGATTGTCTAGCAGTAGTTTAACCCTTCAGTGGGATTTTTAAAATTGTTTTCGTCTTCATTTAGTAGCTGCAAGTAGTTGTTTAGGATTTATCTCTTTCATTTGATCCGAATTTCGCCTAGCTTTACTTTGCTCTTGCATTCCTAGTATCTTTCACACCTAGGTTGGATTGATACCTAAAGTGCTACAACAACACTGAGAGGCTTTAGGATTGATATTTAGAACTGTAAAAAGTCATCTTATCAAAGGTCAAGGGTGTCAAAGAGAAGGGGTGTCCAATCTGGATATCGGTTCGGTTTTGGTTCGGTTTTTTCGGTTTTTTGAATTTTCGGTTAGTAAAAAATAGTTACCATTTTAATACCATATCTAATTTGGTTTGTTTAGGTTTGTATATCTTCGGTTTTCGGTTTATTCGGTTTTTAACCAAAAACTAAAAAATTTTGTTATGTATAATGTGAATTTTTGTTTTTCGTATAAAAAAATAGAAATGGTAACAAATTCTATATGAATTATAGTTTATGGTTTGGTTAATGATTTAGTGTTCATATCTTTGTTATGGTTCCATATAAAATTGTTTTTTTAATTTTAATAATTTAAGATTAGGTTAGTTATGTTGTTTTATTTTAAAATTTGTTTAGACATTAGGTTTTCGGGTTACATAACTTACATACTTATTGTATAATATATACTATTATATTGTGATTTAAAATTAATCGATTTTTTCGGTTTAATTGGTTTTATCGGTTAATATCAAAACCATATCCGCATCCTACGGTTTAGAAATTATTACATCCATACAGTTAATATAATATATTCATATTCCAACCACATGTTCAATTTAGGTTCGGTTCGATTCGGTTCGATTCTGTTTTACCGGATTGGACAACCCTAACTTTCTCTGCAGCATTGTTGCCAACACACTTTTTGCCTTGATTACTAAAATACCGCACTTTCTTCTCAAGTATACCTTGCCACGAACTGCTCTTGCCTTGCCTCTGCGTGTGTGTATCCACCTTAAACAAGACGTCCCCCCACTGTACCAGAAACCATAACATCCTCTATGTGGTGCCATCGATCCCCCATCGCTACCCCCTTCATTGATCCAATACGAGAGAGTGACGTCCAGCTTGTTCGATCTCCATCCATCCGTTGTATGCCTCATCACGTCTAAGTCTTATACTATGACGCCTTCCCGAACGAGCAATCCGCCGGATAATACGTCTCTGCCTACAGCTACCTCATGGGTCGACCAAAACCCTCCCCACAAATTTGGATCCGGGTTGCGTTCACAGTCTCGCGAGTCTCTCCAAGACTTGGGCTAAGACATGGTCGATGGTGAGGATTGAATTTGGTAAATTAATAGATCGCAGATTTAACTGCAAAGTCGACAACGAAGAAAAATAAGCAAATAAAAATCAACAAAGAAGAATTCATTATCTAACGAATCAAAATCCAAATGAACATTGGAAAAAAAAAAAAAATTGATAGAGCACCTTGAAATCTGAGAATGTAAGTTTCAGTGAGAACTGTTCGTGAGTCTCTGTCAGTAAATCTCTACAAAGCTTTTTCTTCGTCTTCTTCTTCCTCCTCGTTTTTCCAATCATTCTCCAAACCAATATAACCACAATTCTGACGGATCCTTATCCGGAAGAGCCACCACCTTCATGAGAGCCACCGTTGAAAAGGCAAGGAGAGTTGTTTAGTGCTCATCAGAGGTTTGTATTGGTTTTATGCTGTTTAATTTGGTAAACCGAACCGCACCGAATCGAACCGAAACGAAATAAAATATGTGGTTGAAATATGGATATACTATATTAACCGTACGAATGTAATAATTTTAAAATCGTAGGATACGAATATGGTTTGGATATAAACCGATTAAACCGAAAAAAACCGATTAGTTTTAAAATATAATTTAATATTATATATAGTATACACTAAGTATATGTAAATTATATAATCCCGAAAACCTAATATCTAAAAAAATCATAATATAAAACAATATAAATAACTTAATGTTAAATTTGTTACTTGTTAAAAATAATTTATCTATGTTATATTTTTTATTGATTATCATTGCTAATTTTTTTATTAAAAAAGCGAAATTCATATTATCCCAAACAATTTTTTTTGGTTTTTGGTTATAAACAGAATAAACCGAAAATTGAAGGTATTAAAACGGGACCAAACCAAAATAGATATTGCACTAAAATGGTAACAATGTTTTATTATCATTGCTAATTTTTTTATTAAAAAATGAAATTCATATTATCCCAAACAATTTTTTTTTTTGGTTTTTGGTTATAAACAGAATAAACCAAAAATCGAAGGTGTTAAAATGGGACCAAACCAAAATAGATATTGCATTAACATGGTAATTATGTTTTACTAACTAAAAAACTGAAAAACTGAGAAAATCTAACCTAAACCGAACCGATATCCAGATTGTATAGCCTTTTAGCAGTGGCGGGCTCACCGAAATTGTGGCGGAGATAAAAAAAAAGGAGAGAGAAGAAATTAAAAAAATAATAATTAAAAACTCAATATTAAAAATGAGTATATGTAAAATCTTGACTTTAAATACTATTAGATTACAATTATTTGTTACCATATCTTCACTTTCCAAATATTTTCACTTTCCAAAATAAAATATCTTCACTTTTCTAAATAAAATATTTTCACTTTATCTATATACCACATTTTGATATCTTTATTATATACTTTTATTTTAAATAAATTACTAAGAGCATCATTGTAACTCTTTCGTGTTTTTTGATAATATATTTTAATTTTTAATTTCGTTTTGTTTTGTTTCCTTTTTTTATTATTAGTGAAAAATCTATGAAAATTCATGCAATGCAGATGCTCTAAAATGTAACACAATCTAGTACATTATTACATATCTTAATATCAAAATAATTAGTCAAATAGATATGAAATGCATTAAATATTAATTAAAAGTATTACCCAAAACGCACACTTGCCTTTTCCAAACGTTACTTCAGTATCCATCTATATAATAGCTTGGCAATCTATACCTCAAAATGAACATCTCAAATATTTTGCAAAAAAAAAAAGAATTAGTATAATATAATCAATAAGATTATAAAATGAAGTTCGCAAAAGTATTTTGCATCGCATTTCTGATAATCGTTGTATTGTTTATTGCTTCCATCAAAGCAGTTTTGGAAGAGAAGAGAGAATGCAATACGGTAAGACTTGAACCATGCGTGCCGGCTACACAAACCGGAAGTCAACCGTCGACAGAATGTTGCAAAAGACTGAAAGAACAGGTGCCGACCTGTCTGTGTTATTATATGAGTGACCCGTTCATTCGTGAACATTATAGTTCATCTTATCACAGAATGTTAGCAGCTTGTGGTATACCTTATCCTACTTGTTGAAATTTAAAATATTAATAAAATAACTATTAATGTTAAAAAATTAAAAATCGTATTTAATAAGATCTTTGGGATGTTTTATTGTGTCATGGTTTAACATGATTAAATATAATGTTCGTTTTCTTATAAAAATCATTTTAAATAAAAATATCAAAGCGAGATCTAACACGCAAAACTAAACCAAATCCATCCCGTCGCCGTCATGAGGGTATGGGTTTGAAATTTTAAATTCGCTAAGAAGTATACTTTGTAGGTTTGTCTACGACATGTATGTAGACTATTATTTTAATTGATTTAAAATTATAATAGATAAATAAATACATTTTATAGTTAATAAAATATAATTTATAAGAACTATAGTTTTTTTATTTATTTTTATTTTTTGACAATAGCTTTAACTCTTAAAACGATTCAGAAAACTAAATCGGGGAAATTGAGTTTAAATAATACAAATGATAAAGGTAGTCTCGAGCACTCTGTGCCAACATGTCTGCCTTTTTATTTTGAGCGCGTGTGATTTGCGAGATTGAGAAGAAAGTGAATTCCCGTCTGCTTCTCGCATACTCCTCCAGATGTAATGTGAAAGCCGGTCATTCCTCTGGTTTAGACACCATCTTCACCAACTCGGAACAATCAGTAATGACAGCCACCGCAAATCTTCTTGCGTCTAGCATGAAATGCATAGCCCATATCAAGGCTTCTAGTTCTGAATGTAATGGAGAAATGCTCCGCCTTACATTTCTTGTCCCCATTAGCGTAGCGTCATTACCAAACCCGTGACAATACCATCCTAACACAGCATTTGGGTCTGTTTCCTTCCAAGAACCATCTACTTTACATATCAGCCCCTGCACTCCTTGTGGTTCCATAGCTTCCAACCTTTCTTGAGAGGGTATCTGACTCTCTTCCACTTGTGCCAGTCCCCATGCGAATGCCTCGGCCTGCGCGATCTTTAGTACTTCACGTGGATCCCTATCTATATTTAAAAAAACTTTGTCATTCCGTGCTTTCCAGATATACCATAGTATCCATGGAAATATCTGCATTTCATCTTGTGATGGTAGCTGCCAAAACAAATGCGCCATATTAGAATACAAGCCTTCTGTTGGAAATCCGTATTGTGGTGTTGGGACCACCGATAATGCCCAGACTTGTAATGCTGGTCGGCACTCAAATAATGTGTGATTTATTGTTTCCCGCTCCTCTCCATAACTTCCACATTGTGGATCACAATTAATGCCTCTGTTACGAAGCCTATCCATTACCGAAATGCATCCCGATATTATTTGCCACAAGAAATGTCTCAGCTTAGGTGAACATTTTACCTTCCATGCGTAACCATGTAGTCTGCTCACATTGGGTCCATAAAGACGTTGGAAATTACCATTGGAGGGATACTCTTGTTCAATTGTGTATCTAGACTTCACCATATATCTTCCTGATTTTGTAAAGTGCCAGTGTGAGAAATCTGGTCTTAATTCCTTAGTAGTCGGTATTACCAGGATTACCGGTATATCCTCTGCGTCAATCAGTTGTATAATTAGTGGTAAGTTCCACGTTGATGATACAGGGTCAATCAGTTGATTGACCCTTAGCTCGGTATATATATTACATCTCTTGCATATTGCTGATCTCGGACGAGATGTTGGTAACCATGGGTCATTCCATACCGATATAGAATTACTTGAACCAACTCTTTTGATAAGTCCTTTGTTTACCAAAGATCTAGCAGAAATAATACTTCGCCACCCATAAGATGGTGAGTACGACCGAATGGGGTCAATGGGCCCTCTATTCCTATAGTAGCGCCCCTTGAACACCTTTGCAAATAAAGACTCTGGATAGTCTATAAGGCGCCAGAGCTTATTAGCTAGTAGCGCCGTGTTAAAGTCCTCTATAGCACGAAATCCGAGTCCTCCCTCTGATTTGTGTTTACATAAATCCTTCCATGCCATCCAGTGCATAGCTCTATTTTGGCCACTAGTACTCCATCAAAATTGAGCCACCGTACTTGTAAGCTTTGCTGTGATCATTTTTGGCAGTCAGAAACACGACATTGCATATGTTGACATTGCACTTGCTACCGATTTTATTAATACCTCCTCATCCCCTTTGGATAATAATCTCGATGTCCAACCATTTACCTCTTTTTGCTGTCTTTCAATTAAAAAATTAAAGATTTTTGTTTTTGCCCCTCACATACTCTCCGGTATCCCTAAGTATGTACCCATCCCTCCTACGTTCATTATTCCTAAAGTATTGTGAACCTCTAATTTGTCATTTGATTCCACATTATGCCCAAATTGTACCGAGGATTTCATAAAGTTGATCTGTTGTCCGGAAACTGATTCATACTGTTTCAGTATATTTAGCAATATCTGAGCTTCCTCCTTAGTTGATTTACAGAAGGAGAGACTATCATCTGCAAAGAGTATATGAGAGACTGTTGGGCTTGCTCGTGCTACTTGTAATCTCGTGATCTGTTTCAATCACTCCGCCTTTTTTATATTTGCTATGAATACTTCTGTGCATAAAATAAAAAGATATGGAGATAAGGGATCTCCTTGCCGGCGACCACGATGTGGTTTTATGTTTCCCCGCGACTGACCATTAATCATAATTTTATATTGAACCTTCGTAATTGATACAAGACTTTTTATGTCTTGCAAGCAATTCCTCAATTGCTCATATCATTGCAATATATTGATGTATCAATCCATCTTGGGAAATGATGCAATAAGAATACAAAGTTATGTTTAAGCTAAGCTAAATTAAAAGGTTTAAGGTGACAAGCAACAATTGAAAGCAAACTATAAGCTAAGAGAGTGATATGTCTATAATTTGCATCATATTTACCTCTATTTAGTGTAAGTTTTTCATCATTTAGGATCCTTATTTAGCATCATTGTATTGCATTTTGATCATTTAGAGTTCTAGGGTGTATTTGCATATTCTTTGCATATTTTGGTGCATTTGGAGTCTTGATCAGGTGATTTGGATGATATGGAAGCATGAATGGAGTTGGAGAAGGATGGCATAGCAAAAGAAGGGCAAGAAATCATCAAGAGGAAGAAGAGAAGCAGCTAAATGAGAAGCAAAAGTCTTGTAGAAGCATATCAAGCATTTGGAGGCGCAAAATGTATGTGTCTGGAAGAAGGCCTTGAACTTAGAATCTGACTCTAAAGCCTTCTTAAGAGTTGTAGAGGATCCATTGTGCTTTCTAGTGCCGTTGGAATCAAGTCATTCGGACCCCTGGTTAGAAAGTTACATCGATTTTAAAACGGTTCGACGAGGCGGTTCGACAAGGCTGGCCGAAACTTCTCTCCAGGACGACGGTTTGACGACTATGTTCGACGAGGCTTCACCGAAACTTCTCTCCAGGGTGAAGTTTCGACCATTAGTTTCGGTGAACCTCGTCGAAACTTTTCCAGACGAATCTTTTTGTCTACTTTATGGGTCCCTCCTATAAATACTCTTTAGACCTAATTTTTTATCCCAACTTTTATTCTCTTGTTCTTAGCTTAAACTTTTAGCCACTTTGGGCAAATACTTTGTTTAAGCTTGAATCTTTTGAGTTTAATGCATTATCTTTCTTATATATCTTGTTTTATCTTTCTCTAATCATGTTTAACCTTTCTCTAATCTTTGATTTGATGGGTTTAAGTATGGTTAGTGAGTAGTTTCCTTAGGAACTTAGGGATGGGTTAGATTTAGGGATTTCTTATGGTTCAAACTTGCAATCTAGGATAGATTCTTCCATCTCTCTTCTTATTAAAGTGTTCTTCATGCCAAATAGCTAATCTTTTGCTATTTAGAATCATAAGCATTTCACACACCCACCAAGTGTTTGATGAAATGCTTGAACCACTTTTCTAAGAGATTTA
This sequence comes from Alliaria petiolata, assembly GCA_020283515.1. Lineage (NCBI taxonomy): Eukaryota > Viridiplantae > Streptophyta > Magnoliopsida > Brassicales > Brassicaceae > Alliaria > Alliaria petiolata. The sequence goes on along the minus strand of JAHZTW010000004.1, from coordinate 23,787,469 downwards.
CATTCATAGCCTAAGATATTAGTTGCCTAGGGTGTTTATCATGCCATTTAGACTTATGCTTATTGCTTGCTAATCATTTTAATGCTAACACATCATTAGTTCATTAGGGTGATTAGTAAATGGATTAGTGTCAAACATCATGGATTAGTCTTTATTAAGTGTTCTAGGCATAGAGATAGCTTGATTAGTTGCTTAAATGATTTCAAGGTTGTCCATTTGATTGCCCAAATTAATGATTCCATCCCTAGGTTTCGTTTTTAGTATTTTGGTAATCTTGCTTAGTAGTAACTCTTGTTTAGTGCTTGATTAGTGATAATTAATGTTTAAGGTCTTATAATTAGTCTTGTAGTGTCTCTTTTAACTTGTAGCTTGTTTTTATTTGTTCCTTGTCACTAAATTTCGAATTTGGCTTAGCTTAGATAGTTTCATGTATTCCTAGTGTTGTTAATCTTAACCCCATATGGATTGACATCTCAAATACTACAATGACATGAGTAGTAGAGGTTAATTGAAGTGGAAAAAATCCTACTATCAATTTGGCACCGTTGCCATTGGGGTTTAGCATTAACCATTAGGATTTTGAATCTCTTTTAGACTAAGCTTTTATTTTACCTTGTTTGCTCATCTCTATTTGAGATGATGAATTTTTTCTTATTTGTGGTTACTAACTTGTCTTCCTTAATTCTCTTGTTCTTTCAAAGGTACCAAAACAAAAAGAAGAGAAATGGAAAGACAAGATCATTTGAGGTGTTGGAGATGGACAACCAAAGAAGCATTATTAAAGCTCCACAACCTCAAGAATTGGTATCCACTCCTACCCAAGCTCAAGAGAACAAGACAACAATTGGTAGCTTTGATGCTCCTCATTATCATGAGTTGAGATTTGGAATCCATC
>JAHZTW010000004.1:23770963-23782788 GCA_020283515.1 Alliaria petiolata | reverse complement strand
CAACTTTTATTCTCTTGTTCTTAGCTTAAACTTTTAGCCACTTTGGGCAAATACTTTGTTTAAGCTTGAATCTTTGAGTTTAATGCATTATCTTTCTTAGATTTCTTGTTTTATCTTTCTCTAATCATGTTTAACCTTTCTCTAATCTTTGAATTGATGGGTTTAAGTATGGTTAGTGAGTAATTCCTTAGAAACTTGGGGATGGGTTAGATTTAGGGTTTTCTAATGGATTAATCTTGCAATCTAGGATAGATTCTTTCATTCTCTCTTCTTATTAAAGTGTTCTTCATGCCAAATAGCTAATTTTTTGCTATTTAGGATCATAAGCATTTCACACACCCACCAAGTGTTTGATGAAATGCTTGAACCACTTTTCTAAGAGATTTACATTCCTAGCCTAAGATATTAGTTGCCTAGGGTGTTTATCATGCCATTTAGACTTATTCTTATTGCTTGCTAATCATTTTAATGCTAACACATCATTAGTTCATTAGGGTGATTAGGAAAGGGATTAGTGCCAAACATAATGGATTAGTCTTTATTAAGTGTTCTAGGCATAGAGATAGCTTGATTAGTTGCTTAAATGATTGCAAGGTTGTCCATTTGATTGCCCAAATTAATGATTCCATCCCTAGGTTTCTTTTTTAGTATTTTGGTAATCTTGCTTAGTAGTAACTCTTGTTTAGTGCTTGATTAGTGATAATTAATGTTTAAGGTCTTATAATTAGTCTTGTAGTGTCTCTTTTAACTTGTAGCTTGTTTTTATTTGTTCCTTGTCACTAAATTTCGAATTTGGCTTAGCTTAGATAGTTTCATGTATTCCTAGTGTTGTTAATCTTAACCCCATATGGATTGACATCTCAAATACTACAATGACATGAGTAGTAGAGATTAATTGAAAGAGGAAAAATCCTACTATCAGAGAGACACTACTAGAGCAATAATATCAAATTAAGCATTAATTACTACTAATCGAACACTAAACAAGCAATTACTACTAATTGAGATTACCAAATTAACTAAAAACGAAACCTAGGGATGGAATCATTGATTTGGGAGACTAAATGGACAACCTTGCAATCATTTAAGCAACTAAACAAGCCATCTCTATGCCTAGAACACTAATTAAAGACTAATCCATGATGTGTGGCAATAATCTCTTCACTAATCACCCTAACGAACTAATGATGTTTTAGCATTAGAATAATTAGCAAGCATTAATCACAAGTCTAAATAGCATGATAAACACCCTAAACAACTAATGATGTTTTAGGTTAGGAATGTAAATCTCTCATAAAGTTGGTTCAAGCATTTCATCAAACACTTGGTGGGTGTATGAAATGCCTATGATCCAAATAGCAAAAGATTAGCTATTTGGCATTAGGAACTACTTTATAAGAAGAGAGATGAAAGAATCTAACCTAGATTGCAAGATTGAACCATTGTATTTCCCTAAATCTAACCCATCCCCAAGTCCCTAAGAAACTACTCACTAACCATCATTAAGCCCATCAAATCAAAGAGAGAAGACAAGCAAAACATGATTAGAGAAAGATTAAACAAGAAATCTAAAAGAGATATTGCATTAACTCAAAGATTCAAGCTTAAACAAAGTATTTGGCCCAAGAGGCTAAAAGTTCTTGACAAGACTAAAAACAGAAAAAGACTTTGAATAAAAATTAGGTCTAAAGAGTATTTATAGGGGGACCCATGAGAATGAAGAAAAAGAAATCGTCTGGGGTCGGATCGACGTGTTCGTCGATCCAAGTCGTCGATCCGACACCCTGGAAATTTGGTTCGACGAACCCACGTCGATCCAGCTCATCGATCCGACGTCCTGGAAATCTGGTTCGGCGTGTCTCGTCGATCTGACTCGTCGATCCGACGTCCTGGGAATTTGGTTCGGCGTGTCTCGTCGATCTGCTTCGTCGATCCAGCACGAAAAGTCTTCTCCTTCATCTTCTTTGCTTCTTCTTGCCCCTCCAAGTAGTTGCATCATTCTCCAGCTCCATCCTCATCTCCATAGCGTCCTTTTCACCTGATTAAGGTTCTAAATGCAACAAAATATGCAAAGAACCATGCAAGAACACTCTAAGACTCTAAATGATAAAATGCAACACTATGATGCTATATTAGACTCCTAAATGATGAGAAACTTATACTAAATGGATGCTAAAATGATGCAAAATATAGACATATCAACTCCCCCAAACTTGCCTTTTGCTTGTCCCCAAGCAAATGAAACACAAGCTAAGGAGAGAGGTTTGAAAGTGGGGACTCAAATCCAAAGGTGCCAAGCAAATGAATCAATTCAATGGTCCTAGTTAGTAGTTCTAGGATGCTCTCTATGCAAACTTCTACTCCAAAAGGTCTAGCCATACCTATACTCATTCAAGTGAACCCAAGCCTTAACCTACACAAGCATTCATTTTCACCAACTCTTTAACATTCATTAAGTGGTAACCATGGATCATGAATTATACAATGCTAGAAAACTTGTTTGGTTTTTGGGTAAGGTTTTGAGATAAAAATGATCTCAACTTCATGGGGTTCCAATGCAAGGGATCTCTCAATGAACAAGTGAATTTTGGCAAAATGCTAAGAGTAAAAAGCAACCTATGCATACAAGGACAAACTTCCATCTACCCTTTGTAACACAATTGTCTTCACTCTCATTTTCTTTTAAGCTCACTCACCAAGTCCAACCTAATCTACCCATTACAAGGCAATTCGCCAAACCCTTAAGCTCAAACCATTTTCTCCTTTTCTCTTTTAAGTACTTGGGGAAAACTTCTTCTACAACCACAAGTGTTGACACACTTTCACTTCAAGTTCTTTCTCTTTTCATTCACAATTTGCTATCCTCTTTCTTATAACATCTTAGCCATATTTTTTTCTTTTTCTTGGCTCTTTTACTTTTCTTTACTAGAGGATTTCTTTTCTTTCTTTAACACTTAGAGCACAATATACAATGCCAACACTTGTTCCAAATATTTTCGTTTTCCCCCTTTCACCATCTCAACTTCGCCCAAATCACTTGTTCCACATCAAATATCAAGCCAAAATCCCCACCCAAGAATCCTATCCTATCACCTAGCTCATTGTTTTCGAGCTAGCTACATGAAAGCCTATCCTTGTCGCTCTAAACTCAACACTTTTTGCTAAGTTCACAAGAAGAAAAAGGCCTAATGCACTCAATAAGGAAGAGGTTTCAAAGGAAGCTTAGTTAGGGAGTTTGTTTTCAACCGCTCTAAAGATGAGAGTCGGCTATTTGGGTTAACAAGAGTGGTAAAAGGAAAGAAGATAACCCAAATATGTATATGGTATCCACAAGTTCTCTAGCAATGCATAACCATCATGGTTGCTATTCAAAGCTTGCTTCAATTAAAACTTGAATTTCAAATGGTGAGGTCCAAGTAGGGTTCAACTTTAACTTTCAAAATTTGCACACAAAGCATCAAACAACTAATAACTAGGGCCTTGAACTAATTCATGAGCTNCTAATCTTGATTCTTTAGTTGATTTCGGCCTTGCACTTGCGTGGAACCAAGGTTTGTCTTCTCATCCTCTCTTTTAATCTTTAATTTTTCCTTGAGAATGAATTGGAAGATTAGGATTGATAAGTAGACTTTGAATGGATTGATTAAGATGGGCATAATTGAATATTGCTATGGGTGATGATTGGTGAAGATTTCCAAGGAATTACATGGGAAAATTTTGATTTTTGAACACTTTTTCTCTAGGATTTTCAAGGGGTGCGAAAATTCATGTTTATGCCTAATTGATGTTCAAATTTTCAAAATTGGTTTCTTTAATCTTGTTTTCCCATGTTGCATAAGTAATTAGGCTAGAATCCTCTTGAATTTTAACTTGTTACCAATTAGAGGATGCTTAATTTGAAAAATTCCTTGTTGATTTCTTTGGATGATAAATGAGGTGATAAATAAGATTAATTCTTCCTATTAATTCATTGCCATGAAATTTTACTTATTGGAACCTTCATGAAGTCTTATGATTGCATGTTTGTTGCTTTCAAGGGATAAAGTTCACCTTGTACTCACTCTTTTCCAAGAATTCGAATTTTGTAGGTAATATGGGAAGAACAAGGAGTGAAGCTAGCAAGAAACAAGGCAAGCGGCCAGTTGAGGTGGAAGAAGAAGATCCCGAGGAGAGTCCCCCGGTCATTAGGAAGTTGTCTCAAAAGAGAGACATTAGTAGGGAGAAGGCCAAGGAAAGGCGAGCCGAGAAAGCTACAGCCGAGCCTCTAACACCCTCGGATGTGTACAGGGCCCTCATGGAGATCCCTTTCAAGGAAACCACGTACCGGGATCACGAGTTGCTAAAGGAGTTAGGTCTCTTGGAGGATGTGACCGCGATTTTCCGGAATTTGGGGTGTTAGAGGTGGTTCAACCAATCATACCCAAGCTACCAAGAGGAGACATGCCAATTCCTCTTTACTTTGAAGGTGACGAATTCGAGTTCGGGGGAGGTTAATAGAGAAAGGGATGGCCTCGGCTTCATTCAATTCCGGGTTCGCAACAAATCTTAGAAGATGGGCTTCAAGAAGCTAAGTAAGGTGCTTGGCTTTGATGAGGGGACCGGTGCGGGCTCACGCTTGGATGTTAGAAAGGTGGAGTTGGAAAAGCTTTGGAAGATGGTTGGTAATGGGAGTTACAAAACCAGTAGAGTTAAGAGCAAGATGATCCGTCATCCCGCGATTCGCTATTCTCACAAGGTGCTAGCACACATTTTCTTTGCTAAGAAGGAGACCATGGTTGTAACTTCCGAAGAGTGGGAAATGCTTGATGTTGGGCTCAAGAACATCATCTGTTTCTTTGATGACAACTCGGAAATGAGAGGTGATGCTACGGGAAATGGTATGGTGCAGATTTGGGTAGCTCATGCGATTAGTTACTATGGTCGAGTGACAGCCAAGAAGGATCGCTCACACCAACTCGCCATTGGGGGTATGATCACGCCTATACTTGAGGAGGTTGGCGTCAACTTGGGCCACCCCTCGGCCGGGAAGCAGTACTTAGACTCCGCCTATCTCCGTAAGGCTTAGGTTTTGGTTAAGCAAGGAAGTGTCTTCAAGTACACGTTCAATGTGGCAAGGCTCAAGGAGGCTACAATCCGACTCCCTTGCATTCACCTCAAAAGCCTTAGGGAAATGTCAAATGCCTCTTTCACTCCATCCGAGGAGCATCTAGGCGAAATAGAGACATTCCAGGTATGCTCTTGCGACGACTACCACGAGCCTTATCAAGCTCCTCCGGTCTATGGTAGTGATAGGTACAACTTTGAGCCTTATGAAGGAGCTAACCAAGGAGAGCCTTCTAGTCAAGCTCACCAACACATCAAGCTTCTCTAATGATGGAACATATGGCAAGATAAGACCATTAGGAAGCTTGTGAAGACTTTCAAGGTGATGAAGAGGCAAATCAAAGACCTCACGTCTAAGGTTGTAAGAGCTTCCTCCTCAAGACATCAAGAAGAGCAGCATGAGGATCAAGAAGGGGACATCCATATGGTAGATAGACGCCACTCCTTTCAAGGAACCCCAAGTGCACCAAGCCTTGAAGATGAGCCATGCCCCTCCTCCTATGAGACAAGAAGGCGTGAGAAGAGAGTCATGCGATCCCCCACTCAACAACCCTCCTCCTATGAGACAAGAAGGCGTGAGAAGAGNCCCACTCATCTCAACACCTATCACAAGAAGAAGTTTATGAGAGATGTGTCACACTTCTATTGGGATGAGCCTTATCTCTACAAAAGATGTAATGATGGTATCTATAGAAGGTGCTTGACACAAGAAGAGGTTGAGAGTGTGATTTTTCATTGCCATGGATCTAAGTATGGAGGTCATTTCGGCACATTCAAGACAGCTACAAAGGTTTTTCAAAATAGATTTTGGTGGCCTACATTGTTCAAAGATACTCATGACTTCATCAAGAGGTGTGAACCTAGCAAAGAAAGGGGAACTTAAGCAAGAGAGATGAGATGCCCCAAAACCCAATCTTAGAAGTTGAGTTGTTTGATGTTTGGGGCATAGACTTCATGGGACCTTACCCATCTTCTTATGGAAATCAATACATCTTGGTAGCTGTTGATTATGTCTCCAAGTGGGTGAAAGCCATTGCAAGTCCTACTAATGACTCCAAGGTTGTGGTGAAGATGTTCAAGAGTATAATCTTCCCAAAGTTTGGTGTACCAAGAGTTGTGATTAGTCATCAACAAGGTCTTTGAAGGGTTGTTGAGCAAGCATGGTGTCAAGCATAAGGTAGCCACTCCTTACCATCCTCAAACTAGTGGTCAAGTGGAAGTCTCAAACCGTGAGATCAAGGCTATTGTAGAGAAAAATGTGGGTATAACAAGAAAGGATTGGGCAATCAAGCTTGATGATGCTTTGTGGGCTTATAGAACAGCTTTCAAAACACCAATTGGAAGGTCTCCTTTCAACCTTGTGTATGGGAAAGCTTGCCATTTACCAGTGGAGATTGAACACAAGGCTTTGTGGGCTGTGAAGCTTCTCAACTACAACATAAAGACAGCCCAAGAGAAGAGATTGATTCAACTCCAAGAGCTTGAGGAGATTAGGCTTGAGTCTTATGAAAGCTCAAGGATCTACAAGGAGAGAACCAAGGCTTTCCATGACAAGAGGATTGTGAAGAAGGAGCTGAGTGTTGGTGACAAAGTTCTTCTCTACAATTCAAGATTTAAGTTGTTCTCGGGTAAGCTCAAGTCAAGGTGGGGAGGCCCTTTTGAGATTCAAGAAGTGTTGTCTTATGGAGCCATCACCTTGATTGGGAAGAATGAGGAGAGTTTCACAGTCAATGGCCATAAGGTCAAGCCATACTTGGTGAATGAGTCTAAGGAAGAGGCAAGCTCATGTTCTCTTCAAGATCCCACTCTTGCCTAAAAAAGTTTGAAAAGTCGAGCTAATGACGTTAAACAAGCGCTCTTGGGAGGCATTCCCATGGTTATCCTTGTATATATTCTTGATTTAGTTCTATGATTTTGTTTCTTTGAGTTTTTGAAAGTTTTAGGTTGAGTATGGAGGACTTTGACTTGAAGAAGAGAGTGAGGAAGAAATTTTTAAAGGTGGTTCGAGCAACTAGTTCGACGAGTACGTCGAACTACTCTTCCAGGGGTTCTGTTCGAGCAGTTGGTTCGATGAAGTCGTCGAACTACTTTTCCAGGAGTTGAGTTCGACCAAACAGTTCGACGAAGTCGTCGAACCTAAATTCCAGGGCCATGGTTCGAGCAAACAGTTCGACAAACACGTCGAACCACATTGGCAGGGGTTCAGTTCGACGAAATGGTTCGACGAACTCGTCGAACCACGCCTAAAAACAGGTTTGCTTGACTTTTCCTCCTTCCTTTGACCGGTTTAATGTTGACTCCCTCACTTAGATTGAACCGATTTTAGGAGATTAAAAACTTCTTCTTCCCCACATCTCTCACTCATTCACGATTTGTTATCATTCACCAAGGATAAGAACTTGATTTTCCCTTTTCTCTCTCAATTCTTCATCAAATCCTTTGATTTCAAGTGCTATAATTTCGAAATTCTGTGCTAATCTTGATTCTTTAGTTGATTTTGGCCTTGCATTTGCGTGGAATCAAGGTTTGTCTTCTCATCTTTTTTTTTTAATCTTTGATTTTTCCTTGAGAATGAATTGGAAGATTATGATTGATAAGTAGCCTTTGAATGGAATGATTGAGTTGGGTATAGTTGAATATTGCTATGGGTGATGATTGGTGAAGATTTCCAAGGAATTACATGAGAAAATTTTGATTTTTGAACACTTTTTCTATAGGATTTTCAAGGGGTGCGAAAATTCATGTTTATGCCTATTTGATGTTCAAATTTTCAAAATTGGTTTCTTTAATCTTGTTTTCCCATGTTGCATAAGTAATTAGGCTAGAATCCTCTTGAATTTTAACTTGTTACCAATTAGAGGATGCTTAATTTGAAAAATTCCTTATTGATTTCTTTGGATGATAAATGAGGTGATAAATAAGATTAATTCTTGCTATTAATTCATTACCATGGAATTTTACTTATTAGAACCTTCATGGAGTCTTATGATTACATGTTTGTTGCTTTCAAAGGTTAAAGTTCACCTTGTACTCACTCTTTTCCCAAGAATTCGAATTTTGTAGGTAATATGGGAAGAACAAGGAGTGAAGCTAGCAAGAAACAAGGCAAGCGGCCGGTTGAGGTGGAAGAAGAAGATCCCGAGGAGAGTCCCCCGGTCATAAGGAAGTTGTCTCAAAAGAGAGACATTAGTAGGGAGAAAGCCAAGGAAAGGCGAGCCGAGAAAGCTACAGTCGAGCCTCTAACACCCTCGGATGTGTACAAGGCCCTTATGGAGATCCCTTTCAAGGGAACCATGTACCCGGATCACGAGTTGCTAGAGGAGTTGGGTCTCTTGGAGGATGTGACCGCGATTTTCCAGAATTTGGGGTGTGAGAGGTGGTTCAACCAATCATACCCAAGCTACCAAGAGGAGACATGCCAATTCCTCTCTACTTTGAAGGTGACGACTTCGAGTTCGGAGGAGGTTAATGGAGAAAGGGATGGCCTCAGTTTCATCCAATTCCGGGTTCGCAACAAATCTTACAAGATGGGCTTCAAGAAGCTAAGTAAGGTGCTTGGCTTTGATGAGGGGACCGGTGCGGGCTCACGCTTGGATGTTAGAAAGGTGGAGTTGGAAAAGCTTTGGAAGATGGTTGGTAATGGGAGTTACAAAAACCAGTAGAGTTAAGAGCAAGATGATCCGTCATCCCGCGATTCGCTATGCTCATAAGGTGCTAACCCACACTTTCTTTGCTAAGAAAGAGACCGTGGTTGTAACTTCCGAAAAGTGGGAAATGCTTGATGTTGGGCTCAAGAACATCATCCGTTTCTTTGATGACAACTCGGAAATGAGAGGTGATGCTACGGAAAATGGTATGGTGCAGATTTGGGTAGCTCATGCGGCTAGTTACTATGGTCTAGCGACAGCCAAGAAGGATCGCTCACACCAACTCGCCATTGGAGGTATGATCACGCCTATACTTGAGGAGGTTGGCGTCAACTTGGGCCACCCCTCGGCCGGGAAGCAGTACTTAGACTCCGCCTATCTCCGTAAGGCTCAGTTTTTGGTTAAGGAAGGAAGTGGCTTCAAGTACAAGTTCAATGTGGCAAGGCTCAAGGAGGCTACAATCCGACTCCCTTGCATTCACCTCACAAGCCTTAGGGAAAGGTCCAATGCCTCTTTCACTCCATCCGACGAGCATCTAGGCGACATAGAGACTTTCCCGGTATGCTTTTGGGACGACTACCACAAGCCTTATCAAGCTCCTCCGGTCTATGGTAGTGATAGGTACAACTTTGAGCCTTATGAAGGAGCTAACCAATGAGAGCCTTCTAGACAAGCTCACCAACACATCAAGCTTCTCCAAAGATGGAACAAATGGCAAGATAAGACCATTAGGAAGCTTGTGAAGACTATCAAGGAGATGAAGAGGCAAATCAAAGACCTCACGGCTAAGGTTGAAAGAGCTTCCTCCTCAAGACATCAAGAAGAGCAGCATGAGGATCAAGAAGGGGACAGCCATATGGTAGAGAGACGCCACTCCTTCCAAGGAACCCCAAGTGCACCAAGCCATGAAGATGAGCCACGCCCCTCCTCCTATGAGACAAGAAGGCGTGAGAAGAGAGTCATGCGATCCCCCACTCAACAACCCTCCTCCTATGAGACAAGAAGGCGTGAGAAGAGAGTCATGCGATCCCCCACTCCTCAATCAAGCAATCCATCATACTCCATGGATTCAAACTCCTCCTCCCCATGCGTTTTTGATCAAGGTACCACTCTAAAACCATTGTAAATACCATTTAGTTTTTATTTTTTGCATTTTGAAATCTTCTCCAAGCTTGGATTACACAAGGGACTGTGTAAATTAAGTTTGGGGGAGTATGGTATTTGACTTTATGTTTTGTGATCTTATTTTTCTTTAGCATGCATAGTTGAATCTCATCTAAGGCATAGAAAAACAAAAACAAAAATGAAGAAAAAAAAAATGAAAAAATTTCAAAAAAAAAAAATCATGTAGCTTGAATTTGCACTTGTTAACATTTTAGGATTGAGTCTAGAATTTTTCTCATTTAGGTTGTTTGCATATGCATTGGGAGCAATGATGAGCCTATCCTTGTAGATTTTTAACTCTTGTAATCAATTCAATACCCTAGTTAGTAGTTCTTTAATGCTTGTGAATTCGATTGAAAGTAAGGAAGAACCATGCTTGGACCACCTCATTTGTCACTAGATTTTGGTCGAAATAGGGTCTTGAATTTGATAGCCAACTCTACTCACTTGAACCGAATTTGGACATTTAATTATCATGCTTGCATTGAAAGTGGATTCATGATTGAGTGCTAGCTCAAGTAGAACTCCTACCAAACCTTACCTCCTTTGAAGCCAATTGTTTTTGTGTGACTACTTGTGAGGCCTTTATTTCGATTGAACTTAGCAAAAAGTGTTAGGTTTGAGACGACAAGTATAGACTTTCATGTAGATTCTAACCTTGCATTTTGAGGTTAGCTTTAGGCTTAGGTTTCGGGGGTTTGATTGGTTTTTGTAATGCTTGTTGAGTTGTGGAAAGGTTGGGAAGAAGGAGATGTTGAATAAGGGTTTGGAGAAAATTAAGGGGAAGCATAGTTTGAAATGGTGAATCTCATGGTTAAAAAGATATAGCTCAAGGTCGAAAATGCTAGGTAGTCTCGGAATAAGAAGAAAAGAAAAATCAAAAGAGTCAAAAAGAGGCCAAAGAAAAGAAAGGCTACCTAGAAAAAAAGAAAAAAAAAAGACAAGAGCTAAGTAAAGAAAGAGGTTACACCATTCGCTATGAGCAGTAGGTTGAAGAATTTTCCCCCTAAGAGCTTAAAAAGAAAAGAAAATGTTTGTGATTCACGGTTTGGGGCAAGGCACAAAAAGCCTTGATATAAGGGTAGATTCTAGAGGGTTGAGTGAGCTAAAAAATGAATGATAGGGGTGTAGGATCATTGATAGTATTTCGGGTAGATGATAGTCTATCCTTGTATGCATCACTTGTTTCTTACCTTTCGCATTATGCATATGGTTCAATTTTTTTGAGTGTTACCCTTACTTAAATGCAAAGCCGGATGAATTGGGATCATTTTTATCTCAAAACCCAGTCTCTAAACCAAATGAATTCACTAGCCTTGCAATGTCATGATTCATGGTTTTGAACTTAATGAATGTTAAAGAGTTGGTTTGATAGGGAGACTTATCTAGATTAAAATTTTAGTGTATTTGAATGTTGAGATGGGCATGGCTAACTCTTTTGGAGTAGGAAGTATTCACATGCATTCTAGAATTAAGAACTAGGACATTGAGTTGATTATTATTGTTAACTATCTTGGATATTGAGCTCCCACTTTCAAACCTCTCTCCTTAACTTGTGTTTCATTTTCTTGGGGTCAAGCAAAAAGGAAGTTTGGGGGAGTTGATATGTCTATATTTTGTATCATATTTCCTTCCATTTAGTGTAAGTTCTTATCATTTAGGAACCTAATTTAGCATCATTGTATTGCATTTTGATCATTTAGAGTTCTAGGTGTCTTTGCATATTCTTTGCATATTTTGTTGCATTTGGACTCTTGATTAGGTGATATGGATCCTATGGAGGCATAAATGGAGTTGGAGAAGGATGGCATAGCACTTGGAGGAGCAAGGAGTGACCAAGAAGGATAAGGAGAAGATTTCTCGCACTGGTTCGACGAGTTGGATCGACCAACACATCGAACCAGATTTCCA
>JAHZTW010000004.1:23744514-23758345 GCA_020283515.1 Alliaria petiolata | reverse complement strand
CTCAACATGCTTCTAAAAGACTTCTGCTTCTCATTTAGCTGCTTCTCTTCCTCCTCTTGATCATCCATGAAACTCCATATGGTCCTCCAAGCCTCCAAAACACCTAATAAAGACTCAATATGTATAAATATGCAACAACCTAAGCGAAAACTCACTAAACTCTAATATGGATGCAAATGACAATAAAAGTGGCTAAATGAATGCAAAAGTACATGCAAAACTCTCTAAAATGAATGATAAAATATGCTAAATTATAAGTCTATCAACTCCCCCCAAAATTTCCTTTTGTTTGCCCTCAAACAAACAAACATGGCAAATCCAAGAGAGAGGTGTGAAGGTGGGAGCTCAATATCCAACAATGCCAACAAAAACAATCAACTCAATGTCCTAGTTCTTAATTCTAAGATGCTCTTGAATTCATCCTACTCCAAAAGAGTTAGCCATGCTCATCACAACAATCAAATGCACAAAGAACTCAATCTAGATAAGTCTCCCTATCCAACCAACTCTTTAACATTCATTAAATTGCAAACTGTGAATCATGACAATGCAATGCAAGTGAATTCATTTGGATAAGGGACTAGGCTTTGAGATAAGAATGATCTCAATTCATGGGGCTTCTAATTCGCATAAGGGCGTCACTCAAAGAGGATTGAACTTCATGCATAATGCTAAAGGTAAAAGACAAGTGATGCATACAAGACTAGACTCTCATCTACCCATAATGCTCAATGGTCCTAAACCCCTCTCATTATTTCTTTTTAAGCTCACTCAACCCTCTAAAGCTACCCTTTTCTCCCAAGGCTATTTGTGCCTTGCAAAACCCATGAATCTCTTCTTTTAAAGCTCTAAGGGGAATCTTCTTCAACCTTTATCTCATAGCGAATGGTGTGATCTTTTAACAACTTAGATCTTCCTTTTATTCCTAGGTAGACTTTTTCTTTTCTTTGGCCTTTTGGCTCTTTTGATTTTTCTTTTTCTCTTCTTAAGGCTACGTATAACTTTTCAAACTTAGAGCTATACATTTAATCACACAAGATCCACCATTTCAAACTATGCTTCCCTTATTTCCTTTCAAGCCTCTTATCACCCTTGTTCTTTCTACTCCTTTCCACAACCCAACATACCAAATGCAAGCATATAATTTCATTCCAAAGCGCCAAGCAATACCACCCATACCCCAAATCCTAAGCCTATAACTAGCCCCAAAATGCAAGAGCTAGAATCTAGATGAGAGCCTAGACATGTCGTCTCAAACCTAACACTTTATGCTAAGTTCAATCAAAATAAGGCCTCACAAGTATTTACTCTAGAACATTTGGCTTCAAAGGAGGTAAGGTAAGGTGGGAGTACTACTTGAGCTAGCAAGAGAGTGGCAAAGTGAGTAAGAAAGCTCAAATATGTATATTATCTATGAATTCACTTTCAATGCAAGGCATGATAATTAGATGTCAAAATTTAGTTCAAGTGAGTAGAGTTGGTTATCAAATTCAAGACCATTTTTCTACTAAGATCTAAGTGACAAGTGAATTGATCCAAACATGGTTCATCCTTACTTTCAAGACTTGTTCAAGGGCATCAAAGAACTACTAACTAGTTCATTTAATTGATTACATGAGTTTACATTCTACAAGGAAAAGCTCATCATTGCTCCCAATGCAAATGAGTGCAAACCTATATGAAATGCAACTAGACTCAATCCTATAATGCAAATGCAACATCTAAATGATTCTTATTTGGAAAATTTTTAAATTTTCAAATTTTTTGGGTTTTTCTATGCTTTAGATGAATGCATAAGACTCAAGTATGCAAAGAAAAATAAGAATCACAAAACACATGTCAAATCTCTCAACCTCTCCCCCAAACTTAAATTACACAATCTCCTGTGTAATAAAAGTCCAAGAGAGACCTCAATCAACATGACAAGATACAAAAAATAAAATCTAAATAAAATATATACAAAGGAGGTGGAGATACCTCAAAAACGTGAAGAAGAGGAGGAGTGGAGTTAGAGGAAGCTTTGGAGACTTTTCCTTGGGCAAATTCGACCTGTACCATGCTCCATGACCTTCGACATCCCTTTTACTAGGATAAACATGAGAATGCCTCCCAACTGCGCTTGTTTTTAAGTCTCTAGCTCGACATATTGAAGGTCGGATTACCGGTATCATACTTATCATAGAACAATCCCCTAAACTCTTGCATCCTAACCCCCTCAAAGGGTAACTTCCATGGATCATTAATGCTCTTTTCATTGGTGGAGATTAAACTAAGATACTTGGCAAAGGGTTGTGCCATTGGAGATTCTTCTTCTTCACCCTCCTTGGAGGCTTCTTCAATGTGACTATCCTTTTTATCCATCTTGGAAATGAGTTTCACATGTGTTTTCTTCTTGGTTGAGAGCTCTTTCTCATCAATTGAGCTCTCACTTGCATTCCCTATGCAATCAACAACCAAATCACCTTCACAAGGATCTTCATATCTTATAACAAGATTCTCATCAACCATGCATCCAAGAAGAGCTTCAAGTTCTTCTATAGACCCTTCAGCTTCTTGTTGGAGTTCATCATTGATGTGAGCTTCATCCTCTTGTTCCTCATTCCATTGGGTAATTTTGGTGTTGATGGACTCCACATGTGATGTTGCAACAACTCTTGAACATGGAGTAGGAGTGCCTATTGTGAAGTCAAGCATGAGAATGCTCTCATTAATCTTCTCTTGTTTTTCCAAAATCAACTTCTTCAAGTTGAGATTCTCTTTTTCATTAGAGATTTGGGAAGAATAGGTTTCTCCTTGATCATACTCCATGCCCCAAGATTGGTATCTCTCACCATATCCATATTGGTTCACTTGAGAAAAGTTTCCATTCAAAAGTCCTCCTTGATAAGTGGATGAGCTTTCAAAACCATGGTGGCTTGTGGGGTCCCAAGCCATCCCTCTGTCTTGATTCTCTAATATAGCCTTCAACATTGAAGCTATATCTGAATCCATACTTTCTCCCTTGTGATTGTGCTTTGCAAAAAGAACAAACACTTGAAAGAAAGTTAGTAACCAAACAAACAAAAACAAAAGAAAGCTTAGTCTCAAACTAAAATTAAATCCTAGTGATCAAACAATCCCAATATGGCAACGGCGCCAGATTGAAACAAAAGTTTTGTCTCTTGTTAGCAATTTCTCAATTGCTCATTTCATTGCAATATTTGAGATGAATCCATCTTGGGAGTTTGATGCAAAAGGAATACAAAGTTCGGTTTAATCTAAGCCAAATTCGAAATTTGAGTGACAAGAAACTATTGAAAGCAAGCTACTAGCTAAAGAAGACACTACAAGACTAATTATATGATTTAAAAACTTAATTATCATTAATTAAGCACTAATCAAGCGTTTAACTACTAATCAAGATTACTAATTTACTAAAAACAAAACCTAGGGATGGAATAATTGATTTGGGTATTCAAATGGCCAAACTTGCAATCATTCAAGCAACTATACAAGCTATCTCTATGCCTAGATCACTAATAAAGACTAATCCATGATGTGTGGTACTAATCCCTTTCCTAATCACCTTAATGAACTAATGATGTGTTAGAATTAAAATGATTAGCAAGCATTAATCATAAGTCTAAATGGCATGATAAACACCCTAGGAAACTAATATCTTAGGCTAGGAATGTAAATCTCTTAGAAAAGTGGTTCAAGCATTTCATCAAACACTTGGTGGGTGTGTGAAATGCTTATGATCCAAAATAGCAAAAGATTAGCTATTTGGCATTAAGAACTCCTTAATAAGAAGAGAGATGAAAGAATCTAACCTAGATTGCAAGATTGAACCATTAGAAAACCCTAAATCTAACCCATCCCCAAGTTTCTAAGAGACTACTCACTAAACATGGATAAACCAACAAATCTCATGAATGAAATGTTAGTAAACATGATTAAATGATTAGAGAAAGAAATATTAGAAAAAAGAAGAATCAAATTGCATTAAACATAAAAGAAATCTCAAAAATCTCCTCAAAACCCCAAAGGGGCGTTTTTCTGTTTAAGCCCAAGAGAAGATACATAAAAATTAGGTTTTTAAGTATTTATAGGGAAGGAGGTCAAACCCGGTCAACCCGGAACAAACCGGGTTTTGACCCGGAGGGGCAGTCTTGCGGAAATCGCCATATCTCCCTAACCGCAGTCCTAATGACATGAAACCACCTCCACATGAAGCCTATTCCATTATCTACAACTTTCATGAAGAGCTCTGAGGCTGAATCGGAATGGAACGCCTTCATCTCACCCGATCTTCTAGTCACTTCAGGCAGTCTGGCGCCGCCTCGGTTTGTTGTCCGATGTGCACAATCCGATGCAACTTCAGGATGCTTCACATCGGGTTGTTGTCCGATGTACCTCTGACCGATGCTTCACATCGGTTTGTTGTACGATGTGTATCTGACCGATGCAACTTCCAGATGCTTCACATCGGTTTGTTGTCCGATGTGCATCTGACCGATGCAACTTCAGGATGCTTCGATTCGGACTGTCTTGCAAGAATTGCCGTATCTCCTGAACCACTGATCGTATTGACCTGATTCCAACGGAAATAGAAAGCTAGCTGGATTGTCTACAACTTTTAAGAAGGCATCGGAGTCTAAATCTACGTGAAAGGCCTTCTTCCGGACCCATACATGTCGCACCTCCAAATGCTCGATATGCTTTTAAGAGACTTCTGCTTCTCATTTCGCTGCTTCTCTTCCTCCTCTTGATCATCCATGAAACTCGATATGGTCCTCCAAGCCTCCAAAACACCTAATAAAGACTCAATATGTATAAATATGCAACAACCTAAGCGAAAACTCACTAAACTCTAATATGGATGCAAATGAGAATAAAAGTGGCTAAATGAATGCAAAAGTACATGCAACACTCTCTAAAATGAATGCTAAAATATGCTAAATTATGAGTCTATCATAGTCGCATGCTCCTCATAAAGATCAATAGATGCTTCAGAATCAGACTTCTCTTCTTCAGTCTCGATCTCACCATAGTCCCTTAACACCATAGTTCTTTTGTTGGGACATTCATCGCCATAATGACCTTTGCCGTGACACTTAAAGAACTGAACATCTCGGTTCCTTGTTCTTGGAAGCTCGACTCTCCCTTTAATGTCTTGAATGTTAACATTTGGTTTAGTTTCAAACCGTGGCTTTGGAGCTGTCTTATCTTCTCTGGAATAATTCGGCTTAGCATTAGATGATCCAGCACCATATGACGGTCGAATTGTACTCTTTCTCTTGATTTGCTGTTCCACCAGAATATCTTTGTGTAGCATTTCCTCCAAACCTACATAATGCTGTAGCTCCAAGCGATCCTGAAGATCTCTATTCATTCCACTTAAGAACCTGGCCATAGTAGCCTCTCATTCCTCATCAACATCTGGTCTTATCATATGAGTTTCCATCTCTTTAAAACAGTCCTCAACGGGTCTACTGCCTTGAACAAGTCTCCTGAGTTTTTGATGCAATTCTCTGTGGTAGTGACTAGGCACAAATCGTCTCCTCATGATGGCCTTCATGTCAGCCCATGTCTCAATGGGACGTTCTCCATTGCGTCTCCTGCTTGTCACCAATTGATTACACCAATTAATGGCATAATCATAAAACTCAATAGTTGCCACTCTAACCTTTTGTGTTTCTGTGTAGTGTTGGCAATCAAAGACTAGCTCAATTTTCTTTTCCCACTCCAAGTAGGCATCTGCATCATTTTTCCCCTGAAATGATGGAATTTTCAGCTTTAGACCACTTAAGTTGTTTTCAGGTTGTCCCCTTGTTTCTCTAGCACGTCTGTGTCTCTTTTGACTCCCCTGATATGAGTGATCATCACGACTGTAATAGTCATCTTCCAGTTCGACCCTCACTGGTCTAGGTTGTTCTCTTTCTCTTCCAGCAGGCACATTGTGTGGTTGCCTGTGTCTAGCCTCAGCACGTACCTCTTCTAGTCTCTCATAGACTCCATTTATTTATATTCTCATCAAATGCTGCATCTCTCCCATCAATGCTTGCATTTGCAAATTAGGTACTGCTTCTCTTTCTTCATTGTTGCTTCCATCGTGATTAGACATGATTATTTTTCCTACAAAACTGAGCAAACATATTAGTAGTAAAAATCCTCACAAGTGTTTCTCTCAAGTGTTTTTCCCTCAAACATGTTTCTCTCAATAGGTATTCCGTCAGTGTTCCTCTAGAGTTCGTATAGAACTAACCAATCAATCTGATTCGTACCCCCAAACAATCTCGAAGAATAAACCAAGTGTTCCGAAAGAAATCAGATAGATAGAAAGAAAAGAAGAATAACAATTTTCAGAAATAATCTAAAAATAACCAGACTTCTTTGATCTTTGTCTTTTCATTTCTTTTCTCTTTTTTTTTTTATTATTGATTTCTCTTTCTTTTTTTTTTCTTTTTTTTGGCTTTTGTTTTAGATTTTGTTTTTTTTGTACTGTTATGAAATAAAAAACGAAAATTAAAAGATAGATAGCAAAGAAGATGAACAGATAAGAATATGGAAAGATGAGAAGATGAATGGTTGAATACCGAAACCTTGAGTGTGCTCTGATACCAGATGATGCGAGGCCTCCCAAGAAGGATTTACTCTAGGTGTGGTAGATAGATAATCCTTGACTTCAATTGATTCGCGAAGCAAGATGATAAGGTATATTAAGCCCTATGCCCAAAACTTACAACGATTCAGATGAAACGAGGCGGTGGATTTGTTGTTGATAAAACTCGTGGAGTAAGATGTTAAGGTATATGAAACCCTAAGCCCAAAACTCGCTTAAAACGAAGACTACGAACAAAGAAGGTGAATGGCCACACAAGAGACTGCGGAATGACTCTTGATAAATCGGTTTGATCGTTTGGATATTACGCACCAAATGATCGAAAAGTTCACAATGAACAACAGAGAATCACTCTCAAAAGATTAATAAAAAGGATGGTGTTCTTTCTTAAATGAGTTACAAAGAATATAAAGAAGAAAAGATGTGTTTAATACATAGCTAAAATCAATTAAGACTTAGATAAAATCTAGGAAGACTTAGACTAGAATTAAAGATGTGTTGAATGACTCTTAGACTCATAATGACCCTGGAAAACGTCCAAATCCCTTGTCTTCTGGTCGAATTAAACTATTCAACTGCTTTTCCTTCCTTTGGCAGAATCTTGACTATATAACTGAAGAATGTAGCTCGACTATGTAGTTCGACTATATAGCTTGAATCATAGTTGTTGATTTGGCTGGACTATATAGCTCGACTATATAGTTTGCCTATGTAGCTTGAATCAAAACTATGGAGTTTTGATTCTCTTCTTTCTCCATTCGGCCTATCTGATCTTGAACTCGAATTATCAGACTTTTAAGTGCTTCTTTGAGTTTCTTCGTCCTTGCTCTAGTCATAGATCCTTCATGTACAAGCAAAGCATCCGCAGGTTCAAGCTCTCCTTCCTCTGGTTCAAGCGTCGCATCCATGATCATATGATCTTGTATGCATCACTTGACTTTTACCTTTAACATTATGCATAAAGTTTAATCCTTTTTGAGTGAAACCTTTATGCGAATTGGAAGCCACATGAATTGAGATCATTTTTATCTCAAAGCCTAGTCCCTTAGCCAAATGAATTCACTTGCATTTCATTGTCATGATCCACGGTTTGCATTTTAATGAATGTTAAAGAGTTGGCTTGATAGGGAGACATATTTAGATTGAGGTCTTGGTGCATTTGATTGTTGAGATGGGCATGGCTAACTCTTTTGGAGTAAGATGAATTCAAATGCATCCTAGAATTAAGAACTAGGACATTGAGTTGATTGTGTTTGTTGGCATTTTTGGATATTGAGCTCCAACCTTTAAACCTCTCTCTTAGATTTGTCATGTTTGTTTGCTTGAGGGCAAGCAAAATGCAAGTTTGGGGGAGTTGATATACTCATAAATTAGCATGTTTTAGCATCCTTTTTAGATAGATTTGCATCCATATATGCATTCATTTGGTTACTTTTGGTCCAAATTGCATCCATATTAGGTTTTAGTGAGTTTTAGCTTACGTTGTTGCATATTTGTACATATTGCATATTTGTATATATTGAGTCTTTATTAAGTGCTTTGGAGGCTTGGAGGACCTCTATGGAGAGATGGATGACAAGGCGGAAGAAGAGAAGGGAGCCAAACAAGAAGAAGACAAGTTTTAGAAGTGATCGACCTTAGTGTCGTGCTACCAAGGTCGATATAGCCTGGCAGAGAAGACGGAGTGCGTGTATCGGACGTTTGTATCGAGCTACTAAGCTCGATACAAAGCCCACCCGGAGTTTTTCTTCCTCTTGATGCTTCTCATGAACCAAACTAACTCCTCTTTGTTGCACACTTAAGAGTTTTTCCATTCTATCCAAATTATCTTGCAAATCTTTCCATTCATAGTCTTCACATGAGCCTTCTATAGGGTTAGTATAATGCCTTTCATTGTAGCTTTCATCACTCTTAGGCAAGTTCTCAACAAGTAGCTCTCCCACTTCTATAGTGAGATTTGCAAAACGCCCTTTGCTAGCCACATCCAATGTCCATCTGTGATCCTTAGCAACTCCCCGATAGAAAATGCTAAGGATTGCTTCTTTCTTGAACCCATGATGTGGACAATCCATAGTGTATCCTCTAAGTCTCTCCCATGCCTCATGGAAGGTCTCATGGATGCCTTGCTTGAAGCCGAAAATGTCTCTCCTAATTTGGACTGTTTTTTGTGTGACATAGAACCTTAGAAGGAAGATCCTCTTGCAAGCATCCCAAGAATTGACCAAGTGAGATGTAGAAGTTTTTAAGCCTTAACTCAATCCTCAAAAACACATGTCATTGTAGTATGTGAGGTGTCAATCCAGCCTAGGTGTGAAAGATACTAGGAATGCAAGAGCAAAGTAAAGCTAAGTCATTTTCGGGTAAAAGGGAGGAGAAAATCAAAATAAACTACTTGCAATCACTAAACGACCAGGAAAACAATTTAAACAATCCCTATGATGGGTTAACTAACTACCAGACGACTTCTACAAATTTAAATGAGCAAGCTACTGATTATGAAAATTTGAAATCTAAAAATAGGCGAATAAGGCTATTTCTAACAACCTAAAGGAACAAACTTTAAATCTAAAGGAGAAAGCTTTTGAAACGACTTATATGACAAGTAACAGATTCTAGGTTGGGAATCATTCTTAGGAAGGTTGAAGATTCGAACTTGGGATTTAAAAATATAATTTTTACTCTTTTAGCAATTTCTCTAAACCTTAAGAACCCAATTTAGATTTATCCATGATGTGTGGTATAAACCCTTTCCTCACCCTTTCCTCCTAACCCATGATGTGTGGTGGAAAGAAAATGTGAAGAACATTAAGAATGGATCTTAAAAACGGTTTAACTAGCTCCCTAAGCATCCATGATGTGTGGGAAAGGATGAGCTAGTCTCTTGGATTTGGTTTTAAGGGATTTCCTAAGTCTTGTTAGGATAAGGAAATCCCTAGATTAAAGAGATCTCCATAGAGAATCTCTAGACCTTAAAACCCCCAAATCCAAGAAGAGAATTTAAATGAAGAACAAGATAAAAACAAAACCAAGATTTTAATCTCCAACCTCCTTAATCATCCCAACCTCAAACCTTAGGCGGTTTACTCACAAATCATGTTCTTACCTCTTTTAAACATAAGTTTAGAGTTAAGGAACATGATCAATGGGGTTAAGAAGAAAGACTTGAAATTTATTTAAATACTTGTGGAAGATAATAAAATACAAGAATTTTCACAAAGATCTAAATAAAAATTAAGAAGAAAGATTTGACATTAGAATAACTTAAATTCGAAATATATATAATAAAAATAAGAGTTTTTAAAGAAATAAATAAGAAGAACTATAGTACTCAAGAACAAAGGAAAGCTTACAAGAACACTAAGAAGACTTTGAAAGTGAGAATATAAAGACTTGATTGAAAGCTTAATGAAAAACTGAATGATTATTACAAGCACACACACACTCCTTATATAGAGTTTTAAACATGGCTATTGGCCTTAAAAGAGGGGTCAAGGGGCAAGGGACAAGGGGCAAGGGACAAGGGGCAAGGGACAAGGGACCTCTCTAATCCCACTTTTACTAAAGCATAAACACTTTTTGGAGCACTTGCAAGTGGTATCTTTTGGTTCGGGTACATGGATTGATCGATCTGTATCTTTTGCACTACTGCACCGTTTGACTTGAAATCACCACCAAATTAAAGCTAACTCAATTTCCTAAAACTCTCATGAAGACTGTAGAGGCTAAATCGCAATGAAAAACCCTTCATCCGAGCTGATCGTTCAGTTAACGAAATTGGTCGCCAAACTTCCAGACGGACATGTTGTTACTTAAATATCCGTATCTTCTGAACCACTGACCATAATGACTTGAAATAACCTCTGAACGAAAGGTAACTCAATTTTCTATGAGTTTTATGAAGATTACGGAGGCTGAATCGGAATGGAAAGTCTTTGTAGAGTCTGATCTTTAAGTCGCTTTAGGTGGCATGGATTTGAATCGGTTGCAACATCTCGGTACAGCAAGTCAGATGACATTAATTTGCTCTCTACTTGTTCCTAGCTCATCATCTTATGTTTCCAGCTTCCACATTGTCGCCAAATCCATAGAATAACCTGAAATGATGCATATATACAAAAGAAAATGCAAATGCAAATGCAAATGTTCTAAATCCTATAAATGATCAAATACTATGATTATACTTAGCTATAAATGAAATATGGATGAAAACTTATTCTAAATGCATGATAAATATGCGAAATATATGAGTATATCAACTCCCCCAAACTTGCCTTTTGCTTGCCCTCAAGCAAACCAAATTCAAGCTAGGAAGAGATGATTAAAAACGGGGGCTCAAATCCAAAAGTTTTTTTCAAATGTATCAACTCAAAGTCCTTGTTCTCAGTTCTAGGATGCAGTACACAAGCATTTACTCAAAAGGACTTAGCCATAATCATCACATATCAAATTACAAATCATGACTTGTTTATTCCAAGCAATCCAAGAATTCTAACCTTTAACATTCATTAAGCTCAAACCGTGAATCAAACTTGTGCTTTTAAAACCGAATACATTTGGCAAGGGGCAAGGCTATGAGATAAAAATGATCTCATTCAAATGGGTACTCCAAGCTTTGGTTTCTCTCGAAAAGGTTTGAACTTATGCATAATGCTAAAGGTAAAAGGCAATGCATGGATACATGATTAGACTCACATCTACCCAAGTATACTAACAATGATCCTAATCCCTTTTTCATTCATTTTTTTGATTTCCAAGCTCACTCACCCTCTAGAGACTACCCAAATCAACAAGGCTAGAACGCCAATCATAAACCCACAAGAACTCCATTTTAAACACACTCTTTTTTATGGAAACTTCTTCTACTTTGCTTAAGGCTAGTGGTATGGTCATAAATATTAGCTCTTTTCTTTCTTTTGATAGCTTTCTTCTAAAAATATTTCTTTTATGCATTTGGCCTCTAGGGCTCTTTTTCTTTCTTTTGAGCTTTTTCTTATCACAAATCAAGATCAACTACTAGAAATATGTATCCCTTTTTCATTTTTTTCCTTAACACCTTCCCATTCTCAAACCTGTTAACTCCCAATTCCCAATCAAGCTTAAAACTAGCTAAAATGCAAAGCTAGCAACATTATGAGAGCCTAAACATGTCGCCCAAAATCTAACACTTTATGCCAAGTTCAAACAGAAAATAAGGCCTCACAATTTGCAATCACACACGAAATTTGGCTTGAAATAAGGCAAGGGTCAAGGTGTGGTATTCTATTTAGGCTTACAAAGAGTGGTGAAGTGAATAAGAAAGCCTAAATATTTTTTTTTGTAATCCATGTATTCTTTTTCAAAAGTACAAGCATGATAATTAGATGTTCATTTTAAGGTTCCGATTTTTAAGTATTGATTCAATTCATGCTTTTTTCAACTTTAAGCCAAGAAAATCAAACCAAATGATCCAAGCATGGTTAGAACTTAATTTCAAAGTTGTACAAGGCATCAAAGAACTACTAACAAGGGCCTTGAACCAATACATGAGCTTAAAACACTTTTAAAGGAATTTTTTCATCATTGCCCCCTATGCATATGAGTGATGCAACCTATATGATAAAAATCTAGACTCAATCCTACAATATTTGATAATGCAAATCCAAGCTATATGAATTTTTTTTCGAAATGTTTATGAATTTTTCTGATTTTTTTTTCTATGCAAAATATTTTTATGAATGTAAGAAGACTCAAAAAAAAAAAACACAAAATAAGATCAAATAAAATATGTCAAAGCACAAACTCTCCTCCCCCAAACTTGAATGACACCGTCTCGGTGTTAAACAAATTCAAGAGAAGAAACACAAAAATAAAAATAAAAATGCATGTTATATACAAAGTTTGGCGTTTTTGGTACCTTGAAGTTTATTGTGCTTAGGCCTTGTAGGCTCGGTTCTTGGTTCTCCATTTCACTTGTTCCTGCTCACACACACTCAAAAGGATAATTTAGAAAGAAAATTGAAAACATATACAGAAGGATAGACATGGGATTGCCTCCCAAGTGCGCTTTGTTTAAAGTCTCTTAGTTTGACTTGGTGAGGCTTGTATCACCAGGCTCATACTCATCATAGAACCATCCCCCAAATGTGTGCATCCTTATCTCCTCAAAGGGTAACTGTCACGGATTGTCAATGCTCTCTTCATTGTTGAGGGTTAAACCGAGGTACTTGGCAAAGGGTTGTTCCATTGGGGATTGTTCTTCTTCATCCTCCAAGGAGGCTTCTTCAATGGAATTCACCTTTGTCTTCTTTATCTCCTCAAAGGGTAACTGCCACGGATTCTCAATGCTCTGTTCATTGGTGAGGGTTAAACCTAGGTACTTGGCAAATGGTTGTTCCATTGGGGATTCTTCTTCTTCACCCTCCATGGAGGCTTCTTCAATGGAATTCGCCTTTGTCTCCTTCTTGGGAATGATTTGCATGTTTGTTTCTGCCTTGGTGGAGAGCTCTTTCTCAACAAATGAGCTTTCACTAGTATCCTCCATGCATTCAACAACCAAACTATATTCACAAGCGTCTTCAAATCTTTGCTCCAGATTGTCATCGTCAATGTATCTAAGAAGAGCTGCAAGCTCTTTTTCGTCAGCTTCTTGTTGGATTTTATCATCGGTTTGATCCTCATCCTCTTGTTCCTCATTCCCTTGTGTGATTTCGGTGTTGATGGATTTTATATGTGTAGTTTCAGCAATTCTTAGACGTTGATAATGATAGGCTAGTGTGGAGGCAACCATGTCCATTCTGTCTTTAAACTTTTCTTGCCCTTCCAAAAGCAACCTCGTCATGTTGAGAATTTCTTCCTCTTTAGAGATGTGGGAAGAATATGCTGCTTCTTGCTCATACTCCATATCCCAAGATTGGTATCCCTCACAATATTCCTCACCATATCCATATTGATCCTCTTGAGCAGAATGTTCATCCATGAGTCCCTCTTGAAAAGTGTATGAGCTTTCAAAACCGTGGTGGCTTGTGGGGTTCCAAGCCATCATTCTATCTTGATTCGCTAATAAAGCTTCAAACATTGATGCTATATCCGAATCCATACTGGCTTCCTTGTGATTGTGCCCTGCAAAAAGAACAAACACTTGAAAGAGAGTTAGTAACCAAAATTCAAAATAAAAACCTAGTCTATACTTAGCTCCAAATCCTAGTAATTTCAACAAAACCTAGGTTGGCAACGGCGCCAATTGATGTA
>JAHZTW010000004.1:23730360-23742047 GCA_020283515.1 Alliaria petiolata | reverse complement strand
CAAACTACAAGTTAAAAGAGACACCACAAGACTAACTATATGAGCTAAGGCCTTAATGATCACTAATTAAGCGCTAATCAAGTAATTAACTACTAATCTAGATTACTAATTGACTAAAAACGAAACCTAGGGATGGAATCATTGATTTGGGCATTCAAATGGTCAACCTTGCAATCATTTAAGCAACTAAACAAGTTATCTCTATGCCTAGATCACTAATAAAGACTAATCCATCATGTGTGGTATTAATCCCTTTTCTAATCACCTTAATGAACTAATGATGTGTTAGCATTAAAATGATTAGCAAGTAATAAGCATAAGTCTAAATGGCATGATAAACACCCTAGGCAACTAATATCTTAGCCTAGGAATGTAAATCTCTTAGAAAAGTGTTTCCAGCATTTCATCAAACACTTGGTGGGTGTATGAAATGCTTATGATCCTAAATAGCAAAAGATTATCTATTTGGCATTAAGAACACCTTAATAAGAAGAGAGATGAAAGAATCTAACTTAGATTGCAAGATTGAACTATTAGAAAATCGTAAATCTAACCCATCCCCAAGTTTCTAAGAGACTACTCACTAATCATCATTAAGCCCATCAAATCCATGATAAGAGACAATCAAAACATGATTAGAGAAGAGATAATAAGAAATCCAAGAGAGTTTATGTATGAAACTTAAAAGATCCAAGCAAATACAAAGTTTTCTCCCAAAGAGGCTAAAGTTTAAGCTAAGAACAATAGGGAATACAAAAACTCATTTATGTTCGTCTCTACGTAGCTGGTCGATACAGCACGTCGAGACGAACCTCGGGAAAAATCTGTATCGACCTGGCTGGTCGATATGGCTCATCGAGACGGACCCCGGGAAAGTCTGTATCGACCTGGCTGATCGATACGGCTAGTCGAGACGCTGTAAAATCGCCATAACTTTCTAACCTGGGGTTCTAATGACTTGATTCTAACGCCATTGGAAAGCACAATGGATCGTCCACAACTTTTAAGAAGGCTTTGGAGTCTGATTCTAAGTTCAAGGTCTTCTTCCAGACACATACATTTCGCGCTTCCAAATGCTCGATATGCTTTTAAAAGACTTTTGCTTCTCATTTGGCTGCTTCTCTTCCTCCTCTTGATCATCCATGAGACTCCATATGGTCCTCCAAGCCTCCAAAACACCTAATAAGGACTCAATATGTACAAATATGCAACAACCTAAGCTAACAGTCACTAAACTCTAATATGTATGCAAACGGGACTAAAAGTGGTTAAATGAATGCAAAAGTACATGCAAAACTATCTAAAATGGATGCTTAGATATGCTAAATTATGAGTCTATCAAGTGCCGAGCTACTAAGCTCGATACAGCCAGGCAGAGAAGATGGAGGCAGCATATCAATCGTTTGTATCGAGCTAGCAAGCTCGATACAAGTCCACCCGAAGTTTTGGAAGGAGCGTATCGAGCATTTGTATCGGGCTGCTATGCTCGATACAAAACCCAACCGAGGATTTGAAGACGGCGTGTCGAGCATTTGTGTCTAGCTACCAAGCTCGACACAGCCCTTGAAGAAGATCTTTAGCAGTGTATCGAGCTGCATATCGACCTAGCAAGCTCGATACCCTGCGCGATTTTCAGCCTTAAACCGGGTCAATACCCGGTTTGTTCCGGGTTGACCAGGTTCGCCCTCCTTCCCTATAAATACACTTGTGGCCACAAAAAACTTAAGTTTATCTTCATGAATCATGCCACTCTAGTGAAGGATTCTTCACCCTCTATCTTTTATATTTATGTCTTTTATTTTACTTTTCTTCATGCTTAGTTGATAGATTTTAGTTGAATCATGGGTAATGCTAGATTAGGACGAATTTAGGGTTAGGTTATGTTGATTTAGGTTGTATGTTGTTAGATCCTTCATTTAGGCTGCTCTTAATGCTAGATTAGCTTTGAGAAAAGTGATTTAGACCTTAGGTAATTTTATGCCCGAAAGGTGTTCGATGAAATGCCTGAACCAAACCTTAATTCATGATGCATGATAGACTCATAATTTAGCATGTTTTAGCATTCATTTAGGATAGTTTCGCATCCACTTATGCTTTCATTTAGTCACTTTTTGTCCCATTTGCATTCATATTAGAGTTTATTGAGTTTTATCTTAGGTTGTTGCTTATTTGTACATATTGAGTCTTTATATGGTGTTTTGGAGGCTTGGAGGACCATATGGAGTTCATGGATTATCAAGAGGAGGAAGAGAAGTGGCCAAATGAGAAGCAGAGAATCTTTAGAAGCATATCGCGCTTAGTATCGAGCTACTAAGCCCGATATGGACCAGTAGAGAAGACGGAGGGAGCACATCGACCATTTGTATAGCTCGATACAAGGCTAACAAGGAAGCTGAAGACGGCGTATCGACCATTTGTATCGACCAAGCTCGATACAGCCTGCGAAGAAAGTTTTTAAAAGTGTATCGAGCTTCATATAGACCTAGCAAGCTCGATAGAGATCCATGCAGGGAAATATCGGACCAGACGAAGACTTTCCATTCCGATTCAGCCTTCGAGCCCTCATCAGAGTTGTAGGTAATTGAATAAACTTTCGTTTGGAGATGGTTTTATGTCAGTAAGACAGTGGTTAGGGAGATATAGTGATTTCCGCAAGACTGCTCAATCGGGTCAAAACCCTGTTTATTCCGGGTTGATCCGGTTTGACCTACTTCCGTATAAATACTTTAAAACCTAATTTTTATGTATCTTCTCTTGGCCTTAAACATAAAAAACGCCCATTTGAGGTTTTTGTGGAGATTTTGAGATTTCTTTAAAGTTGCATTGATTTTTGTTTCTTCTAATCTTTCATCTTCATCTTCTCTAATCATTCTTACTAGCATTTCTTTCATGAGATTTGTTGGTTTAGCTATGATTAGGGAATAGTATTTTAGGATCTTGGGATGAGGTAGATTAGGGTGTTTAGAGAGTTGGCCTTTGAGATGTTTAGGGATTATAATGTTTATCTTTTCATATTTAGTGTTATTAATGCTATATTAGCTTTGAGTGAAGTGATTTAGACCTTAGGAAATTTCCCACACACAAGGTGTTTGATGAAATTCCCCAAAGAACTAAATATGAGATTTACATGTTTAGCCTATGAAAGTAGATGTCTAAAGTGTTTATTGGTAGAATAGAACTTAATTTTAATGCTTGTTGATTATCTTTTTACTAATGATGATTAGCTCTTGATTAGGTAATTAGCAAAGGGATTAGTGCCATGAGAGTGGATTAGTCTTGTTTAGAGTTCTAAACCTAAAGATTAGCATTGATGCGAATGTTTTAACGTCATTGGTTAGTTCTAGGATCATCCAAAGTCAATAACCTCATCCTTGGATTCGATTTTAGTCTTTGTCTATCTTGATTAGTAGTTTTGCTTATTTTCTAGTCTTCCTTTAGTTTTTTATTTTGATTTCTTAAGTTGTTAGCTTTATTTTATTTTATTTCATTTAGGTTGTTAGATAAAAACTCCACTTATTTGATTTTGCTTAGCTTAGGAAATTTTGTGTATTCCTAGTGTTTAGGTCTTTAGTTCCTTGTGGATTCGATATCTCAAATACTACAATGATATGAGTAGTTGGGATTAATTGAAAGTGGTAAAAATCCCGCTATCAATGCATCCCGAAAAAGCTCCAAGACCGGATGGGATGACTTCTATATTCTTCCAGCGATAATGTGATACAAGCTTAAAGAGTTTAGAACAATCCGGTACGATCTAGACAATTGGACTAAGGTCGCTCTTTTTCAAGATCTAAGGATAAGATGGAAGCGAGGGCGGATTGTATTGAACAACAATAGGTGTGAAAGCCTACTGATACTTCAAGGGGATTTCTCAAGACTCAGACTTGGCTCACGAGGCGAATAGAAGAAGGCTTTAGGAGTAACCCAAAAACGATGATCTTTATTAAAAACGTGCCAAACTCAGACTACAAGTACAAGGCATTATATAGCCAGGTTCTTAGAAATGGAAAAGAAAAACACATTTAAACCTGCAAGGAAAAAATAAGGAAAAACACAAGCAAATTGAAGGCAAAAGAAAAATAGCCGTTAGGCTTTAAACACGAAAATAAGCTAAAAATGGTAAATGTGATATTCTTGTGGCTTGACTTGAATAAGTGGATTTGTCGAGATCTTCCAACGGTCTTCTTGCTATCTTAAGCATCTTGTGAAGCCAGAGAAATCGTACTGAGATGGGCTTCACGACCGGGATTGAATAGATGCTATTTGGTGTTCCGGCCTAGTAACGGGTCCACTTGACATGCCTTCAGTTTTTGGCCGGTATCGGACAAATGGTAAGGCCTTTTGAGATGGTCTCGAATGTTTTGAATACTAAACTCAGAGAGCTTTGAGTTCATATGTGGATCGTCTCCTAAGCTTCCGTGGTTGAGTGGCGGTGGTTGGTTTAGTAGGTCGGCTAGATGTGAGCTCTCGAATGGTGTAAGTTGTAAAACTTCAAACTGATCAAGTGTGATCAGTCCTTCTTGTTCCAGCTGGTTCATGAACATGTTGATCTTCTTTTCCAGACTCTTGATCCTAGTTCTTGTCAACGGTCCGCTTGGTACGAGTGGTGCTTGAATGATTTGACTTGGTGGTTCGATGTCCTCATCACTCCCTCCCTCTTTCGAAGGTTTTGACCCCAAAACGGTTTCATCTCCTGCATCAAAAGGAGCTAAGTCAGAGACATTAAAGCTAGCTGATACTTGATACTCACCTGGAAGCTCGATTTTATAGGCATTGTCATTGATTTTCTACAAAATCCGGAATGGTCCATCTCTCCGAGGTGAAAGCTGGAAACTCGTTAGCTGCCTCATGTGTAACAACACCCAATCTCCAGCCTCAAAGGTCACGGGTTTCCTCCCTTTGTTAGCTGCCTTAGCACGTTGTGCATTGGTCTTCCCAAGCTGCTCCTTAACCTTCAGATGTAGTTTCTTAACATGCTCGGCCCGCCTTGTTCCGTCAAAGCTTATGAGCTCGGTTTGGGGCAATGGTGTGAAGTCCAGTGGCGTAGGTGGATTGAATCCATATACAACCTGAAAAGGAGACATGAGAGTAGTACTGTGAACAGCTCTATTATATGCAAACTCAACAAAAGGTAAGGCTTGAAGCCAAGTTTTAAGATTTCTCCCTATGGTAGCTCGGAGAAGAGTTTCGAGGGTTCTGTTGACGATTTCGGTTTGTCCATCTGTCTGTGGATGGCACGTGGTGGAAAACAGTAGCTGTGTTCCCAGTTTCTTCCATAAGGTCCTCCAGAAGTGGCTAAGAAATTTGGTGTCTCGGTCCGAGATGATAGTTCTCGGCACTTCGTGTAGCTTCACTACCTCTTTGAAGAAGAGATCCGCGGTTTGTGTCGCGTCATTGGTTTTAGCACAGGGAATGAAGTGTGCCATCTTAGAGAATCGGTCCACCACCACAAAGATAGAGTCCTTGTGCTGTACTTTTGGTAATCCTAGCACAAGTCCATAGATATGTCAATACATGGCTGGAAGCTTATATCGGACAATATCTTAATTGAACAGGCGATGTTCCATGGGTTAAGAACTAAGAAATCATGCAAATGTGAATATATTGCGGTTAAAACGAACATGAGCAAAGCCTTTGAACGAGTAGAATGGGCTTTCCTAGAGTAGTTGCTCCGGAAATGGGTTTTGCGGAAAAGTAGATTACATGGATGATGTGGTGCATTAAGTCGGATATAATACTCTTCCAGAGGTAATATAACACCACATAGGGGACTTAGACAGGGTGATACATTATCACCATACCTTTTTATTCTCTGTACGGAGGTATTAATCGCGAATTTGTGAAAGGCAGAACAAAGAAAATGGATTACAGGAATGAAGGTAGCACGCACATGTCTATCAATTTCACACATGTTTTTTGCGGATGATAGCCTTTTTCTGTAAGGCAACTGAGAAGGAAACTCAAGTATTGCTCAATACTTTGAAACAATATGAATCAGTGTCGGGACAACAAATAAATTTTGCAAAATCCTCGGTGCAATTTGAACATATAGTGGAACTGACAGTCAGGACGGATATTCATGAAACATTAGGGATACCGAATGCCGGCGGGATGGGAACATACATGGGAATACCTGAGAGTCTAGGAGGAGGTAAAACGCAAATTTTCAACTTTCTTATTGAACGACAACAAAAACAGGTTAATGGATGGACCTCACGTATCCTTTCGAAAGGAGGAAAAGAAGTGTTGATCAAGTCGGTAGCATCGGCAATGCCGACCTTTGCAATGTCATGTTTTCGTCTACCAAAGACGATCACTACGAAACTTACTAGTACGTTATCACTGTTCTGGTGGAGTACTAGTGGTCAGACATGCGGTATGCATTGGATGGGATGGAAAAAATTATGTAAACAAAAGTC
This sequence comes from Alliaria petiolata, assembly GCA_020283515.1. Taxonomy (NCBI): domain Eukaryota; kingdom Viridiplantae; phylum Streptophyta; class Magnoliopsida; order Brassicales; family Brassicaceae; genus Alliaria; species Alliaria petiolata. The sequence continues at coordinate 23,735,628 of JAHZTW010000004.1, read as the reverse complement.
AGAAGGAGGAGTTGACTTTAGGGTTATAGAGGATTTCAATACGGCACTTTTAGCCAAACAACTTTGGCGACTCATTGACTACCCGTAATCTCTATTTGCGAAGGTTTTCAAAGGGTGATATTTTAGAAATGCCAGCCCCTTGGACCCTATTCGCTCATACTCTCCATTGTATCGCTGTAAGAGTATTATATCCGCTCGGTCTCTGGTACACAAAGAGCTTATCAAAAAGTTGGATGAGGTAATTCTATTGTGGTATAGAAGGACTCCTGGATTCTAGCATCTCACCCGAGATCAGCAACATGCAGAGGGTACAATATTTTCCCTGAGCTAACAGTCTATCAACTTATTGATCCCTTATCATCAACATGGAATTTACCACTACTTGAGCAACTCATTGTTCCAGAGGATATACCTTTAATTATTGGTATTCCAACTACTAGGTCAATCAGGCTAGACTTATCAAGATGTCACTTCACGCAAACAGATAGATATACAGTCAAGTCTGGATATACCACAAAGCAGGAGTATCCCTCTAATGGAGATATACATAGGTACTATGGACCTGACATTAGTAATTTACAAGGTCAGGCCTGGAAGGTTAAATGTCCACCAAAGATGAAACATTTTTTAAGGGCAATAATTTTTGGCTGCATTTTAGTTATGGATCGTCTTCGTAGCAGAGGTATCAACTGTGATCTACAATGTGGAAGATGTGGAGCGCAAAGGAAAACAAAAAACCACACATTGTTCGACTGTCCTTCGACTTTCCAAGTCTGGGCATTATCAGCTATTTCCACACCATCACACAAGTTCCCAACGGAAGCATTATACTCTAATATGGCACATTTGTTTTGGCAACTTCATCACAATGACGGGATGTCAGTGTATCCATGGCTATTATGGTATATCTGCAAAGCTCGGAATGATAAACTGTTCTCAAACATAGATCGGGACCCCCAGGAAGTTCTAAGGATTGCGCAAGCTGAGGCAATCACATGGGAAACGGCCCAAGTTGATGACATTATCACATGTCCACAGCAAGGGACCCAAGTATTGGAAACACGGACTTACGATGGACTCATATGTTACACATATGGTTATTGGAAGGAAACAGCCCCAAATGCTGGGTTGGGCTGGTATTGCCAAGGGTTTAGCACGGTTGGAACTTTAATGGGGGCAAGAAATGTATAACAAATCATTTCTCCTTTACACACGAAGTTGTAAGCCTTGATATGGGCCATGCATAGTATGCTAAATGCAAGAAGATTGGCAGTGGCATTCGTCACGGGTTGTTCCGAATTGGTATAGATGGTGTCTAAACCACATGAATGGTCGGCACTACACCTGGAGGAATACGAGACAAGCAGGAAAGAGTTTTCATTCTTCTCTATCTCGCACATCCCAAGCGCTCAGAACACAAAGGCAGACAAATTGGCATGGAGTGCTCACGACTACCTTCCTCACTTAGATTACGTAAACTCAGTTCTCTCGATTTGGATCTCTAAACCGTTATAGGAGCTGAGGCTATCGACAAAAAAAAAGAAAAGAATTGCAAGGCTTATCTCTATCCAACTAAGATAGCAAAGTCATATGTCGAAGAAACACTTAGTATGGGGCACTTGCCCCACCCCTCTATCAAATAGATCCGCCTATGGGTTAGTTCGTTAAACCTGCAAGTGACATATGAAGAACATTTCTCATATGTTTAAATTAGTTACTTTACATTTATTTATTTTTGAAAATATTATAAAAGATAAAACTATTCTTATAACTTTATCAAATAGATTCACCCCTGGGTTATCTCGATATTCTGATTGCATTCATAAAAGTTTGTAAATGACTATATAGTTCGCTGTCGATTGGATAGAGCATTAGCCACAGAAGATTGGCAAGAAATGTATTTGCACTCCTTTGTGAAATATTTATGGATGATTGAGTCGAACCATCGTCCCATAATGGCAACCATTGAAACAAAAATCACAAAGCGCAAACATCAATTTCGATTTGACAAAAGATGGATTGGACAAGAGGGCCTTATAGAATCAATCATGAATGGTTGGCACCAAATAAACGGAAGTGGACGAATTTCGTTTGTAGATAGAATTGGAAATTGTCGGCATGAACTTTCGAAAGGGAGAAAGGAGGATCGGCCGTACGGAAAAGATAAAATAAAAGAACTACAAGATGCTCTAGAAGAAATTCAGGGTGATGATTCTAGGATTCAAGGAGAACTAAATGATGTCACTCGGAAGCTTAAGGAGGCCAATATAGATGAGGAAGAATTCTGGCAACAGAAAAGTCAGAACTTATGGCTTAAAAGTGGGGATCTAAGCAACAGAATTTTATCATGCTATAACAAAAGAACGACAAACTATCAACCGGTTGGTGGGGATGCATAATAAAGAAGGAACCTGGGTGGTCGGGGATAATAAAGTAGAGCAAGTAACAGTCGAATATTTTGACGAATTATTCACATCTTCCGTCCTAAGGGAATTTCGGAAGCGTTAGATGAGATCACATAACAGATCACCGAGTTGGATAATGAGGCCCTAACACGGATGGTCACAGAGGAGGAGGTACGCACAGCGTTATTCATGATGTACCCAGAAAAAGCTTCAGGACCGGATGGGATGACAGCTTTCTTTTTCTAACGTTCGTGGCACATAATTAAAATGGAGGTGGTACAAATGGTTAATAATTTTTTGGTAACGGGAATTTTTGATCAGAGACTAAATATAACTAATATATGACTCATTCCAAAATTAGAAAAAGGCCTACGAAAATGACAGAATTATGGTCAATACGCTTGTGTAATGTGGGTTACAAAATTTTCTCGGAGGTTTTGTGTCAAAGACTAAGACGCTTACTACCACCGCTCATATCGGAAACACAAACGACATTTGTGCAAGGTAGACTTATTTCAGATAATATTCTAATAGCACAAGAAATGTTCCATGCTTTACACACGAATAAATCTTGTAAAGGGAAATATATGGCGGTTAAAACAGATATGAGCAAAGCTCATAATCGTGTCGAATGGTCGTTTATAGAGCATTTACTTCGGAAGCTAGGGATCTCAGAAAAATGGATTACATGGATGATAGGGTGCATTACTGATATGTCTATATTTTGCATCATTTTAGCATCCATTTAGTATAAGTTTCTCATCATTTAGGAGTCTAATATAGCATCATAGTGTTGCATTTTNGAAGAAGGGTGGCCGCGCGACGGGTTGTCGCGGCCATGGCCGGGCGTCCTTCGTCTGCGCCATCGTGGCTCGTGGTGCGGCCAGGCTCCTTCTGGCCGGCACACGGGCGGTTTGTCGCCCGATGAGTGTTCTTCAAAACTCCTTCTTCATTTTTTGGTCTTTTTGAGTTTTTCTGATTTTTTTGTGCTTTTGGGGTTTATGAAAATGCTGTAAACTAAGAAGAAACCAAAACTAAAAATTAGTATGGTTAAGGAGATGAGAAAGAGAATACCTAAAATGGGTTGCCTCCCATTGAGCCGCTCTTGTTTAGAGTCTTTTAGCTAGACTTTGGTAGTTTGGGAGCTTAGTTGGAGGTGGAGTTCGACCTTAGGCAAGGCCTTTTTGCCTTCTGCGCGGCCTCTTCTTCTAAAGGCTCCTCGAGTCTCTTCATGATGGCATCTTCATCCTTCTCAAGAAGGTGTTTCTCGTACCGGGTCTCCCTTGAGCTTCGAGCTTTCTCCCGGCTCTTGCGAATTCGTAGTGATGTTGTATCTCATGCTTAGTCTCATCAATCTCTTGGAAGTAGTAACAGATCAAATGCTCCTTCCATGCCGTAGTGAAGGTAGTCTCAGGAGGAAGGTTCTCAACTACATTGTCGAATTCCGCAAGGTCTTCTCTGATGATTAGGTCGCGAATCTTTCCAACCTTCTTATACCTATGAACATCCATGATCCTTGGCGTGGTGGCGTTGAACCTTGCCTGCATGTAGTGGCATCTGATTGTGCTCGTATCTTTGCTGCTATCTTTGAAGTATTCTTTCAGACCCCTCTTCTCTAGAGCCTCATCCAAGTCAACATATATCGGGATCTTCCTTGCTTTCTTATGGAACTCGATGAGTCTTTCTCTTTTGATGCGATCCCCAAATCGTGATTTTTCCTGAACCCTTTTGTCGTTTGATCGGCAAGTCAGGACTTCATCTAACATTGGATCTGGGGACGACATTCCATGGATTGGAAGTGACGAAGTTTGACGCGGCCGATGGTTCGAGAAAGCGAATCTGTTCGGGACGCGCCTTGCCCTAAGAATGGCTTCTCTCTTTGCTCTGAGGCGAGTGATGACATTGCAAGGTGCAATGATTACTTGCTTGAGCCTTGCGCCAAACCTTTCGCTTGGCGTGACGTCTTCCTCGCTTGAGGAACCGGGGGTCTCCTTGCGCTCTCTTGAGGGGTAACTCGTGATTCTTTTGAATGAGGGCAGCATGTTGGTGAGCTCCAGCTGGTCTCGGGCAAGTCTCTCGAACTTTTCTCCGCTTCTCTCTAGTTCCAAGGCAATGCCCTTGATTACCCTTTTGTTGCTGCTGGATCGGCTTTTGACTGCCAAGCTGCCTTCCCGTGCGTCCTCGATGTATCTACCAAGATGATCTTTGATCTCATCGATGGCTTCCTTGGTTTCTTCGAGCTCGCAGCGGTAACCTCGGGTTCTCCGTACGACCTGGGCCAGATTGTAATCTTGACATCCCACCTTTTCTTCCATCTTTAGAATTTTGTCTCCGTCTCTCGAGGCTTGAGTCTCAAGTTTCTTAACCTGCCCCGCGATCTTCTGCACCTTGTAGGATATCTCGGCCTACATTGAACTGATCCGAGAGTGGAAGGTCTTTTCGAACGCGGCCATGCGATCCGTGAGCATCCGGGCTAGCTTCGTAAGCTGGTGCAGTCGCTGATGCAGGAAGGAAGGTGGAAACCTTTGGTCGTGATAGGCGAGAACAGAGATTTGGCGGTGCGACCTCTCTTCCTCATTCCGCGCAGGTGGTATGGAGTGGTCTGTAATTGGATGCGGGACACGAGCTTTGGAAGCAATTTTGGCTTCCGGGGGTCCGGGCTCGTGTTGTTCTTGATTTGTGGCGACCTCCACGGTTTTAGGGTTTCTGAAACTCATAGAAATAAACCTAGAAGTTAGAGAAAAGGATGTCTTTGAGTTGTGATCCTGACCTTTGTTTTGGACAGCGAAACGCAGCCTCCCCGGCAACGGCGCCAAAAGCTTGATGGGGTCTAAATAGTCGTCCGAGTTTGGAGGATTTCTTT
>JAHZTW010000004.1:23620144-23727989 GCA_020283515.1 Alliaria petiolata | reverse complement strand
TAGGCCGTGGCGCGGCCAGCTCGTCCTTCCGAGTGCTTGACGGACCTTCTTGCTTCCTTCATAACTCAAGATCCAACCGTGGGATTGCTCTCAAACCACTTCGAGGTGAAAGACAGCTGATAAGGCTACCTTGTCTCCGAATATGAGCTTGATCTCGTGGTGGGAAGGTCTTTATTTGGTGTTGAACTTCTTTCCTCGGGCACTGTTTCCGGAATTATCCATTTTGCTCCAAAATATGCGTCTTTTGCTAAGATTACCTGAAAAGAGTCTTGAACAACCAAATACTCAAAATCTAGTGTTTTTGTATCAAAACCTTAGTGAAATGCTTATTAAAGCACTCACTTATGATGGTAAAAACGGGTAAAATATGCATGTTATCACATCTTGATCAAATTCTCGTCCAACTCTTGAGCCAACCGAACCCTAGTCAGCAAGTCTGCTTGATCAGCCGCGCCAAGACCCAATGGTTCCAAATCATCAGTCAAGGCAGCCAACCGCAATGTTCCAACCATTCCGACTAACTCTTCCATGTCCCTTTCCGAATCCACAGCCACTCTCTTCCGGCTTAAGGCATCCGCGACCAGATTAGCCTTTCCCGGATGGTAAGCTATATACAAGTCGAAGTCCGCGACTGTTTCCATCCAATGTCTCTGTCTCATGTTCAGCTCTGGCTGCGTGAAGATATACTTCAAGCTCTTATGATCCGTGAAAATCTGTACCTTCTCACCGTACAAGTAAGCCCGCCAGATTTTCAAAGCAAACACTACCGCAACCATTTCTAGTTCATGCGTCGGATAGTTCTGCTCGTGCTTCCTTAACTGTCTGGACGCGTAGGCAATTATGCTCCCTTGCTGCATCAAAACACAACCCAGCCCAGTCTTTGATACATCTGTGTAAACCACGAACGGCTCATTGGGTTTCGGTAGAGCCAACACTGGAGTACTCGTAAGCATATCCTTAAGCTTAGAGAAACTCTTCTCACAATCAGCCGACCATTCGTACTGAACATCTTTCCCGGTCAGTCGAGTCATTGGCTGCGCCATACTCGCAAATCTCTTAACAAATCTTTGGTAGTAACCAGCCAAGCCGAGAAAGCTTCTTATCTCGGATGCATTCTTAGGCCTTGGCCATTCTGCAATAGCCTTGATCTTCTCTGGATCCACGGACACTCCCTTGTCCGAAACAACATGGCCCAAGAAACCGATCTCCCTTTGCCAGAAACTGCACTTACTGAGCTTAACAAATAACTTATGCTCACGCAATCTAGCCATCACCGTAGCCAAGTGTCTCGTGTGCTCTTCCGAATTCTTTGAGTAAACCAGGATGTCATCTATGAAGATGATCACAAACTCATCCAGGCAGTCTCTGAACACGTTGTTCATCAACTTCATGAACGCGGCCGGTGCATTAGTCAGGCCGAAGGGCATCACCACGAACTAATAGTACCCATACCTTGTCCGAAAGGCGGTCTTCCGAACATCCGACTCGGCTATAGGAATCTGATGATAACCCGAAGCCAAATCGATCTTAGAGAACACAGTAGCACCTCGGAGTTTGTCCAACAACTCGTCTATCCTTGGAAGAGGGTACTTGTTCTTCACCGTCACTCTGTTTAACCCACGGTAGTCGATGCAGAGTCTGAAGCTACCGTCCTTCTTCTTAACGAACAATACTGGTGCGCCCCAAGGTGAACTACTTGGCCGCACAAAACCTTTTTCCATCAAATCGTCCAGCTGCTTCTTTAACTCGGCCATCTCGGCAGGAGCCATCCGATACGGTGCCTTAGAGATTGGAGCCGTACCAGGTTCCAGCTCGATCGTGAACGGATCAGACCTTCCCGGAGGTAACCCACTCAACGACTGAAACACATCCCCGAACTCGCTCACAACCGGGATGTTACTTATCTCAGCATCCGGACCAACTTCCACAGTATTGATCGCGGTCAGATAAGCTTCACATCCCTTCTCAATCATCTTCTCAGCTTGAATAGCCGAGACTATCAATCTTCCATCCGTAGGCCAAATTCCTTAATACACTAATCTTCCCTTATCCGACTCGAATAGGACACGGCCACGATGACAGTCTAGATGTGCCTTGTACTTCCCGAGCCAATCCATGCCAATGATCACATCATAGGACTTCACCGGACAGATTACCAAGTCGGCTGGCATGTTCACCTCGCCGATCATCACAGAGACATCACAGACGTTGCCCCAGGTGAACATGATTTGGCCTCCAGCCGCTTGAACCGTTCCATAGTGGTCACCGGGTTCTTTTATGAACTCGCCGGTCCCAACCATGTATGGGCTAACAAAGCAATGCGATGCTCCAGAATCAAACAAGACATGGGTCGCCACACCACCCATAGTCAAGGTCCCTACACATTCATCCGAATGCTAAGAGCCTAGACTAACCAACGACAAGCATTTTCACACAGAAAAAATACTAAGGTAAGGGATAGGGTTTACCAGTGATCGGGCGCGAAGTGCTTGCCTCGGCAGCATCCTCACCGATGGTGTAAATCCGCGGCATCACGGCCTGTCTCTTTGCCTGCGGGTCGTACCACCACTCGCACGTTTCCCAGTCTGCTGTACCAGCTTCGGACATTGGTTCTTGTAGTGCCCAACTTCACCACAATTGTAACAAACTCTCTGAACTGTGGCCTGCTCCGCATTCTTAGCCCTCATATCCGGTTCAGGACAATCGCAGATCATGTGGCCCAGACTTCCACAATGGTGGCATGCACCCGAAGCCCTCNCACTCGCACGTTTCCCAGTCTGCTGTACCAGCTTCGGACATTGGTTCTTGTAGTGCCCAGCTTCACCACAATTGTAACAAACTCTCTGAACTGCGGCCTGCTCCGCATTCTTAGCCCTCATATTCGGTTCAGGACAATCGCGGATCATGTGGCCCATACTTCCACAACGGTGGCATGCACCTGAAGCCCTCCTGCACTGACCTTCGTGCATCTTTCCACAAGTCACTCACGCACGGCGTCCACTAGACGGCTTTCCCGAAGGAGCCCCCTTTCCAAACTTTTGATTCTTCCCCGCAACACTCACGGTTTTAACCGGTATCACTGGACCAAGAAGCCTTGCTTCCTCGGCCATGCCAGCTTCCTGCTCGGCAGCCTTCTCCACCAGTTCGGCCAAAGTACCATACTCATGAATCTTGCAGCGAGTGCTGATCTCAACACGCAACCCGCGCATGAACCGACGTACCTGGTTCTCATCATCTTCCAAGTCACGCCCACCGTACCTCTTGAGTCGGTTAAACTCAGCCTCATATTCCCTCACGGTCATTGACCCTTGCTGAAGGTCTATGAACGCACTTTCCAGCCGAATGAAAGCTTCCCGTGGAAAGTACTTCTTCCTGAACTCGGCACAGAAGGTCCCCCCAGCCAACAACCAGACCATTCCTGCGAGTCATCACACTCTTCCACCAAGTATGCGCGTCCCCTTCCAAGTAGTGAACCACAATATCCGTCTTATATCCATCTGGACAACGGATTGAATCAAAGTTCCTCTCAAGCCGGTTAACCCAGTCATCTGCCTCCATCGGCTGTGTTCCACCGGTGAAGAATCGGGTCCCCAACTTCTGCATGTGTTCCATCATTTTCAGATACGATGGAGCCCTTGCCCCAGCCGGCACTGGTTCCACTTCCACAACCGGATCAACAACTCGCGGCTGTTCCACTTGGACAGGTGCAGTAGCTGGCAATCTTTGCAACACCTGATCCAGCATGCCCAACACTGCCTCCAATCCGACTGAAGCTGCAGCAGCCGCAGCAGCAGCCGCAGCATTAGCCGCCAAATTCCCAATCCCAGCCGCATTCCTAGCAGCATTGTTTCCAGCCGCATTCACTTCAGCATTCACGTGGTGATTCTCTGCAACATTCTCACCATCTCGGTTAATCGAGTTTTCCCCAGTCTCCCTCGCGTTTCTCCTAGCAGCACGGTTACTCCTAGCCATCTGCAAGGTTCTGAACAGTTAACTAAGCTTGCCACATCAACTTAGTTTTCACAGAAACAATACTTACCGCGGCACATCAGGCTTGGAAGGATGGATACCCACTAACCCATATATGCTAAATACTGTCCTAGAACCAACCACGCTCTGATACCAAATTCAAAAGCCCTAACCCGGAAATCATGTACCGCGGTACAGTCTGGCTCGGCCACTTCCTGACCGGCCTCGGGTAATTTTTAACTTTTTCCATACTTAGTCAAATTTCAGCGTGTTTTTCCAAGACTTAGAGATTTTAAGCGATTCAGACAAGTTCTTAGCATAAATAACTTAGATAGAAACTGAGGTTCGAGTCATACAATGAGAGTTCGCTAATAAGCTATTACATTGCATAAAAACGACCTATTCTACCCAAGTATAATCCATCTCTTCCTTCCTGTCATCATCATGCCGCGGCTCCAAAGATCAGTTCCCTTCACGAACTTCTTTACCTGCATTCACAAAGGAGGCATAAGCAAACGAATTTCTTAGTGAGGCGGTCATCCCGACCCACTTAGCCACATATATAAAAATCGCATCCAAGCAATCAATCCAATCAATCAATCACGCTTATTCAATCAATTCGGCTCACGAGCCTAACCATGGCCATCGAGCCTTACTTGGCTTCCGAGCCTTATACCATGGCTTGCGAGTCTTTACTATTTTCGCAGAAAATATGAATCAAACAGTAAAAACTCACGGATTAAATCAAGCAATCAAGACTATCGAATCTATGCATGAAAACGACCTTAGACATGAAGCCCGCGGTCACGCACTCACCTTAGTCAATCGGTTGTAGCAAGATCTTGAATTTAGCCGACGGTTTCTCGATGATCTCTCGATCCGAACACGCTTCTCTCGGACTTTTCTCGAACTCTCTCGGCGACAGTCGAAATCACTCGGCTATCTCTCGATCGGATCCGAACCTCTCGAACAATCTCTCGGCAATTCTCTTTCTCTCGGACGAATTCTCTCTCGGACTTTCTCTGTATTTTTCTCTCGAGTCTTTCTGTGTTTTTCTCGAAGAAATGCTGCAGAAATGATACTTAGACGGATTTTGGTGAGAAACTGCTCCAAAACCGTTCATTAATCAATCCGCATCGTTTTGCCCAGCCGGATAACCGTTTCCGCGTGTTTCCTCGGCCAAAACTCTTCCTTTAGTCGATCCGCAGCGTTTGGCTCGAGCGTCCAAGTGCCAGTAACCGTTCCCGCACTTTTACTCGGCCAAACTCGCTTCAGTAAGCCAAATAACCGTTCCCGCTTACTTTAGCTCCGCACTTAAACATTTCTCTCGGCCATAACCGTTCCCACTCGGCTATCCGAATAACTTAGCGGATATTTCTGTTTCCATCCGAATAATCCACAAAGACTCTCGGATAATCCAGCTCAGCTCAGACCATGATAACCGTCCTGTCCGAATTCCGACCAAGTGTTCCGAAAAACACGGACTGTCCGAAATTCACTTGTCCGAGCCACTCTCGCCCAGCTCAAGTCCATCTCCCATCCGACCACGCTCCGATTTTTGCGGCCAGTTCCGATTTTCACGGACAGCTTCATTTTTCTTTCGGTTGTTCTGATTTTAGCTCGGCAAACTTGCCCAATCACTCGGCTAATTTTCTAGCCAGCTCAAACACTCGGATTCTCAGCTAACCCCCTGATTTTTCTTAATTCCTGCCTTAATAATCTGATTCTCAATCGAACCGCGCATCCGTACCGCGACTCGTACCGCGGCCGTACCAAGACTCGTACCGCATCCGTACCAAGACTCGTACCGCATCCGTACCAAGACTCGTACCGCGGCCGTACCGCTTGATCCGAAGATCGCGGATGTTACACTTTGCTCACTACACCGTTTGAGAAACGAACACCGCTAAAAACCTTTTCAACGCCACACAATCCATCTAGACTGATATTGTAAACAAACGAAGAACTACGAGGGAGAAAACCCCAGTCAAAGCTCTATCCCCAACCTAAAATCGATTTCTTTAGATGAGGAAGAGAAACTAAACACAAACAAGGGAAACGACTCCAAAAGGGGAAACAAAAACCCCAAAATAAAATCAACAAATCAGAGAACGAGATCTAAAACCAAAGGGATAGTGACCACCATAGGAGGAACAGAGGCATCACCACCGGCATGAAGCAGGAGATGCAGGTCTTAAAACGAGAAGAATATCCAGATCTGGATCCAAAGATTTTCAGATCTGAGAGTAGAATCTCTGTCGTCGACAACCCAACAAAAAACGCTGAGATCCATGTCGATAAACCACCGACGCCATCACCTGACCTTCGAGAAGCACCACCCAAAGCTCTCGATCTCTCCAGCCACCACACCGTTTATCAACGGAGGAAGAAACCAAGCTCAGATGGGCAAAGNCGAGAAACTGCTCCAAAACCGTTCATTAATCAATCCGCATCGTTTTGCCCAGCCGGATAACCGTTTCCGCGTGTTTCCTCGGCCAAAACTCTTCCTTTAGTCGATCTGCAGCGTTTTGCTCGAGCGTCCAAGTGCCAGCAACCGTTTCCGCACTTTCACTCGGCCAAACTCGCTTCAGTAAGCCAAATAACCGTTCCCGCTTACTTTAGCCACGCACTTAAACATTTCTCTCGGCCATAACCGTTCCCACTCGGCTATCCGAATAACTTAGCGGATATTTCTGTTTCCATCCGAATAATCCACAAAGACTCTCGGATAATCCAGCTCAGCTCAGACCATGATAACCGTCCTGTCCGAATTCCGACCAAGTGTTCCGAAAAACACGGACTGTCCGAAATTCACTTGTCCGAGCCACTCTCGCCCAGCTCAAGTCCATCTCCCATCCGACCACGCTCCGATTTTTGCGGCCAGTTCCGATTTTCACGGACAGCTTCATTTTTCTTTCGGTTGTTCTGATTTTAGCTCGGCAAACTTGCCCAATCACTCGGCTAATTTTCTAGCCAGCTCAAACACTCGGATTCTCAGCTAACCCCCTGATTTTTCTTAATTCCTGCCTTAATAATCTGATTCTCAATCGAACCGCGCATCCGTACCGCGACTCGTACCGCGGCCGTACCAAGACTCGTACCGCATCCGTACCAAGACTCGTACCGCGGCCGTACCGCTTGATCCGAAGATCGCGGATGTTACACTTTGCTCACTACACCGTTTGAGAAACGAACACCGCTAAAAACCTTTTCAACGCCACACAATCCATCTAGACTGATATTGTAAACAAACGAAGAACTACGAGGGAGAAAACCCCAGTCAAAGCTCTATCCCCAACCTAAAATCGATTTCTTTAGATGAGGAAGAGAAACTAAACACAAACAAGGGAAACGACTCCAAAAGGGGAAACAAAAACCCCAAAATAAAATCAACAAATCAGAGAACGAGATCTAAAACCAAAGGGATAGTGACCACCATAGGAGGAACAGAGGCATCACCACCGGCATGAAGCAGGAGATGCAGGTCTTAAAACGAGAAGAATATCCAGATCTGGATCCAAAGATTTTCAGATCTGAGAGTAGAATCTCTGTCGTCGACAACCCAACAAAAAACGCTGAGATCCATGTCGATAAACCACCGACGCCATCACCTGACCTTCGAGAAGCACCACCCAAAGCTCTCGATCTCTCCAGCCACCACACCGTTTATCAACGGAGGAAGAAACCAAGCTCAGATGGGCAAAGAAAGGATAAAAGAAAAAGGCACGGTGCCGTAGACAGGCTCCGAACACCGGCCGCCACGAAAAAACCCTAGGGCGCCGCTCTATTCAAAAGACAACTTCTTTTGGGTTGAAATTTTAAGTTATGATTAATTTTAACTGACTAATGGTTTAATGAACAAAGACATGATAAACTCAGGCATTTTACATGTTCATTTCCTCCATTCTTCAAGTTCCTTTTCTTCTACCAAACATGTATATATTGTTTCGTTAGTTTTTTAATTGAGTTTCGGAGTATCAAAGTTCTGAAGAAATTTAACCAAAAAAGAAAAATGTTGTGAGGAAAACTCTATATCATGTTTTGCGTACTATCAAAGGTTTTGAGAACCATGTATTTATTAGTACTAGGTGATCACCCGCAGGTTTGCATTTTGTTATATATTTTTGAATTTGTGAACATTTTATTTTAAATATAGATGTGAGATAATTTTGAAGTTATTAACTATACAACTATGGGTCCGATTGGTAACCTAAAACGGTATGAGATTTTTAGCGGTAAGCTGGATCTTTTAGCGGTAAGCTGAAGTAGATAAGTGCTTATGATATAGTTAAAAGCTGTAAAAAAAAGCTGTAAACAAAAGCGGTACAAAAAACCTGAGTGTAATACTGTTGGTAACGCTTTCTGTACAGCTTTTGTGATTGGTAACTATTAAAACGGTATAAGTCTTATAAAGAGTTTTATGGTAAAGTTTTTGATTAACATTCTAACCCTATATTAGTATTGTTGAATTAATCTGTACTTTTTTCTTATAATTTAAAATATTATTTTTAATTTTTGAAATAAAACAGATAGATGTTCATAAAAATAAAATTAATGACTCTTAAACCAATACAAAAGATTAAAAAAAAGCATAAACTATTTTCACTAAATACTATATCAGCTTACGCTGTTCCGCACTGACAACAAGAGACGCAGTGGCCACATGGGAGGAAAAAACAATCTCGTTTAGCATCAAAACAAATGACACATAGACGTCTAGTTCCATTACTTGCTGCACCCTCATCACCGATAAAGTCTTCCAAATCAGCATCATCTGCTGCAAAAGACTCATTAGACGAACCCATGCTTGAACCATCGTCATCTTTGTTTGCAAGTAGAGGGGTTCTCGCTGAATCATTTTCGGTTAGATGTCTCTCTACACCAAAACAGTCTAACCATTTCCCGAATTGTATAGCTACCATCATGAAGCATGTCACCAAACCTGCGTGCGCAAAAATACTACATGTAACTGATTCCAAAAGAGATACTTTCCAATGCTCAAAATCTAATTTATTGAATTGTTTTGAAATGATTCAAATGTTTACCTGTAACAATCACATATGCAATCCATCTAGGTTGATATGAGAGCGTGATATACCATTCGTCGTCTTCAACAGATGCTCCTCGAGCTCAGAGGCAGCAGTGAAGAGCTGAGCATTCATCTGAGAGTAATAAACATTAATTTTGTTGGTGTGCCCTTGAGAATACATACCTGTTTCGGTGCTGGTGAAGTTAAGACAATAGAATTTCCAACAAGAGACATTGCATTGAATGTGCGCTCGACGTTGCTGAAGGTACACTTGTAGAATGATTGTTTAGTATCATACAAGACATCCCGTACATCAATATCCAGCTCCACCTAAATTAATATCATCTCAAGTAATATAGTGGGTGGAGTAGAAACACAACAGAAACAATAACTTAAATCCAAAGTCATTGCTTGATCAGCTAATTATTACCTCTGCGTCCTTCATCTTCGAGTTACCCGCAACAACATAATAACTTGAAGACTCACGTATCTTCACTTCAATCATACCACTACCTGTGAAGGAATTTTTATTAATTCCTGATAACCAGTGTAACCAATGCATTAAAGTTGTAACTCTCATTTGACTAACCTCGAACCAGATTCCATGAAAGAGTGGTATTATCATACGCAGGTTTTAGAGGTTTAGCATCTGCAAGACTCTTCTTCCAAGTAGTTCACTTAATGTGTGATCACAAAGGAGACTTTCTGAAAGCTAATAAGGAAAGCATGTTTAAAGTTTAAACTAAAGTTTTGTTTTGTAATATATGTAGTACTTACAAACTTATGTCACTATAGTATTATATAATTATAAATTAGTGTATTACATAATAACATGTTAATAGAATTACTTGTTTGCGTTAGGACTTTATGTTGTTGTAGTTCAAAGATATCTGCAATTTAACGAATCACAAATAAGCAACAGAGCGATCATAGCGCAGGAAGGAAACTAAATCGATTAAGTTTCTTATTCCAATCTCCATTTCACCTTTATGAAGCGTGCCTCCACCAAACTCACTACCGGACTTGTTGTGGAACTCCAGCCAAGCATTGTTCTCATAGAAACTAATGTACGACAATAGTTTGTTCAGAGTTCAGAAAAATCCAAAAAAAATCAGATGATGAGATGACTTTTAGTCTTTTAGACTTACCGATCGCCGTTTGTAGCAATTGTCTCGATACAAATTGAAAACGCATCAGAAACAATCACATCTCCTCCCTCGAGAATTGCCATTAGCGCCGCCACCTTCGTCGGCCAGATCATTATCGGCTTTTTAAGTTAAGAAATCTGAAACACAAACCAGGAAAAGCTTTTTTACTCCTCGACCTCTAGTCAAACCACATGAATAGGGCGGATAAAGAAATTGGGAACGAAAAATTGGGAGGAAAAGTTAACCTTGCAAGTCTAGGCGAAAGAGGGAGGCGGAGAAATGATGAAGCCGATTTGGGTCCGACAAAACCAAAATGCAGTCATGATCTGAAGAAGACCAACCAAGCAAAACAACAATTCATTTCTTAATTATGTACTGACCAAAGCCATCTTGCGCTTTCGGAAATTGGAATTTAGAACGCTGCAGAGTGTATTCAGAGAAACAAGCAAACCTCATCGTGATTCGCTTTTAAAAACAAAATCAACCATGAAATTGATAAATCCGGAAACCCAAATAGTTCATCGAAGGAGACCGATTGCCAGCTCAACACCGAATCGATTATCCAATGAAAACCCTAATCATATTAGAAATCGACCATGAGACTTGCCTTGGCAAACGCGGAAGCAAGTCATGAGGGTGGAACGGCGATTTCACCGATTCTGCGGTTGAAACAATTAGAATTAGAATGGAGATGGCAAACCGAGAGGAAAGCGAAGAAGACGATGAGGAAAATTCGAACAGGCAAAGCTGAGAATAAGAGAGAAGACCTTCTCACACGTCTATATTGTTCATTTTTTTGGAACGTGGCTTTAGTTTCTGTAAAGTATTTTATGTTTTTAGGGATTTGAAACATGGTTAACTAAAGAAGACGATTAACTTTTAGAAATTTGATTTTTTTTTTTAAAATAATGCTGATGTGTCAGGCAAAAGAGTGCTGAAGTGTCAGACTCTGGTGAGACTCACTGAGTCTTTATATAATAGATTATTCATGTTGTATCTTATGTCTTTTTATATTGGGTGAAAATAAAAAATATGAAGAATATAATTTAACTTCATGTTTATATGCATGAACTTATAGTTGTGTGTGTTTGAAATGAAAATTGTCACCCTCATTCAAATACTTACTTCTAAGTTCTACATAATGATATACAATTTTATTTTCTCAACTTTAAAGATGAGAATGTACCATCTCGCTTTTATAAAATCTTCTAAAATCTTCTTAAATGTATTTCGATAATGTAACCTATATGTATATCAATAATTATAATTGATAGTAAAAACTTAGTATAATTTTTCGTTTTAATCAAATATTAAATTTATGCTGTCCAAAAAATAAAAAAGACAAGTATTAAATATGTATTACAAATATTTTATTCATTCCGTCCGCCCGTAGGGCGGGATAAACCCTAGCCTCTTTTATATAAAAGGGATAGCTTTTCTGGCCTCTGAGATATGCCACCTCAGCAAAAATAATCTCTGAAATAATCAACCAATGATATGTTTTAAAACTGACACATCGCTCGGCCTATCTTCCCCAAATATATTAGAAACAGAAAACAACTTATTCGATTGCCCACCAAACGTATCGCATTCACCTTACAATTAAGTTCCTTCTCCACGAACATAATATCACTCCACGATCTCTATGTGGAATCTGAAACTCACCTGCAATGAAAATCATAAACTCTAATTAACAACTTTAATTTGTAATCAACGAGTGGCGAACATAAACTCCAATTACTGGGCAATTGTAAACTTATGTCACGTCCTTGTCCTCCCTCGCCTTCGCCACAAATCGATGTTCACCACCGGCAATTAAAATCACCGACAGAAACAATCGAAGACAAATATATAAACCTCAAATCTCTATCGAACCACCGAAACGATTTCACTTCCTACCTTCCCAACTATTGAAAACAGAAAAACGGCTGATTCGATTGCTCACCAAACGTCTCCCATTCTCCTTACATAACTCCCTCTTCCACGAACATAGGGTCTGATTGGTAAGGATTGTGGCTGTAAACTGTGACTGTAGGCTTTTGGCTGTAGAGAATTGGCCTGTAAAAACTGTGACTGTTACTTTATATATTTTTAAAAGTCTAATTGGTATAAAAACTGTAGAAACTCTGACTGTTATTTTTAAATATTATAACTTTTTAGGATCAAAATTTGTTTTTTATGAAAAATATAAAATTTAAACAAATTATTTGTTTTTTCTATTAATTTTTTTTTAGGTAAATTTTCAAATTTTTTTAGTTTAATAATTTTTTTATGATATAAAATATTATAAAAATGGATCTTAAAAGAATGAGAAAAAAAAAATTAATTGTTAGCTAGGCAAAATTTGATTGTGATAAAATTAATATAGTATCAAATATAAAGTTTTGATTTTTTGGGGAGAAAAGAAAAATAGTAAGATTTTAAAAAGAACAAAAAGAAAAAAGTTTATGTGAAGAGAGAGAATGAAAGTCTTTAAAACGAGACTTTGAGAAAAAAATGAAAACAAAGAAGAAAAAATGAAAATAAATGAAAAACTGACTTTTAAGGCTATACAAATAAATATAGCCACAAAAGTCTGATTGGTAAAATATAAACTGTGAGAACTGTTAAATATGTTTAAAGTCTTTACAGCCTTGAAAGTCTAAATGCCAATCGGCCCCATAATATCCCTCCACGACCTCTATGTGGAACCTCAAACACCCAATCCTCTTAATTGCTACAGAGATGCATCCACGGTTCAAAACTCTATATAAACACTATTATCAGCCAGAAGTTGCAGATCTCAACTCACGCCTGCAAAACATATCAGTATTTTCTTACAAATTCTACATCAGCCATGTCGTCTACAGGGTCAAACTCCCAAATCAGAAATCGCAGCCACGTTTTGTTCAATGAGGTTGAATCGGGATTACATAAGGAGGAACTGGTTTTCAGAGTAATACATTTCTGGGAGGCAAGAAACCCAACAAAAGGTGGCCTACTCATGGGCCTCGATTTGCTTCTTATTGATGAACAAGTATGCGATTCTTACTTTATTCCTACTATCTAATTGTTTACAAAACAATCCGTTGCTAACATAACTACCAATCCCACAGGCCACTGTCATACAAGGGTTCATTGCTCCAAACTGAATCGCTCGCTACGATGACGTCCTCAAACGTAACTCAATCTACCGGCTCAACAACTTCTACGCCACCAGAAACAAAGACCTCTTCAGAGTTACCAACCACAAGTTCACAATCTGCTTTACAGACCTTTCCACTTCTACGCCCAAACGTTCAGGTTTCACTCATTCGAATAATTTGAGTCAAAATCAGACATGAGAGGAGATTTATATGGTATTATCCTCAATCCTCACCTAAACAATCCTATTTACTATGACTCAAACTCTTTATTAAAACTGTCATTACACTAGATGTCATTGGCCACCTCAAACTTATCAATGGATAGAGCCTCCACCAACGGCCCCTACTTGATAGACAGGAGAAAGACAGAGTCTCAGTCCACCTCCAACCTAAAGAGTGATGAAATTCTTAACTCTGTATAACACAAATTCTGTCAAAATAAACAACTAAACAAACAGCCAATGTTGTCTAACGCAGAGGCCCAATTATCAACGTCTACCTCTGGGATAACGCCGCAGCAGAGTTCAGGAAAAAATTCCACGCAACTGAGACCACCCCTGTAGTGCTTATGGTCACCACAGTCAATCCTAAAAGGCTTGGAAGTTAGTATGAACTATTTTATATAAAGTCAAAACCCTTAAAAAAACTCATGTCAATATCGACTATAACGAATCTTTATGAAACCCCCACCAGGTAAAACCTCTCTCACCTCTATGTCCTCCTCCAGAGTTTTTTTCGATAGCGAGGTAACTGCAACAAAGGAATACCTAACTTGGTATGTACCATTTTATCACAATGCAAAATAATCTCAAATGTTAGTGTTCACACCTACATATAATTACACATTACAAATATATTCCAGGCTTGGAAAGAATGCAAGCAATGTCGCTACCGTCGACACATCCCAAATCACCAAACTTGAAACCCTTACAATTGATAAAATCTACCACTTTCTCAAGAAAGGGCCACCCCAGGTAAACCAATCAAACTACACTGTGATTTTAATTTCTACTGCTAAGTTCCCCCCCCCCTTTACCTCACTTACATGACTAATAACTCCAGCAATATCTACACCACAACAGGTTGCCAGCTTTAGCTGCATAGCTACAATTGACAACCTACACCCCGAACATGGCTGGTACTATATCGCATGTAGTGAATGCAACACAAAAATTATCCGAGGAGCAACATCGATGGTCTGCCAAAAACGCAAAAACCAAAATGCAATTGGAGTCATCAGGTAAACACTGAAACATACACTATATAACAACTAGCAAGCAATACATTTAAAACATAATTGTATATTGTCCACACAGGTACCGAGTAGAATTCTCAGTACATGACAACCACAACAATGGTACTTTTGTTTTCCTTGGCCGTGCCGCAACTCAGCTAGCAGGGAGAGAGGCTGCTGACATTATGGACAACTTTATGGAGGTAAAACGTTTAGAATACAGAAGAATAGAATCATTTCTTTACACACTATTTACGCCCATCAAACGTATGAAACGCAATTGAAGAATATTATGACTTTTGCCAACGTAGTTGACAAGGGACATTATTCTCCCACTTTACTTTACATAGTCTATTCCATTTGTTATATCCCTACCTTAGTCTTCAAGATTCATTCAGTTATGGAAGTACATAACTTTGGGAAAAACAACATAATACTAAAGAGTTCATATGTCTAAATGTATCATGATCTAAGATAGCTATGGTTACTCAATTCTTGCAGGGTGATGGAGGCATGCGTCCAGGAGATGAGGTCCCGGTTCCACAGTGTTTGTTTGATGCCATTGGCCAGACACAGAAATTTGAAGTCAAAGTAACACCATACAACTTCACCGCTACCAGGCAGACGATCTCAGTTATTAAAATCATAGAGGCAGACTTACTACCCAAAGAGACTCCTCCAAATACCAACGTTGAAGTTACGGAAATCATCGATGATAACAACAACAAGAAGATAGTCCTTGAGGACGGTGACGAGGACACAGCTGAAACCACAAAAAACAAACGTCCGCGAAAGAATCCTTAACAGCTCAACCACCATTTATGCCCAAAAGAAGGCGACATCTTTATTTAATTTCCTATCAAGTACTCCATATGTTGCTTAATTTCAAACTAAATGCCTTGCTTCCTTCTACTTCACCTACTATGGCTCACAAGTTATTTCCCATGCTTAACTTCAACATTCTTAATGTCACTTCACAATAAGTACCACGAAATTATAAATGTACTCGAAAATGGCATTACCGCATTATCAACCAAATCGAACAAAAAATGGCAAACTAAGTCGTCCTTACACATAGTTTCCAAAACCAAGACATTTAGATTACAATACTCAGTACCGCTAAATATCTACCATTCCAAAAATACATTAAACAAATAACCCAAAAATACAAAAACACATCACGCAAAATGAGCACGTAATTTGCAATCCCGAATTCATACCATATCTAATTATTCTTCACGTGATTAACGCTGAACAGCTCACATTCAGATTCCCAAATTAAAAAAATATAGAATATATATACGGCCTCTAATTCATCATACTTACTACTCAACTCGTGTTTTAATTAAAAACCGAAATTAAGTCTTACAAACAGCCTCAACTATCCCATTAATCTCACCAGTCACACAAATCTTACGGGGACAACCAAATCAGACAACAGGTATGCAATCTTACGAACTAACAATTTCTATTTAGGATATACAAGCGTATGAGAAACTTGCTCATCCACTATTCTGCCCATCCTTGCTCCCCAAATAACATGCAGATCATTAAGCAGGGGGAAAACACGTCGATCAAACAGGAACGGTATGCGTAAACCAAACAAATCCAAACACGAACCAAATAGCGGAGGTAAACGTCCAAATCTTTGATTTTAATAAAGCCCATAACAGCATTATATTAACACTATATATTATTCATTACATGCCCTTTCAAAGACAACAATCAGATCCGCAAAAGAGGCAGGCCACCAGGATCACTCAACAAATCTACAAAACAACACACAAATACGCCAGGTACTCTCTACTCACTTCTCGACCATGCAAACACAGTAAATAAATTAAAAGTTACTTAACAAAAACAAGGGACCATATACGAATGAAACACCAATATATAATAGATATTTACATAGTTACACATATTAAATTAAATATATTAAACATTTAATGAAATTAATATATACACGGCAAACCAAAAAACGGCAAATCTATGGCAACACCCCGAAAAATACAAAAAAAAACAAAAAACGGCAAATCTACGGCGACACCCCGGAAAATGCAAAAAAATCGAAAGCGTTAATTTTGGGATACGTTTAGATTCACTATTCGACATTTAATGATGAATATAATAATAAACCGGAATAAACGAGAAAATAATTACGTCTTGTCTCTGGAAACCGAATCTAAACCCTGATGCTTCAGAAATTAAAACATAAAATTTAAGGGAAATAGCCTACTTTGCATTATATGTAGAAAACCATAAATAGTAAAAAAAACTAATAAAACTTAAAGAAAATAATAAAATAAAAACTTCCAATTTCGAAACATATACTATAATTTGAAATTTTATACTACTTATTTTTTTCTAAGTTACTTACGTCCCCTTATAAACTCTAAATAAGAAATTCTGAATATCGTTTCTTACAGGTACCTCCAACGAGAATAATGACCCACGAAAATGGGGTCGTCCTCCGGGTTCCAAAAATAAGCCTAAAGGTATGTAACTCAACCAAGGGTGAACCTACCTTAAAATCGGAAACCTTCGTCATTTGAACCACAATTTCGGAAAACTTCTGCTTTATTTACTCAAAAAAGCTTCTTCCAACCCGGTAAACTTTGAATTTAGTTTCAACCACAAACTCGATAAACTCCGGGTTTTTTTATAAAATCACTTCCTACCCTACATAAGTGAATTTAAAAAAAAAATAAAAAAATATTTTTTCCGAATTTAATTTTTTAAACATCATAAAATTGGAAAATTGTTATTTCAGCGTTTTATTAATTTATTATAGTATCATTGTTTCCATATTGGAAATTATTATTTTAGGGAAAAAAATATATCGTATTTTTCTAATTGCTTATCAAAAAGATAATTAGAAATTCAAAACCAGTAAACACTATTACTTTTCAAAATATTATTTTTTTCTTAACTTGTAATATTTATTCTTAAAAAACTCAAAAAAACAAAAACTTAAATAATTATATAGTATAGTATTTAAATATTCAAAATTCAAAATAACTTTCTTTTTTTAAATTAAAATTTAGATCTATCTAAATTATTTACCTCCTACCTAACTGAACTCAACACACTTGACTTCTTAACATTAAAGCCAGGTTCATAGGCCTGCTTCCTTTTACAAAATCAGAAAACTATTTAAATTACAAACATTAGCGGTATATCACACTACTAATGTATTAGTTAATTTCATATACATTACAATGATTTAGCAATTTAAATTATGGGTAACCAATCAAAACAAATTATTTGACATATATATCTTATATTATCTTCAAATCTGTCTCAAGTTACTAATAATAGTTTCTAGAAAGTTACACTAAAAAAACCACAAATCATATAGTGACAAACAGCTGCTCTAGCATAAATGTCACATAAAAAAGTCAATATTGTTGATCCTTAGAAATCATTAATTCGTACTACAAAATTACAACCATTCATATTATGTACTTATTTCTCTGCTTCAAATGAAATAGGACAAATAAACAGTCTATGTGAAGGCCATCCATCTGCATCTAACTTATACAATTGTAAGTGACTCAACCACGAAAATATATTCTCAAAATTCCAGGCTTAATTTATAAAGAAACATACTTCTCTCACAGGTGGATGCGATATATGTTCTCTATACGGTAACATAATTTCCCACCCAAAAACTACAATTACATACTTGCATGCAACTGAAAAACAATGATGACAAATTAAAATAATTTTCATTTACAGTTCGACGGAAAAACGCCAGAGCAATGAGAAAAGCAATATTGCTATCCAAGCGTGTTACACGTGCAAGTAAAGGTGAACACCAAATATTATGAAACAAATCTCCATTACAAAAATATATAACATGAAGGTTTTAATCATATGTTCCCCTCACACCAGATTCAGCCACGAATAAGAAGTTGCAACAGACCAAAGGTACGCATACACAATGACTACAAAAATATTTTACAACATTAACTTTATTATCACAAACCAAGAAAATGTTTCCGATGTAGATAAAACACCCAGAAACGAAGATAATCCAATTCTAGAATGCAGTTTTTGTGGTGCTTTAGTTTGGGCTTCGGAAAGTACGGAAATAGATCGCAAAACCAGGGCTTTAACATACACAATATGTTGCAACCAAGGACAAATCAAACTTCCACCAGTTAAACAACCACCATATGTGCTAGAAGAGCTCTTAAATTGTTCATGGTTTCGAGATACGATACGGGTGTATAACGCAATTTTGGCATTCACATCCATCGGTGCCAAAATTGATTACAGTGTCGTGTATGGACCAGGACCTTTTACATTTAGAATTCATGGTCAAAACTACCACCGCATAGGATCACTTATTCCAATGCCCGGCCAACCACCAAAATTCCTCCAGCTATATATCTTCGACACCGGTAATGAAGTAAAAACCGCTTGGAGGCAATGGGACAAACGGCATCTGATGGGAATCTTGACGAAGCAACAGTGAGCCGGTTGATTGAAATGCTAGATTCACACAATTGCCTAGCAAAGATTTTTCGTAGAGCACGTGATCTATATGAGTCAAACAACGGCCAGGAATTCACAATTATATTGATCTCCGCAAAAGGAAAAGGAAAACATTATGACCTACCCCAAACTAATGAGGTTGCTGGTATTATCGTTGGTGAAATGTCAACTACCATTGGTCACAGAGATGTCGTCCTACAGTTGCAATCAAGACACCTACAAGAAATCAGAGATGACCATCCGCTATTCATGAGCTTGCAATACCCACTTCTATTCCCTTACGGTGAGTATGGTTTCCACACAGAGATACCGTTGCAACTCGACGAAGGAAACACGAGAAAAAGAGCTTTTCTTAGTATACGGCAGTTCTACGCTTACCAAATACACACCCGTTTAAATGAAGGAATGACAATAATAAAGGGAGGTCGACTACTTCATCAGTACGTCGTAGATGCATATACAGCCATTGAACAAGAAAGACTTCGATGGGCAAAGGACAATCAAGATAAGCTAAGAGCCGATCTATACAGCAATGTATGTGATGCAGTAGGAAAAGGTGACACTAATGCTAAAAAGATTGGTAAAAGGTTTATCTTACCGCCATCTTTTACCGGGGGACCACGCTACTTGATCGAAAAATATCATGAGGCAATGGCAATATGCAGAGAGTATGGGAATCCCGATTTGTTCATAACAATGACAGCAAACCCAAATTGGGAGGAGATAAAAGATCATCTAAAAGCATATGGTGGTGCCTCTCCCAATGATAGACCCGATATAGAGTGTCGAGTTTTCAAAATGAAGCTAGACCACATGATTGAAGATTTCAAAAAGGGGACGTTCTTCAAACCATACACTGCAGGTTAATTTCTAATCACAATAAAGATTCTTAATATTTTAAATAAACATATTTTTAAAACAATAACCAGTATTAACCAATCCCATGTACTCTCGCAGTCGTTCACAGAATAGAGTTCCAAAAAAGAGGTCTCCCACATGCACATATGCTGTTGTGGTTTGGACATTCAACAAAAACACCAAGCCCTGAAGATGTAGACACAATCATCTCAGCAGAACTGCCAAGTAAAAGCAAAGACCCCGAAGGCTATGAACTTGTCGCAAAGCACATGATGCATGGGCCATGTGGACTAGATAGACCTAGATCACCGTGCATGGAAAAGCAGGTGTGTACCAAAAAATACCCCCGCTCTTATATTGATCGTACGTCAGTTGACAAATCAGGTTACATAATATACCGTCGACGTAAATTCGATGAAGATTATGTCATAAAGGAGGGTACAAAGTTGGATAATAAATTTGTTATCCCACATAACATTGATATCCTCAAAAAGTACAAGGCACACATAAATGTTGAGTGGTGCAACAGAACAAGTGCTATAAAGTACCTTTTCAAAAATATAACTAAAGGAGTTGACAAAGCCACAGTTGTTATTGAGAAGGGAAACAATCCAGCTCCAAACACTCAAGAAAAAGGCCAGCCAAAGATCCAAAGAAACGAGATACAAGAATATGTAGATTGTCGTTATTTATCTGCATGTGAAGCTATGTGGAGGACTTTTGCTTTCCACATACACAAACGGAAACCGTCTGTCAAAAATCTTACCATCCATTTGGAAGGCCAACAAAATCTCAACTACAAAGACACAGATAATCTGCGCTGCATTTTGCAAAGACCGGGGATCGAGAAGACTATGTTCACCGAGTACTTAGAATTGTGCAAAAGATCCGATAAAGCTAGAGATTTGCTTTACGTTCAAATACCAGAACATTTTGTGTGGGACAAAGCGATGAAGATATGGTCAGAAAGGAGAACGACAAAAAAAAACAATAAGTAGAATTGTAACGATACATCCAGCATCATGAGATCTCTACTACCTAAGAATACTGATCAATGTGCTAAAAGGGCAAACAACCTTTGATGAGCTAAAAACAGTCGGGAATATACTACACCCAGACCATAAATCAGCATGCTACGCAAGAGGTTTACTAGACAATGATGCAGAATGGCATGCTGCAATGGCCGAAACAAATATGTGGGCAACCCCTTACTATTACGACAAATGTTTGTCACATTACTCATATATTTTGAGATTGGTAATCCTCTAGAGCTTTGGAACCGTTGTTGGAAGTCATTAGGCGAAGACATCCTTTACAAAAAGCAACAATTGTTCAACCATAGAACACTAGCGTTAGGTGAAGGAGACCTACAACAATATACCTTGGTAGAGGTGGAGAAGATTTTACATCAACACGAACGCTCCCTCAGTGAGTTTAAAGGGCTGCCACTACCAAATCATAACCTCTTGAAAAAGATAGAAAATACTCTGTGGAAGCAAGAAACATAATACAATACAACAGAAGAAAAAGAAAAGCATGAAAGCCTTTTTAGTCATCTTAACACAGAACAGAGAACAATTTATGACGCAGTGATAGATTCAATAGAAAATCAGCGTGGCAAGCTATTCTTTGTTTATGGCCAAGAGGAACGGGAAAAACTTTTTTATACAAGACAATCATTTCAAAGTTACGATCTACCAATGGGATTATCTTGCCAGTGGCATCCTCGGGAATTGCAGCACTACTACTACCAGGTGGTAGGACATCACATTCACGATTCAACATCATGTTCAACATAACAGAACAGTCGATCTGCCATATAAAGCCAGGAACAATGCTTGCAGAACTGATAACAAAAACAGACCTAATCATTTGGGATAAAGCACCGATGGCACATCGGCACACGTTCGAAGCTCAAGACAAGACATTAAAAGACTTAATGTCTCTTGAGAATGCAGATGCAAAAGAGCAAACCTTTGGCGGGAAAACAGTTTTACTAGGTGGAGATTTCAGGCAGATATTACCAGTAATACCACAAGGTACTCGAGCGGATACAGTTCTAGCATCAATAAGTCAATCATATTTGTGGGAATCTTGCGAAAAATATGTATTGAAGAAAAATATGAGGCTACAAGAGTCTGATGACGACTTTGCAAGTTGGGTGCTAAAAGTGGGGGATGGAACAGCCACAATAACAATAACAAACGATGAGAATTCAGATGATGGGCAAATGGTGGTTATTGAGAAGGAATTGCTAAAAAATACCAGTGGTCAACCTCTACAAGAAATTGTGGATTCAGCTTATGGAAATCATGTTACTTCCAATATCAAAAAAGAGTACTTCACAGAGAGAGCAATACTTACTCCACGAAATGAGACAGTGGATGAGATAAACACATACATGATATCCCGACTAGAAGGTGTGTCTAGAGAGTATCTAAGTGCAGATAGTTTTGGAAAGGCAGATACTAACTCACCACAAAATGAAACATTGTATGCAGTGGAATATCTGAACTCTCTACATTTTCCTGGTTTGCCAGCCCATAAAATTTTCTTTAAGGTGGGTGTACCAATAATGTTGCTTAGGAATCTCAATCAAAAAGAAGGATTGTGCAACGGAACTAGGCTTATCGTAATATATATGGGAGATCGAGTAATTGAGGGTGAAATAGTGACTGGTACATACGTCGGAAAGAAAGTCCTCATATCAAGGATAATTCTATCACCACCAGAAACAAAACACCCATTTACCCTACGGAGACGCCAATTCCCAATACGGCTATGTTATGCTATGACAATCAACAAAAGTCAAGGCCAGAGTTTAAAATCCGTTATATTGTATTTGCCAAAGCAAGTGTTCACTCACATATAGTTATATGTTGCTCTCTCAAGAGTAACTTCAAACGAAGGGCTAAGCATAGTACAAGAAGAAAACCATACAGAAAATGGAATTAAAAATATTTTCTACAAAGAAATCTACAATGGTCTGTTAACATAACGAGGTTAGTAACAAATAAAATAAAAAATACCAATTTTTATTTTTTTAATAACTTATTTTTTTGGTTACAAGGACGTAAAAGAGCCGGAGAAAAGAAACCGCCAACCTCAACCAAAAGACAACAATATCAGATTTCCAATGAAAATGTGAGTGCATCATAATAAACAATTAAATACAATGATTGCATTACATAATCAAGACATCTAACTTATGCATCTTCTCATTTCAGATGCACATAATGGAGACAACAAAGGAACCGAGTCACTCATTCATTACTTTTAAACAAAGTCTCCTATTTTTTTTTTTTTTGACATAACAAAGTCTCCTATTGTGTCGTACAATATGGGTGTTCATATTAAATTACAGCCATACGGTACTTTTTAAATTTACAAAAAAGAAATTACTATTCATTTTATAACGTACTAAACAATTTGGTTAAACATATTAATAAACTTAATAACTGTTAAAACAAAAAAAAACATAGATACGATTTGAAATATAAACAAAAATAAGCCGGAGGGAGACAACATGACACATTGTCATCTACGAACCAAAAAAAAAATTACAAACAAAATTCAAAACAAATTTGCGCGTAGCGTGCACAAAACACTAGTTTTAATAGTAAAATACTTATTAATAGACTTCTAAAGGAGATGCTTTAAAAGTATCTCTAATCCATCTATATTTATAAATAGAATTTAGTGTAAAATATTTTTTTAACTCGACCCTATTTTTACATCTAAAATAGAGATTACTATTTTTCTTTATATTTGGATATAAAATGAATTTTTTTATTTATAAAATAATTCTTTAATTTTTAAATCTTTTTATTTGTATAATAAGTATAGAAATTTAATTAAACTGTTTAACATATATCCGTTGTATATAATAAAAGTTAAATTAGTAACGTGATATGTTATATGCTATTGAATGAGACAACGATATACGTGGGCAAACGTAGAATGTGACAACGTATACATAATGTTATATAGCCTTGTAGGCTATCCAATACAAAAAAAACAAATAAAATTAAATAAATGTGATAACTTGGTTATAGTTTGGGAAAATTTTGGGAATATATAATGGTGATAGTTAAATTAATATTTTTTATATGATGTAATGTGATATTCTTTATATAATAAATGTTTAATTTTAATATTATTATAATTTATGAAATGTTTTGAAAAAAAATAAAATAAATGCGGTTAATTTATTAATTTTATAAATAAAAGATGTTAATAATAAATTAGAAAATAATATATTTAAAACATTCTTTTTTAGAAGAAAAAATAAATAATTATATTGAAACAAATACACCTCTGTTTAAGAAGAAAAAATAAAAAAAAATACATTGCAGAAAGTTTTAGGTTCAGATATCCATCGTCCTTTTTATTTCAATCTGTAACATATTATATGTGTAACACCCCGACCGCCCCTACCGGCGAGTCATCCATCCCTCCGTTGGGCTTGTGGGCCCCGTCCCTGTCCGACGGTCGGTGCGTTATTTTTCTCGTTGGCCCGACCGATTGGTTTACTTTATCCCTGCAATCACTACATGACATTTTCCCGTGTTTTGATCTCACTCACACGGTTCTGCAGAGAACTTCCCGGAAGGTCACCATCATAGTCCTACTCCAGCATAAGCACGCTTAACTCTAGAGTTCTCTTGGGGTAAGCGACCGGTAAAGGTAAGTGCACTTTGATGACATAGGTAGCCAAATCAATCCATTTAAACTTATTCAAATGGGCCAGGCCCGGATCGTTACAATTCTCCTCCACTCAACGGGAATTCGTCCCCGAATTCTCATCCCGTTAGTGTGAACCCTAACCTCCAAACCCCAAGACAGTCTCCTGGGACAGAACCAGTTTGACTTTCCTTGGCTCTGATACCACTTGCAACACCCCGACCGCCCCTACCGGCGAATCACCCATCCCTCCGTCGGGCTCGTGGGCTCCGTTCCTGTCCGACGGTCAGTGCGTTATTTTTCTCACATTACCTTTTCTCTTGTTTTGGCCTCACTCACACGGTTCCGCAGAGAACTTCCCGGAAGGTCACCCATCCTAGTGCTACTCCAGCATAAGCACGCTTAACTCTAGAGTTCTCTTAGGGTAAGTGACCGGAAAAGGTAAGTGCACTTTGATGACATAGGTAGCCAAATCAATCCATTTAAACTTATTCAAATGGGTCGGGTCCGGATCGTTACAATATGTATCTTTATGCATGTTTGTTTTAGATTTGTTTTGAAAGGTTTCTGAAAACAGTTTTAATATCATGGATATTTTAAAATTTTCAATCTATATTTTATGAAGAAGACTATCCCGAATACATCAATCTAAAATTCTATATTATAATTAAATTATAAAATAATTAAATAATTTTTAGTGATTATTCTAACACATAATTTTAACTAGTGTTCTAAAATACAGTTAATATAGCCGTATATACAGCGCATATATGATATGCCGTATATGACTGTACCATTTTGAATTATACAGTAGAAAAATATGTGTTCATCTATACGAAAGCATCTCCATTGACGATATATAAAAGGAGTTCTCAACCAGAAGCGGTAAAGTGGAAGTGGAGTCGGCTGATCCTACTTAATTAAAAAAATTATATTTTTTTTTTGTTAAAATTATTTATGACCCACACAAAAATTGTGTTAACCCCATAAAAAAAATCAAAAACATGAAAAGAAAAAAATATATATTTATATTAAGTAATTGATTTTATTTTGGTTTTAGATTCAATTTTAATTTAAGTCCACTTTACATAAAAAAAAAAAATCATGATTTTGGCTATTTTCAATTAATTATTAGCTGATAAAACATTAAAAAAAAAAATCAAACTCTGCAAACCCTTTCTTTCGTCATTTGTTTTCATTGTCTCTGTTTTTTTGTTTTTTATTATTCACCAAAAACTAATACAAGTAAAACATGTCACTTATTCACGTTAGATTTCAATATATTTTTAATTTATTTTAATTTTTTTAGATTATGTTTTATATTTTTATTAAATTAGATATGACATGACTTCAAATCATAGAAAAATGTAAGCTTTATATTTATAATCTATCAATTCAAAATATCTTTAGTTTTTATTTTGTAATTTTCACTAGATAAATAATGGTAATAATAGGTTTCAAGGTATAGTATATTTGTAACAATTTTTTTAGAAATTCATAAACTATTTTTACAACTTTTTTTTCTCCGGTAGAAAAAAGTTTTTCAACAATAAAATTTTAGAAAAAAACGAAAAAGAGAGAAGTGAAATAGGATTTTCATTTGAGATACACATGAGAGAAGTAAAAACACCTCATAACACTTGTTTCTTATTTATTAGTTTAAAATTTTTATTTAAATTAAAATTTAGTTCTAAAATATAATTATGTTAAAATAATATTTTCTGTTTTACAAATAGTGTCATTTTAATTTTTTCACACATATTAATAAAACTATTAAAAACTCTATTTTATTTCTTATTAATACATTAAATAAAGTTATTTCTATAATAAACACATTAAAACAATATGATTATTACTTGATTTTTATTTAAAGTTATGTATCGAAAATCTAAAATGATACTATTTGTGAAACAAAATTAAAATAAAAGGAAATGAGTAATTTTTTTTGTTTGGGAACCTCGAAGAGATTCGATGAGAATGCTGGCTTACACTGCCGTATGTGTGAAGTCTGTGAGTACCTGAGGAGTTTAAAGGCCAAGCGGTTACTGCATTTTTGCAGTGAGTGATTTATTGATTGTTCGTCTCTGTCTCTCAGCATGTCACGGGCTACGTTTTTAAACCTCCAAATATTTTTGATTATATATTTTAACATTTTCCTACAACTTATCCATTGCGCAGCCCTTTCACCACAACGAACGACCGACCATACACAATTTTCAATGTTTACATTTTTTAATCGAATGTTCCAGAAGAGACAAGTGTAAATAATTTACTGAGATAAATTGTTAAACCAAATACAGTTAAAAATAAAACTGAAATAAAATAAAACCATAATATTTAATTACCAAAAAAACATTAAGTTTATGCAATTAGTTAAGAAGCATTAGTGTTTTTTTTTTGTTTAACGATTGATTTTCAAGCCGAGGCGTACGAGAATATTCCATGTCGCTGCTTTCAAAGAAAGAGCAACCTTCCTCATTTTGTTTTCAAATAGAGATCAATCTTTGAGCATATGTCTTTTCTGAATTTTCTGTTTCTTACTGAAAAAATTATTCATCTTTTAGAGTTAACTCTATATAATCTCTCTTTACAAAAAAAAAAACTCTATAATCTCTAAATTTACTAAAAACTTTTATTTTATTATTTATTTATAGGGTAGATACTGAACGAAACCTAGACTAGTTTCCTAACATTATTTAATTTTTTTTTACATTAACCAAAAATATTCTTTTTTAATAGTGTGTAGACTGTGTAGTCGACATTTCTATTATTACGGGTTTTTTTGTTTTTTGAACATTTATTATTATAAGAATTTACGATAGAAAAAATTGAACAAGTCACTATGTCAATTTTTTTATAGTGAATTGTTCGAAGCAAACTATTTTTGTTTTGTTTTGAACATTTAAGCAAGCTATTTCTATTTTCATCATTTTTTTCTTTGCATATTTCAACACCGTCCAATGGGAAGAATTTTTCCAAACTTGTAATAGTAAACTAGCATTTTATGTTTCATTACATCTTTGAATGAAATTCGTAGATTCATTTGAATAATATACTTCGGAATAAGCCCTTCTAAAAAATATATATATATATATATATATATATATACTTCGGAATTATTAAAAATTGATCATTTTGATTCTTTGATGCCTGTAGAATTTTTCAGTACACAATAAATGCTGTATATACGAAAAGAACGTAGAAATTAACTATCACATCGGACCAAAAAAGATTCGTACTCCTCAAACATAAAAGGAAAAAACAAAATTTAGTATTTGTTTAATTAATGGAAGCTTTAAGATTTTCCAAAACAAATAAAAAAAAAGAAGTTTAACTTTGCTAGATTTTTTCCTGCTGACAAGAGAACTCAACCATACAACATTTTCAGTGGATCCCATTTATCTTAAAAAAAATATTATGAACTAAGGTCTTTGGTTTTTGTGGTCACTAAAGTGTAGTGTGGGGTTACCCAAAGGGCAAGTAAAATAATAATACAATCCAAATACACAAAATCACAAATACCAATGAGTTTACACATATGATTTTCTCCTTGTTAGTTCCGTACAGGTTTTCTTATCAACAAGAATATAAAATCATCCTCAATATAATTGTAGATCATCCAAGGATACAACAAAAATAACAAATCAAGCAAACTATAACCACAAGAAGAAAATGAAAAGGAGAAAAAGAAGAGATAACACTAAGAGCTGCGCCAAAACCTTTGTGCATAAATATGTCTTTATTAAAAACAATAAGAATAATCAAATAATTTGTGTTTAGAGAAACTTTAAACTCATCTTCTATGATATTATATTTGTAGGCTATATGCAGATTCAAGTTTCTGTTTATTGGACCAAAAGAACCGTCGGCAATTTTTGAATACTTTGCAAATTAAAAATAAATAAAATTGAAGATACGGTCTAGCAATACGACTCGTTACATTAGCTATATTCCTTGGCGGAAATTTTGTAATTATTATGTATATATAATTGCTAAATCTACAAAAATATATAAATTTGTGAAAAAAAGAAAAAGAAAGGCCAGGAATGAAGTGTCTTTCCACCTCAACTAGCTATATAAAGCCCCCCCCCCCCCCCCTCTCTCAATACTCATCATTCATCAAGCATAAGTCACTAACAAAAGAATCAACACATACAACTCATAAAATAATCACTCACTTGAATCACTTCTGAATAATGCAAATTCCATCATCATCATCTTCAATTTTCTTCTCTTTTTTTTATGCTGATGAATCGACACTAACGATCACAATAACTAGTGTAGTAGTAGTGTTTCTAGTGATGTTGCTTCAATGGCGGTTGCACCGGAAAAAGCAAAGACGGAAGCTACCGCCCGGTTCCATGGGTTGGCCTTACATCGGAGAGACACTCCGCCTCTATACAGAGAATCCCAATTCCTTCTTTGCCACCCGCCAAAACAAGTATTCTTTTTTTGCTCTTACATACATAAATAGTCATGAATAATGGATATATTTAACTTGGGTATATTGTTCATTGTCAATTTTTACTCGACAAACTTGTTGGTAAAAAAAAAAGATCTTTCTTTAGGGCGATGGAGAGGACAAGAATATCTAGTCCTAGAATATCAATCCGTTCTAGTCCTAGTCCAAAAAAACTATGGACCGCAAAGCCATAATTTTGTTGTTACCAACAAGAAAACTACATTTCTTGTATGTCAAATCTTCTATTTCATATTAAACCAGTACATGGTAGTCTAGTTGTTGAAAGGTTCACATTGTTATTTGAAAGACCATGGTTCGAGTTTTCAATTAGAGCTGGCCGAGTGTCTTAAATGACAAGATTACCTACCCGCAGGTACGGAGAGATATTCAAGACGCACATACTGGGATGTCCATGTGTGATGCTAAGCAGTCCAGAGGCGGCTCGAATGGTGTTAGTAAGCAAAGCACATATGTTCAAGCCAACTTATCCTCCTAGCAAAGAGCGTATGATTGGACCAGAGGCTCTCTTCTTCCACCAAGGTCCTTACCATTCCACACTCAATCGGCTCGTTCAGTCTTCCTTCATGCCTTCTGCCCTCAGACCAACCGTCTCTCACATCGAGCTCCTCGCCCTCCAAGTCCTCTCTTCTTGGACATCCCAAAAGTCCATAAACACCCTTCAACACATGAAACGAGTATGTCTCTTTGATCTATTTTGGGTTATATGCATGGAATGCCAAAAAGAAAACATTGACAAAAGATTTCCAATTTTTGCGGGGCTCACTTTATTTATATATAAAAAATAAGTTAATTTTTTTATGTTGCTGCTTATGGTTAAGTAAATGAAAAAGAGATTTGATTTTTTTGTGGGTCCACTTTATAAAGAATGTATATTTTTAATGGGTTCGTAGGAAAACAAATTAAGCTTTGGAACTTATGGTTTAGGAATAATTTATGTCATTATGTTATTAAAAAAATTAACCATGTGTTTCAAAATCAGCATAGGATACGAGATTTTTCAGGATCGGCTCTGATTTTTTATGTATCGGATCTTTATGAAAGAATTGGATTTGTGGGTGTAGTATGCATTCGATGTGGCGATCATGTCAGCCTTTGGGGACAAAGAGGAGCCCACTGAAATCGAAGCAATTAAGCTTCTCTATCAACGCCTCGAAAAGGGTTACAACTCCATGCCTCTAGACCTACCTGGCACACTTTTTCATAAATCCATGAAGGTATAGTACTATACTAGTAATGTTTAAATATGAAGCTGATCGTTATAGATAAGAGATGATTCTTTAAATTCTCTTAGGGATTTTGTACATAGAACGGGACAAGCCTATGTAGAATTGTAAATTACCAAAAACAAATTGTCGGGTTAGGTTTTAGGGGACCACACGTGTGCGATATTATTTGACATATATAGGTTAGATTCTTTTCACAAAACATGAAGACAAATTCATCTTGAAACGTAGATGTTTGATGCGTTGAAAATACTCCATTCATGTTATTTTGTCCTATTGATCTTTTAATAATAACTAATAGCCTACTCCTTATGTTAGGAGGGGGAATTAAGTGAGGAATGGTAAATAAATATTTTGTTTTATATAACTGAAAAATGAAGGCAAGGAGAGAATTAAGCGAGGAATTAAGGAGAGTGATAGAAAAGAGAAGAGAAAGTAGAAGAGAAGAAGGAGGACTATTGGGAGTACTTCTCGGCGCAAAGGATCAGAAACGCAACGGTTTAAGCGATTCACAGATCGCCGACAACATCATCGGCGTTATCTTTGCCGCCACCGATACCACCGCTTCTGTCTTAACTTGGCTTCTCAAGTACTTACACGACCACCCTGATCTCCTCCAAGAAGTCACCGTAAGCAAGTTTCTCTCTCTCTTTTTCTTTCCTTTAAGTTTTTATTTTGCATGTTCGTAGTGTGAGCCTGTGAGACATTGGAGAAATTTGTTAGATCTCATATATATAGATATTTGCTTCCGCATCAAAGAGTTTTAAGTTAAGTAGCAAAAAATAAAATAAATAAATAAATCAAAGAGTTTTGAGTTTTGAGTTTTTTAAAAAATAATAGGATTCTCTTTTGTCTGGTACATTAGTATGGAATATGGATCACACTATCAGATGTAGTCTAATAGTTTGTACATTCGAGTTTAAATTTGCACAATAATATTTTTATGAGACAAAAAAATATATATTATATATAAATTTTTTTCTGAACTTTCATAATATATTTTGTTGAAAAAAGAATACTAATCATATTGAATTTATATGACCTTTAGTCTAAATGTAATTAAACACATAATTTTACTTTAATAATTTATGTTTCATTTTTTTAATAGAGGGAACAACTCGGCATTCGACAGAAAATAAGGGAAGAAAACCGAGGAATCTCGTGGGAGGATACAAGAAAAATGCCACTTACCACAAGGGTATATATCCCATTTTGATATATTAATAATAATTAAAAGGATGATCTCATCATGTTTGTAATCAATCAATGGTACTTATACGTACGTATTTGAAAATAGGTGATACAAGAGACACTAAGAGCAGCAAGTGTATTGTCCTTTACGTTTAGAGAAGCAGTACAAGACGTCGAATACAAAGGCTACTTGATCCCAAAAGGTTGGAAGGTCCTTCCTCTTTTCCGGCGAATCCATCACTCTCCCGATTTTTTTCCCGAACCCGAAAAATTCGATCCTTCTAGATTCGAGGTATACATTCCTATAAATCACATTTAACCAAAAGGATAATTAAGATTATGACCTACTGCGTAAATATATGACTACGTACATATATATGCATGGTAGATAAGGTGATTGAGACACGGGACGATGACTTTTTAAGAATCCTAATTATTCTATGTATATATATGGTTGTGTTTCACTAAAAGAAATTGAGAATCTCATGAAAAGTCAAACATTATAGAAAATTGCATGAAGAGTAGAACATTGATCGAGCTCAAAGTCAATTCTAGGGTTTAGTCAACTATGTGGGGACTTTGGTGGACTTGCATAGTTACATTGCATGTAGATGATATCTTGTAATGTCGACAGGTGGCACCAAAACCTAACACGTTCATGCCATTTGGGAATGGAGGGCACTCATGTCCAGGAAGTGAGCTGGCTAAACTTGAGATGCTTATCCTCCTTCACCACATCACTACCTCCTTCAGGTATTTTTATTGTTTTTTCCTATATTTTTCTAAATATATAAAAACAAATCTGTCCCATGCATGGTCTAATATCAAAATGTGGCTATGTCCAAAATCCTTTATAGTTTAAAATTTCACAACTCTTCTTTCTTTTTATTTTTTTCTTTCATATCTAGCTAGAGATATCAAATCGAAATCAAATAATTTAAAACATTTTTTTTGAACCTTTAAAACATTTTATAAGGACCAAACATAATCAAAATCAAATCATTTTAAGCACGGGGTTCTTCTTATGATAACTTTGTCAATCTCTATTTTTCCGTGCTTAAAATCGATCAAACGTAAAATCACTTAAAACTAACACAACTCTCCTCTTAACTATATAACCATAACAAAAAAATTTCATATTTCTATATATCTATAGTAGTACTACATTACTCCAAAACTATTTTAAGACGTCATCACTTCATGATGTCATATATACACAAAGATTTTTTTACATATTAACTACGTGTTTTATTTAAGATGTTTAGTTGAATTTGTGATGATAAAGGGTCATTGGGGCCCAAGACGAGAAAAAAACTTGTGATGGTAAAGAGTCTGAAAGAGTTCGCCAGCTGTAAATGAGATGTAGCTAATATAAGGATCAATCTTGGATTTTGTTTCTATTCTTGAGAACTAATTTGAGTAGATATTTGTTGAAAACAATAATTAGAAGTACCCAATAATTCTCAAAACATGTGAATCGGCGACATGGCAAATTAGTACTTGCTCTATGTAAGGTCCAACACAAAAGATGTGAATCTCCTTAAATGTCAAATTATCCGTACTTTTATTAGTCAAGAAATTAATGATGACTGAAATGAAGTTTGGGTTTGGGTTTTAATTTGCAGATGGGAAGTGGAAGGAGGCGGTGAAGGAATACAGTATGGTCCTTTCCCTGTGCCCAAGAAGGGTTTACCAATAAGAGTCACCCCAATTTGAGCCTAAGGCATATATTTGGGGTTTTTTTTTTTTAATCTAATACTCATGCTTTAGTTTCTCTCTACCGGTAGATAATTTTTTTTTAACTTTAAAATCTACCTCATTTTATAAATTGGCCTCCAATTTGGCCCGTTTTATTTTGTAAATGAATTATTCCCCAAAATCCTATGTAAAGTTGCAATTCTATGAATTTTCTTTTAGTTACTTGCTTGGACCAGATGAAATATCTTTGAACTCTATTATACATGCATGTCCAACTAGCTTATTGCTATCATGTTGTGACAGTTGCGTCGAAATATCTATTGTTTGAATTATATATGGCGAATGCTGATTCAAGTATATATATATATATATATATATATTCAGATTTCAAAATTAATATGTTTGAATCAAGAATTGGTTTCGATGTATCCAAAAGACTTCGATATCTTAGTTTTTTTTTTATCTGTCCTTAGATTATATAATCTCTCGGATGCTAACTAATTAATTTATTCTCTTTTTTTGGTATTATAATTAATTTATTCTTATCTGGAACTGATATGTTTTCTTCTTCTAAAACATTTTCTACAATGCAATAATACCGGATCTTTATTTTAAGATTCCGTTCAGACATAGAGTGAGGTATACGTAAGCAATTGTTTGTACGGAAGCAAACGTATGTATTCTATTTATTTAGCTGTAAAGTTTAATTGATTGTACAAAGTCATACTACTAAATAACTACTAATCGCAAAAAAATATTTACATTAATTAAAAAAAAAAAAAAAACCTAAACCATACTACTAAATAACTAACATTCGGTTAGATTACAATTGTCACACGGAAGTATATAGGAAGGGGGACAAAGAGGGTCAACACATGCGATGAATCGCCACGTGTCCACAATGGGGTACGTGCATGCGACGAATCCACCTAACACACCTTGTAACTAAGCTTACGTGGAACTCTCGATTTCCATAAACGAAAAAGATTGAAATGAATCTAATTCATTGTGTCCCCGATTTGTCTCTGTCTAATTGTCAGAGAGAAAAAAGATTTGTTCATGAGTGTAATTGATTTTGCATTGGTCCAAACTGAAGAGTCTCTCTAAGCTATTCCGAGGGTCTGGTGGACAGAGATTTAACAAGCTCCAACCCTTTCTTATCCCTAATATTGTCTCCCTCTCTCTCTCTTTAAACCCTACCTCAAAGTTTTCACATGATTTTGTTTTTGGAAGTGTCTCTCTCCATATTTTTGTTTCTTAGTTTTCTTTTTTTTTGAAAAAAAAGGAGGATGGTTTGATGTGAGACGACTAAAACGTGTACAAAGAAAAGAGGGTAATTAATCAACACGATATTCCTTTGAATTAGATACGTGAAGTAGCTGAAACGTTGAAGTTTTAAGCTATATATATATTTTCAGTCTAGTCGACTTAACTTAAATGAGACTTAAACGAGAGGAGCCTATCAAAAACATACACTATATCCTTTTATTATGTGTCAATAAAATATACAATGCGACGGGATATATATATGACCCGGTGCCATGATTTCCATATTGAGTTTCTGCTAGATATCTTAAGTTACAGTACATTGTTTGCGAGGGTTTGCTGGAGACGAGTTATGTATGTATCTTTCTAATTTTATCATATGTATAATGTATTGTCGGTGATATACTTTAAATGTATGATTTTAAAAGCCATAATTATTTCATTAACTACAAACTACAAGTCTACAATGCAGAGCTTCCCGTTGATGATGGTTAGTAACTTTTTTAGTTCATGACTAAAATATTAAAAACAATATAAACTAATCTACTCTATGGGTCTACCCTCTGATATGACATGTATAAAACCATTAAACAATCTCCTACTATTCTTTTGGAAGTACAAACCCATATATAATCATGATATCTATCAGGGGGAAAAGTTGGTTTACCCTTAAAACTTATAAGAATATATTATAAAGGGATTTTATTAAAATAGTGTTGGAAAGTGGAGTTCAATAAATTACCTTTTCAGTGTTAATCAACAATCAGCCGTTTGGTCTCATTTCACCTTCTCGTGGATTAAGGCAACGAGACTCTCTGTCCCCATTCCTGTTTATCCCGTGCACAGAAGGTTTGACTCACCTTCTCAACAAAGCTAATCTTAAGGGTTCCTTGAATGGCATAAGTTTTTCAGATTCTGGACCTGAGATTCATCATATTTTATTTGCAGATGACAGTCTCTTTCTGTGTAAAGCAAATAAAGATCAGTGTGAGGAGCTAAAGAGGATCGTAAAGGTCTATGGAGACGCAACAAGTCAGTTAATTAATCTGTCAAAATCTTCTCCGACTTTTGGTTCAAGAATTGATGAGAGCATTAAAGATGAAATTAAGAACTTATTTGGAATTCTTAATGAAGGAGGAGCAGGTAGTTATTTGGGGCTTGCAGAGTGTTTCAGCGGTTCAAAGATAGATATGCTTGGTTTTATCCAGGATAGACTCAAATCAAAGTTAACAGGATGGTTCGCTAGAAGCCTCTCCTTGGGTGGAAAGGAGATTCTGCTCAAGGCTGTGGCTTTGGCAATGCATGTTTATGCAATGAGTTGCTTTAAACTTCCTAAAACAACTATTGCAAAGCTTTCTAGTGCGATGTCGGATTTCTGGTGGAATTCTGTGGATCATAAGAGAAAAGTTCATTGAATTAGCTGGGAAAATCTATGCTTGCCAAAACCATTGGGAGGTTTAGGTTTCAAAAATATTGAAAGTTTCAGCCAAGCTCTCCTAGCAAAGCAAGCATGGCGTCTACTTCAGGAACCAGAGTGTTTATTTGCGCAAGTATTAAGAAGCCGTTATTTTGAGCGTAATGAATTTCTAGAAGCTTCTTTGGGGCAAAGACCTTCCTATGCTTGGCGGAGTATTCAATTTGGAAGAGAGCTTTTGGTCCAAGGTATTACCAAAAAGTTAGGTAATGGCAAAACTTTCAAGGTTTGGGTTGATCCTTGGATCAATGACAGTAGGCCGAAAGTCCCTTTGATGAAAAATTGTCTCATTGATCTTTATTTGACAGTTAATAACTTACTGGAGGTTAATAGCTCTGTGTGGAATCATGATAAACTAGTGGAGCTTTTCTTCCTTGAGGATATTGATCTGATTTTAAAGATGAAGCCGATGTGTAATCAAGATGATTTTTGGGTGTGGAAGCATAATAAGAGTGGCTCATTCTCGGTGCGATCTGCATACTGGTTAGCTCATACTACACTCAAAAAGGATCTTTTTGCTAATGCTGCTATGCTCCCTTCCTTAAATGGTTTAAAGGAAAAAGACTGGAACCTCTTAACAGCTCCAAAGATTAAAGCTTTCGTTTGGAGAGTGATAAGTGAAGCTGTTCCTGCAGGGACAAATCTAATCAAGCGAGGTATGAAAGTTGATTCCCGATGCCAAGTTTGTGGTGATGAAGGTGAATCCTCTAATCATATTCTGTTTACTTGCTCTTTAGCTAGACAGATTTGGGCCCTCTCTGAATTTCCTTTACCCTTGGGAGGTTTTCATCCTGATTCTATCTTTGTGAATCTTCACTTTTTAATGTTGATGGGGAAAAACATAAAAATCCCATTGATAATCAGAAGATCGTTCCCATGGACTTTATGGTTTTTTTTGGAAGAACAGAAACAAGTTCATCTTTGAAGGTGTTAACTTTTGTCCTAGGGAAACGGTAAACAAGATTAGAGAAGAAGCTAATATGTGGTTTTTGTCTCAAGTGGTGGAATCGGAGATGAGAAATCCGAGATTTTCAGGGAGTTTTTGTAAAGATTCTCGATGGAAACCTCCTACATTTCCATGGGTTAAATGCAATGTGGGGCTTTCTTGGAAAAAAAATTGGCATTTGCCAGGCGTTTCATGGGTTTTAAGGAATCATGAAGGCGAGGTTTTATTGCATAGTAGGAGTGCAATAAGTGGTATAACAAGTTTAGACCAAGCAAAATTTCGGTGTTTGGCATGGGTGTCTCAAAGTCTGATTTTTCATAGATTGAATCAGGTTATTATTGTGGCGGAATTTCCCTGACTTGATTGGTGTTTTGGATAGGCCTAAGGCTTGGCCGTCATTTAAGCTTGAGGCTGGAGCTTTGCTTTCTTCTTTGAATCATATTGGTGAATGGAAAGTTGAAGTTGAAGCTCATCATAGAAATAGAGGTGCATTTCTCATTGCCCAAAGTGTCATTTTGCAGAATCGATGGCAGTCTTATGTAGCCATTGGAGCTCCTTTTTGGCTTTGTGATATTTTTAACTCTGAGAAATGTTTGGCCTCTGTTTCGGGTTTTTAGTTTGGTCTCGAATTGTAGTTTCCTGGGTTGAAGGTTTTTTGGGGATAAATAGCGGGTGTTTTTGAGGTTTTACTATCCTGTGTTTCAGAGTTTGGTTGATTTTCTGGAGTATGGTCTGTAATCATACCAATGTTTCAAAGTAATATTCAAGTTGAGAAAAAAAACAAAGACGAAGTCCGTAGCGAGGCCGGCCGCAGGTTAAGTCTATGTTTACGGCTCTATTTATATATTATATATATATATATATATATAATATTGGTTTTTATAAGTGGTTCTCTTTTCTTCCACCAGTTCACGAGTTCGAACCTTTGCTATGTTAAAACTTTTTTTAAATAAATCCAACCAATCCTTTTTTCAATTTGGATTTGTAGCCTTCAAAATGTCAGGGCGGGGTATGTCTGTAGTGTAATCTTCTCTGAGAAGCAGGGTGTTTGTGTGCGACCTCTGTGTTTGTGTGCGTCCTCTGTCACTCTTGCTATCTTATACTCTGTTTTCCTTTGGTCCTTTGTTAGGCTTGGGCACAGTTTGTAGCCTGGTTTTTACCGTTACATTTGTTTTGAACTCGTTATTCTTTTTTAATAGAAATTTCTTTAGACGAACACTAAACAAAAAGATGTAATGTATCATTTAAATTGTATCACAAAACTAAATGATATTATTTTGAATTAGTTATTTATAAGTGAAACAAATATACATAGCTTAACATCAATTATGATAATTGATGTTATAATTAACTAGTTTGATATCAATTCAATAAAAGTGATATAAATTTTATTAGTTTGTATGACTTTAAAAAATGATATTAAAATATAAATTTACATCAATTAGGTAATCGATGTATTTATTAATTTTTGTTAACATCACTTCTAACAATGATGCAAAATTAACATCAATAAAAACTGATGCTAATAAAAATTACACTAATAATACAAACATAATTATGTGAATTAGCTTCAATTATTAAAACTGATGTAAATGTTTTGTTTTTTAACATCAATTTATTAAAAATGATGTTATTTTATCTTAACTTGTATTATTTAATACATTTTATACTAAATCAAACTACTTTACATCAATAAAACAATAGACATATATATGTTAAATTTTTATATTTTATTATATAGTATAATATATTGTACATGATATATATGTATTATTCATATGTTCACTACAAAAAAGACTGATTATATCAATTAAATAGTATCACAAAATTAAATAATTTTATTTTGAAATACTTATTAATAAATGATATAAAATAAGTGGTTTAACATCATTTATGTTAATTGATATTGTTATTAACTAACTTAACACATGTTCAATAAAAATTGATACAAACTTATAATTTGCATCATTTTAAAAAAATTGATACAAATTATAAATTTACATCAGCTAAATAATCGATGTAACTAATAATTTTGGTTAACATCATTTAGAAAAATGATATAAAATTTATATCAGTTAAAACTGATGTAACTAACTTTTTTTTACTTTGTCCCACATTGCTAATGGATGAAAAAGTGAAAGAGAAAACATGTCTATATATATTGAAACTTAAATATCTAATATTCATATTTCTTTGTGAATAAAATTAATTTTTTAATTTGGTTTTAAC
The DNA here is from genome assembly GCA_020283515.1 of Alliaria petiolata. Classification (NCBI taxonomy): domain Eukaryota; kingdom Viridiplantae; phylum Streptophyta; class Magnoliopsida; order Brassicales; family Brassicaceae; genus Alliaria; species Alliaria petiolata. Next base: position 23,688,933 of record JAHZTW010000004.1, on the reverse strand, counting down.
CAATAAGATTAATTTTTTTTTTGATTTTAACAAATAAGATTAATTATATAAAAATAAATAAAACAATTATTACAATCAATTATGAAAACGCGCATAAATTTAACATCAATTATGTACAAGTGATAGTAATATTTTAAATCGAATATTTTAAATGATACAAATATTAAGTCAGTTATTGTAAATGATACAACTATTAAAATCAGTTATTAAAATTGACGCTAATTTTAATATCAATTATTATAATTGTCACAAATACTAACATTATTTTTAAAAATTGATGTAAAAGATAACATCAGTTTTTTTGTAATTGACACATATTAAAATCGATTATAACAATCGATGCAAAAATAAAATATATTTGCATCGATTGATAACTAATTGATGTTAATTATTTGCATTACTACATTCCGAGTCATTTGTCTAAGTGATGTAAAATTTGTTTGCATTAATTATAAGTAATGGAAAAATATAAAATAAATGATATAACACACTTTGTAGTGGAAAAACATAATAATGGCAGACTTAATAATTAGTTGGTCAACTTATTGTTTGGGTCATAGACTTATTCCCCATTGGTAGGTTTAATAAACGGACAATAGATTTAATATATATTCATAGATACTTGTTTAATAGACTTATTTTTGTGAAACAGTTAAAATCTTTTGGAGTAATAGATTTTTAATTAGATTGATAGATTTAAGCATATGTTCGCTCTCTAGTGGATGAAACTCCCACCCTACATTCATCGATTATTTCAAATACACGATATTCACTTTAGAGAAAAAAATTCAACAGTTTCGAGAATCTGAAATCCCGCCATTTGAATATTTTAAATTTTTTTTATCAACATTTTAATATAGTTTTTATGCAAATTTTTCCCCTAATTATATTAATTATTTCATCTTTTGTTAATTAAATTTTAGATGACACTTGTATTAATTTTTAAATTTTTACTTACTATAAATTTATTAATTAATTTTAAAATTATCACATGTTTTAATATGATTGGTAAGAGATTTTAGAATGTAATTTTGTTTCACATTTGTATTTGTTTTCAATTTTTGACAATCTGAGCCCATATGTTCTTTAAGGCCCAATGTGAGTTACAACTTGTCGCTGGTGAACCATATTACCCTTAAAACACCGAACTTCTCTCTTTGGAAATCGGTTTGAGATTCGAAAACCAAGAACCGGTTTGTTTAAATCGATAAACACAAGTGGATTCTGGAAATCAAAATCCGGTTCAAGATAAATCCATTCATTTCCGCAGAACAACGACATCAAAGTATACACAGAACGCGTATCTGTCTTGTCTGCCAAGCAGTTTCATAAACCTCTTTGCATATTCCTCTCTCTCCATCATAAACAAAATATATTAAAAACCCAAACTTTATCTTTCCCGTGCCATCAGAAACCCTAATCCCCCCCCTTCTTATCTTGTTTGTTTGTTTGGTTCCTTCCCCATTTGATTCGATTTCGCTAAACCGGAGGAAAAAAGAATAAAAGTTAGCATTTTTCCTTGTTCTAGCTCGCTCAGATCTTCGATTCGCCATTTTTCTGAATATTATGCGAGATCCCTTCTGTTCATAGTGATTTATTAATGACGATGATCTTCTCTAAGCTTGGCCGTTCCATCTCTCGTTCTAAGGTCCGTTTCCGGTTTGTTGATTTCTTCTCAGATTCGTGTGTTTTTTTTTTTTTTGCTTCTCTCCTGATTTTTGTTCTGGGGTGAAATTAGGGGTTGCTGTACGGTGGTGGTGTGAGATCGGCGAGGCTGCTTGCTCCGCCGGCTATCGAGGCGGCGTCCGTTAATCAAGTGGAAGGTGGATTAGGGTTACTGAGGCGGCACTTTGCTTCGTTAACTGCTCGAAAGGGATTTGTCAGCAATGATTTAACCGGTGTTTTCGCTAATCCAAGGATTCGTCGATTCTTCTCCGACGAAGCCCCGAAGAAGAAGAGTATGTCGCAAAAAAAAAAAAACCTTTAAAACTTTTATTATTTTCAAATTAGTGTGTTCTCATTAGTGTTTTTGTGCTGTCTGCATTACTTCGATTTTTGCAGATTATGAGAACTATTTTCCTAAAGATACAAAGCAAGAACCCAAGAGTGACCAGAAATCAGATTCTAAAGGTGAACTAATTTCCTCCTGATTTAAGGATTTAAATTTCTTTCATAGAGTGTTTTGCTTTGGAGGTTAGGGAAAAGCTTTAAGCTTTTTGGCTTTCTCATTTGTTTGTGATCCCTTATGCGAAATGTGAATACAACGTTACCATCAGTGTTTGCGGAGGAAAGTGAATAGACCACTGAGTTTTGTTTGCGGGATTGTTGAATTTGTCCTGGAGTGCTTTGCTTTTACGTTTTAGTATCGATAAGGATGGTTAGTAAAATCTTTGAGCTTTGTTATTGACGATGTTTTATCTGTTTATACCCGAGGTTAGTAAAAGCTTTGAGCTTTGTTATCGACAATGGTTTATCGGTTTAAGGATTTCGATTTCTTTATCTCCTTTCATAGAGTGTTTTGCTTTGGAGGTTAGGAAAAGCTTTTGGCTTCTCATTTGTTTGTGATCCCTTAACTCCAACGTATTTCCTTTTTTCGTTATGTGAAATGTGAATACAACGCACCAACAGTGTTTGCGGAGGAAAGTGAATAGACCTCTGTGTTTTGTTTGTGGGATTGTTGAATTTGTCTTAGAGTGCTTTGCTTTTACGTTGGTTAGTAAAAGCTTTGATTTGTTTTCGAGGATGGTTAGTAAAAGTTTTGAGCTTTGTTAGCGACAATGGTTTATCCGTTTAGTGTGAGATAAAGCTTTGGAGGTTAGTAAAAGCTTTGAGCTTTGTTATCGACGATGGTTTATCCGTTTATACTGAAGTAGCGATTATTCTCTCTGGCGTTGCGTTATTTTAACTAGTAAGATATGCTTTTGGTTTGCGGAGGAAAGTGAATAGACCACTAAATTTTGTTTGTGGGATTATTGAATTTGTCAACTGTTTTTACTCAATAAGATGGTTGATCAACAAGAGTGTTATAGTTATTTATATGTTGCAGTAGTCATGACCTGAGACGTCTTGTGTTGCTCAACGGAGAAACAGCCATTTACTAATGTGTTGGAAATTCTGAGATCTATTGATTGTCTTGAGACTATATGGAATTTCAAATCATCTTGACGACATTTTTTTCCTCCTTTTACAGCAGTCTGGATTTTTTTTCTCTTTCAGTCTTCTTGTTTTGAAACCTGTTGGCGCTACTGAAGGATTCTAATAATTAAAATATGTTTTTTGTTGCAATACAGATGGTTCAGAGAAGAATGAAAATGAGAACTTGGGAGATATGTTCATGAATCGTTTCCAGAATCTGCTAATTCCTCTGCTGGCTCTTGCTATGTTCTTTTCTTCTTTCTCATTTGGCTCTGGAGACCAACAACAGGCAAGCATTATTTAAGCTAAACTCTGTGACATTCTATACTAATATCACATCTTGTCTATTTTGTCCCCTCCTCCTATGTTTTCCAAACTAATATCCTTTTTTCTCGTTTCAGATTAGTTTCCAAGAGTTCAAAAACAAGCTTCTCGAGCCTGGTCTTGTTGACCACATAGATGTTTCGAACAAATCCGTGGCGAAAGTCTACGTGAGAAGCACACCGAAAACTCAAGACGTTGTTGACCACGGCAACGGTAATGGAATCTCAGTTCCTGTCATAAAAATTGGTGGTCAGTATAAGTACTACTTCAATATCGGTAGTGTCGACTCTTTCGAGGAGAAGCTCGAAGAAGCTCAAGAAGCGTTAGGCGTTGATCCCCACGAGTTTGTTCCCGTCACCTATGTCTCTGAAATGGTCTGGTATCAAGAGTTCATGAGGTTCGCACCGACTATATTGCTCTTGGGCACTCTTATCTATGGCGCTAGTCGGATGCAAGGCGGATTAGGCGTAGGAGGAACCGGCGGGAAGAACGGCCGCGGGATTTTCAATATAGGCAAAGCCACAATAACGAGAGCGGATAAAAATTCCAAGAACAAGATTTATTTCAAGGATGTTGCTGGATGCGATGAGGCTAAACAAGAAATCATGGAGTTTGTGCATTTCCTCAAGAACCCTAAAAAGTATGAAGATTTGGGCGCTAAGATCCCGAAAGGCGCGCTTTTGGTCGGTCCTCCTGGTACCGGGAAGACCCTTTTGGCGAAAGCCACCGCGGGGGAATCGGGCGTGCCGTTTCTGTCAATCTCCGGCTCAGATTTCATGGAGATGTTTGTTGGTGTTGGACCTTCGAGGGTGAGGCATCTGTTCCAAGAGGCTAGACAATCTGCGCCGAGCATTATCTTCATAGACGAGATCGACGCCATCGGACGGGCGAGAGGACGCGGAGGTCTAGGCGGCAACGACGAGCGGGAGAGCACTCTGAACCAGTTGCTTGTTGAGATGGACGGTTTCGGTACGACCGCTGGTGTTGTGGTGCTCGCTGGGACCAACCGGCCGGATATTTTGGATAAGGCTCTGTTACGGCCTGGCCGGTTTGATCGCCAGATAACCATTGATAAACCGGATATCAAAGGCCGTGATCAGATTTTCAGGATTTACTTGAAGAAGATCAAGCTCGACCACGAGCCGTCGTACTACTCTCAGAGGCTCGCGGCTCTCACTCCGGGATTCGCCGGAGCTGATATCGCGAATGTCTGTAACGAGGCGGCTCTTATCGCTGCTAGACACGAAGGAGCTACGGTTACGATGGCGCACTTCGAATCCGCGATCGATCGTGTTATTGGTGGTCTTGAGAAGAAAAACAGAGTAAAATGCTCTGCTCTCCCCCTTTTGGACAACTTTTGCAATTTGAGAAAATGTGAATCTGAATGTTTTGATTATACGAACAGGTGATTAGCAAATTGGAGCGTCGAACAGTCGCGTATCACGAGTCTGGACACGCGGTTGCGGGATGGTTTCTGGAACACGCGGAGCCATTGCTGAAGGTGACCATCGTCCCACGCGGCACGGCCGCGCTCGGGTTTGCTCAGTACGTTCCAAATGAAAACCTTCTCATGACCAAAGAACAGCTCTTCGACATGACTTGCATGACCTTAGGTGGCCGTGCAGCCGAGCAGGTATAACTAGTACTCAGGTTTTCGTTTTCCGGGTCGGTTTCAAGAAGTTATATAAGTTTTCTTGGTCCTTCTCAGGTATTGATAGGGAGAATCTCGACGGGTGCGCAGAACGATCTGGAGAAGGTGACGAAAATGACGTACGCGCAAGTGGCTGTGTACGGTTTCAGCGAGAAGGTCGGGCTGCTCTCGTTTCCGCCGAGGGACGATGGGTACGACTTCTCTAAACCGTACAGCAACAAAACCGGCGCCATCATAGACGAGGAGGTTAGGGATTGGGTGAGCAAAGCTTACGAGAAGACCGTGGAGCTGATCGAGGAACACAAAGAGCAAGTGGCTCAGATCGCCGAGCTTTTGCTGGAGAAAGAGGTGCTGCATCAGGATGATCTTCTGAAAGTTTTGGGCGAACGACCGTTTAAGTCGGCCGAGGTGACCAATTACGACCGGTTCAAGTCTGGGTTTGAAGAGAGTGAGAAGGAGGAGAAGTCCACCACGACGGTTACGCCGCCTGTGGTGGATGAAGGAGCTCCTCCGCTTGAACCGCAGGTGGTTCCGACGTAAGAGTGTGTGGCTTCACTGTTACTAATTGTAAATTTAATCAAGAAATGGAATAATACAATTACGAAAAATGAAAACAAAAACACTGTTTTATTCTTCAATGTTTTTAGTGATGGGAAACTTGTTAGCTATGAATAATTTTGTTTTCTAAATTATTTCTTCTAATAAGATTTTGTTTTTTTTTTGTTTAACTTTCTCCATGCTAATAGTGTGTTTTGTAATAAATGATGACTACCTTCCTATATTTTACCAAAACATCAGAAATTTACTTTGAAAAAAACTTGTTCTAATGATCCCAAGATCGAATGGATGAGAAAGCTGTGTATATAAATTCCATCCAAGCTGTTCCCAGGAATTGGTGAGATAATAATTTATAAATGAATGCTTAAAACAAATAAATTTTTCTTCAGCAGATGATTAAAAATTTAAAACCCTTGTTTTTTGCTTAACCCTTGAGTGAATATTTCTTCCCAGTGAACACTTGAAACTTAGCTTCATCGGATTTTGTCGAAGTCTCTTGCTCGATGTTGTTCTTTGGATCAACCTATACATTTTTGAAGCAATACAACACAATTAGTTATCTTTATAATGGATTAACGGATGACTAATTTTGGATCACATGAATTGAAAAAACAAAATCTAGAGAAGAGACATTATTACCTTCGCAGTTGGTTTGCTGTTTGAACCAAAGACGAGCTTTCCTGTTTTTTGCCGTGGCGTGGTGCTTGAAAACTTCTCATCGTCTTTGCCATTCTCAGTTGGCTTTTCTTCTTCTTCAGTTGATTTCGTTTGTGTTTTGCCATCCAAACGTTTTCCCGATCCAGTGAACGGTGTGAATTTGGGAACTTTGCTTGTTGGTTCCTCTTCCTCCACTGCAAGGAAGCAACAATGAGAAAATAAACTCTCAAGGAAGAACGATATCGGACAATCGACAGAGAATTTCCCTAAATAGACTCAAAGAAAGAAACCTTTGCGGGATCGTTTGTTCGAGGGACTCAGCTTCTGTGGCTTCTCAGGCTCTTTGTAATCAAGAGGAGGATCGAAATCAACCTCACAATCCGTCTCTATAACACTCACAGCTGAAGAAGGTTTTGCATCAACCACATCGATGATATACTGCTTGTTGTTATACGGAACCATGATCGTATCACCAATGGTTAAGCAAGAGTAGCTCCTAAGCGCCGTCTCCAAGCTGCAAAGCAAAGTAAGGAATGTCCCAATAAGAAAAGAGATTCTTCGGGGAAAAAAACAACCAAAAAACAAGATTGAGTTTTCAAAAGAGGTGACAAACATGGCTTTCGGGTTTGAAATGTCCAAGAAATCATGTGTGTGAGGCTGCAGCTTGAGGAAAGTCGCTTTCACCAAGCTTGTATTCTTGATTTTCACAATGTCTCCTTCTTGAAGAGACATGTTTTGCATCATCTGCCAACAAAACAAAGATCATCAGATTCAAGAAAAACAGTGAAAGAGAAGACAAAAGACAGAAAGAACGATGAAACTAAGTATGTGTACCCAATACGGCAAGTAAACTACGCCTTCGTCTGCTGTGAATTCAAGTACGCCGCAATGCGTAGTCTTCTCGGTAGAATCGTTACTCAGTTGAAACAGCATCGGGTATTCGATATGCAAAGAAGCTGAGAGGATATGGATTCAGAGACCAGAGATATAACAAAAAGTAAAGAGAGAGATACTGAAACGATATAGTAGAGAGCTGATGACTTACCAAGACGATTGAGAGCAGAAGGAGGCATGATAACTACAAAAGATCACAGATATTATAAGTAATGGTTCAGAGAAATATCAAAACAAAGTCTTAAAAGAAACCATCTAGAGAGTAAACTTACTTTTGCCACCGTTCTCAAGATGTGCCTGCATTTAAAATTGTCTGAAATTAGAATGTTTTTTTTTTTTTCCTTTTATAAATCACGCATCAAAGAGGGATCAAACAATATGATTTTGATTAAAGAAAAAACTGACCTTGTCAATGAATGTGACTGGGTAACAACGGTACCACTGCTCGAAGCTAGAATCATCTCCATTCATCTCCACTGCCACAAAATCAAACAACTCGTGAAAGTCAATAACAACGACAAAAGCTTCAGAATCAAACTCTATTAAGTAACAACAGAAGCCATTGAGGCAAATCATCGAAAACCTTGTGGGCACAAAATAAACAAAGCAAAAAAAAAAAAAAATTTAATAATTGGTTTTTCGAATTTCAGAATCCTCGTTCGATGTTCAAATCCGAATTTCAACTGACAAAATTTTTCAATTCAAACTTCAAAACCCAGAAAGATAAGATCCCCACAGAGAAAAAAATCAGAGGCGATCATCGAAAAAACTTTTAAAAAGAGGGCTAAATCCAAACTTATGAACGTTATAGTAGATGAATCCAGATTGAGTAAAGTAACTTGACACAAAAGCGAAAGATGATCGGGACAATCTTAAAGGACTTTTTAAGCTTTAAAGTTTAAACCCAACAGACGAAGAACGATGAAGTTTAACTAGAACTTGATCAAACCGTACCGAGAATAACGTAAACAAAACGATCTGATTCTAGGGTTTTTTTGAAGCTCGAAGATGGTAGAAAACTTTGGATTCTTTTAGTCAATGAGCAGATCGGAGCTGAAAAATTGGAAAGTTGTTTTGATTCAGAAGAGATTACTTTTATAGGTTTTATACGAGGATCGTATGTATGCAGGTGTATACACGTGGTGTGTAATAATTGGGTTAAGTAATCCTACGTGGAATTTAATTCTAAAAGGTTATTTATTAAATGAAACAAGAAGCTTTCGATCGGGACGATCAGTACAGTCCATATCGGTTGAGAAGTTATATTTTTTTAAAAGGAAAGTCTATTGAGAATTTATGTTTTTCCCGAATTTGTTGGAAAATGCAATATATTTTTAAGGCAATATAACTGAATAACGTAAATATTTTGCTTTTTTTTTTTGCTATACAGTTACAAAAAACAAATTCGGGATCACACCCAAAATAAAATTTATCTACACAATTAAATAAAAGATTATTTCATAATAGTTCTAATATATTTTTGTTGTAAAAGCTGATATTTTAAATAACGGTTAGAATCCCCAGGTTCACTTATCATGTTTAAACTTTTCACACATATACTGTATAATATATATATTTTTAATTATATACATTGGAAAAGAATTTGAGCTAAAAATTCTTGAAAACCCTATTAAATGTAGGAAAATTACACTCAGTAGCTATATTAAAATCAAAATTAATAGAATTGAAGACAAAATAGTACAGAATTCCGGATAAAATAGCACAGAACGAAATAGTATAGAACTCCAGACAAAATAGTATAGAACTCCAGACAAAATAGCACATAACTCTATCTTTTATCCTAAAAAATAAGCTATGGTTATTCATTACATTTCTATTTTACTATGACTATATTCTTAATTTAAATGTTCAATATGGTTATTGAGCTAATTGACCCAAATGTATTCCTAAACTTACATGATTTTTGTTACAAAACTACGATTTTTGTTAAATCGGATCTAAGTGACTACTTTATCCCAACTCTAGATCCAATAATAAACAGATTACGATTTTTTTGCTTAACATGCATTATGTCGGCTTTGATTCTGAGTGATAACAAAACGATATTATTAGTACAAACCACTAGGCTATGTATTCCGGTTTATAGAGCTCTGGTTCTTTTTTTTATAGAAAAGTATCTTAATTTATTGACCCAAAAAAAAAAACTCTAACAAACATAAGTTTGTATTTATTTATATATATAATAGGGTTTTTAATGTTAAAACCCCTCAATTAAAGATGGTTCGGGTAGAAAACCCCGGACTAAAGATTTAATATGCAAACCCCCAAAGTTATTGTCTGTTAATGTTTTAGCCCCTTCGTCAACAGTGTCGTCAAATCAAAACGCCCTGTTTTAATTTTCTCAAAAAACAACACGACAAGTGCTTTAAACAACACGATGTTTTAATAAAAACAGCAAGATGTTGGTAAACTCGACTTCAAACCTAGTCTAATCCTCAAATTCATCTAAAAATCTCTAATTTCATTTGGCAACCCTAAATAACGAACCCTAACTTCAGAAATTGGGGCTTTTGAAGTTTTAATGTTTAGATACTCTATTGGGAAAGATTTAGAGTGATTTCCTGGGTGAATTAGAACAAAATTGAAAGATTACTCAGAAAATTGAGAGATAAACCGACAAAGGGTTTCCGAATTTCGTGATTTTAAATCGTTGTTGTATAGATTGGATGCTTGTGGAGCTTGCAAGATGTTCAGGTAACGGTGCTTACTCCTTCAATTTCGATTTTAAAGCTTTACTTTTAAGTTTTTGCATTCGTTTTCTAACCAAAGAAATCGGCCAATTTTGATGTATAGGACGATTTTTTTACGATTACATGTCGGAGGATACTGGGCAGGAGATGGGTCATACAATGGTGGCGAAATCAGACGTTGCAGAGTTGATTTTGAAAATCCGAGTTTAACAATGCTACTAGATATGGTTTTGTGCGAGGGTTTTACAGAAAATATGAGTAAGTTTTCTTACTTTCCATCTGGAATCGAAGATCAGAATCGGAAGGACTTGTGTGATGATAGTGATGTTGTAGAAATGGTGAATAATTCACTTGAGTTGGAAAGCTTGAATCTGTATGTCGTTAGGGCTGATGATCCCTTTTTAGATGATGTTCTTATCGGAGAAGATGAAGAAGAAGAGGAACCTAAGAGTGATGATGAGATGCCTGACTTTTATCGGGATGATTATGTTGACAGTGATGATTCGGATGATGGTGGTGATAAAACTGATTTTTATGTAGGCCAATCATTTGTTTCTAAAGACAAGTTCAGAGAAGCAATTGAGAAGTATTCTGTGAAAGAGAAAGTGAATGTCCATTTCCAGAGATCCGAAAGGAAGAAAGTAGCAGCAGCATGTGTAGCAGATTGCTGCGAATGGAGGATATATGCATCGATCAACAGTCGCTCAGAAAATTTTGTCGTGAGATCCTACAAAGGAATCCACAACTGTTACCCTTCAGGAGTTGTGGATCTCTACACTGCACCAAAGATAGCAGCTGACTTTCTGAATGAGTTTAGGACCAATCCAAAATTGATGGCTGATCAAATAATGCAGAGGTTGGCTCTCAATGGTCTTCGGGTTCCTAAGACAAAATGTCAGAGTGCAAGACAAATGATGTTACACATAATCAGCGATGAGTATGCTGAGCAGTTTACAAGGATGTATGATTATGTTGAAGAGCTGCGGACTACTAATCCTGGTTCGACGGTGATTTTAGGTACAAAAGATAGAGTTTTTGAGAAGTTTTACACCTGCTTTGAAGCTCAAAAAACAGGTTGGAAAAGTGCATGCCGACGGATAATTCATCTCGATGGAACGTTTTTAAAAGGGCGCATGAAAGGACAATTGTTGACTGCTGTGGGAAGGGATCCTAACAACTCGATGTATGTCATTGCTTGGGCGATTGTTCCAGTGGAGAACAAAATCTATTGGGAGTGGTTTATATGGTTATTGCGAGAAGACTTGGGTTTAGAGCTTGGAAATGCTTTTGCGTTATCCTCAGATCAGCAAAAGGGATTGATCCACGCTATTAAAAATCTACTCCCATATGCAGAGCATAGAATGTGTGCTAGACACATTTTTGCTAACTTGAAGAAAAGACACGGTCAGCTCCCACCTTTGCATAAGTTATTTTGGAAGTGTGCAAGAGCTTATAATAAGCAAGTATTTGAAAGAAGACTTGAGCAGATGAAAGGCATAAAACTTGCAGCTTATGAGGAAGTTAAAAGAAGTGTCGTCTCAAACTGGTCTAGGTATGAATTATGTCTTTTATTTTGTTTAGTTTTGTCTCTGGTTTACCACTGTTTTGTCTCTGGTTTACCACTGTTTTGTCTCTCGATTTGCTCTGCTTTTGCTTAGTATTACAATCTGGTTTAGTTTTATATTGGAGTCGAATGATTGCTGGTTTATTACAGATTAGTTTAGTTTTGTCTCATAATTTGCTTCTGATGCAAACATATAATGAGCGTAACAGAAGTTGATATAATCCGTATTTGCTTTGTTTTGACTCTGGTTTTTGATCTACTTTGTTTTGTCTTATTGCAGGGCATTTTTCAGTGATATTACAAAGTCTCCTGCTGTTGAAATCAATATTAGTGAGTCATACAATGCTGTGTTAAAAGAGGCTCGACGCAAACCAGTGATTGCATTGCTAGAGGACATTATGAGACATGTGATGTCTAGTAACCTAGTAAAGATCAAGGAGATGCGGAATGCTAAAGGCTTGATCACGCCAATGGCTTTAGCTATTATAGAGAAGCGAAAAAATAGTCTTAAGTGGTGTAAACCGTTTACGAATGGAAGAGGTTGGTATGAGGTTGATCATGGAAGAAATAAATATGTGGTATGTGTTCGAGAGAAGGTTTCTTGCACTTGCAGGTCGTATGATGTCAGTGGGATACCTTGTTGTCATATTATGTCTGCAATGTGGGAAGAGTATAGAGAGACAAAACTGCCAGAAACCGTAGTCTCAGATTATTATTCCGTTGAAAAATGGAAGCTTTGTTACAGCTCGCTTCTTTCTCCTGTGAATGGAATGGAATTGTGGGAAACACATAGTGATGTTGTTGTTATGCCTCCTCCAGACAGAATCATGCCAGGACGACCCAAAAATAATGACAGAATTCGTGATCCATCTGAAGCAGTTTCTTCTGACCAAGCAGTTCCTTCTGACAAAGAAATTCCTTCTGACACAGCAGTTGCTTCTGAGAAAGCCATTGTGGTAAGTAAATTTCAAGTTTTTTTTTTGTATTTTGAGATTCGTTTATAGTTCTTTCTTGTGTAATACATTTTTTTTTGCAGACATGTAGCAATTGCGGACAAACTGGACACAACAAGCGGACATGCCAGCAAGAGCCGGTGCCTAAGCCAGCCAATCCCAATCCGCCTCCAGAATTCCCTTCTTACCATGCCAACATTATAGTGGTAAATTGGATTGTCATTTTATATCATTGGATTCCTTTGATTGTTTGAAAATAGTAACACATCTCGTTTTTTGTAGACATGTAGCAATTGTCGACAAATCGGGCACAACAAACGCAAATGTAAGCTCGACCCGGTGCCTAAGCCACCTAATCTGCCTCGCGGAAGACCTTCAAAGAGACAAAAGATAATTGATGCTCCACGTTAGGATTTTGATGTTGCAACTCGAAATTATCTACTCTGGATTTTGGTGCTTTTCTTTTGGGTTTTTTTATGTTGTAACTTTCACTTTGGTTTGGAAAACAATCTTTGTTTCAGATTTTTAATGAATAGGATGTTCAAGTTTGGTTTTTATAACAGGTTTGGTCTCTTTTTTAAAATGTTAGTATATGCTTTGAAACATGTCTTTCTTTATCTTTTAATGATTACTCAATTGTCAACTAAAAAGACAGCAAATAGGAAACAACCAACAATGACACTAAATTATTACTCAAGTGATAACAAAAGTAAGGATACCAAATAGCAAATACAACAACAAATGGCATCAAAATCGAACATCATGACTTCTAAAACTTTTCTCTAAGACACTCGATCATACCAATCATCTCACTTATGTCTTTCTTCATATCAAGAATGTCTTTCTTTATATCGGCCAAATCTTTCTCCATCATAGACTGCTTATTTGCCAAAACATCAAATTCTTCAAGATGTGCTTCATCAAGCCACTTGAACACATGATTTGGACCAGAAATTGCACCACATCGATAAAACTTTCTGCCGGGGTTCTGGTTTGTTTTTGATTTTAGCACAATTGTTAATTCTCCACACTGACACTTCCTAGGAATTCCGGGTCCTAATTCCATTGCTGTCACGCCTAAATCAATTGATATTACGTACACTACAAAAACAAAACAACATATGAAACATCAATAAGAACTCGTTAAAACTGACAGCTACTCAGAGATTTGAAACCAAAGTTAAACAAAAAATCGATTTCAAACCAAATTAGAACCAAAAAACATTCTTGAATGAACAAAATTGATTTTCAGAGCAACCACAACAAAATCGATTTTCAGAGCAACAAGAACTAAAACTCAGATCGATTTTACAATCTCTTTTCAAATGAAGAATTGCTGGGTAGAATCGAGATACCTGAGCTTTCAATTTCGTTTAAGTGAGAACCCTAGCTTTCAATTTCGAGTATTCGTCGTTTCAAATCGATTTGGGGATTTTTCGCAGCTGTCTGTGTCGTTTTTTGACAAAAGAAAAACGACGCATTTTGATTTTAACGATAATTAATTAAGTTTTAATAAACTGTTAACAGAGGGGTTAATACGTTAAAGAAAAGGTACTTGAGGGGTTTCGACATTAAATCCTTAGTTCGGGGTTTTCTATCCGAACCATCTTTAGTTGAGGGGTTTTAACATTAAAAACCCTATATAATATGTTGCATTAATATAAAAAATCAAGAGAGCCCACCATTGTTTTAAAAAGAAAGCCCAACTATAAGATATACATAAAACCCATAGTGAAACCAAAGGGTGATAAATAGAAACCCCCAAATTGGCATAGCCCAACCGATTGAGGAGTAAGATGGTTGAGGATCCGTGAAATCAGTGGAGAGATAACCACCACTCGAACCGGTTTTCTCTCGGTTTAGAATCATCAATGTTAAGCCAAGTCAATAATTGCTCTCACCTATTATCTCTGCTCTTTCTTCGTCAAATTAGTTGGAGTATTGAAGTTCAATATGGTTGGGAATTAAAGTTTGGATTTAATGGTTCACTTGGAAACATGTTTTCACTATTTTTGTTTTGTAGTTCAAAATCGATCCTTATACTCCTTAGGGATTAAATGTTTTTAAAATCGGAAATGTGACTGAACTTGGTATGACCGAGTTTGATGATATTTTTGACAATAATAGCAAAAATATATGATCAAAGTAATGATTTATAAGCTCATAGAAAGCAAAAAAAACAAAAAAAAAAGTCCTAAATAGTGGAAAGTGAAACACACTTAGACCGCGGAAAATAATACTATTTGTAATCTTTTTTTTTTTGCGCAACTATAATATTATTTGTAATCAAGATTCAAGAATATGACGTAAATGGCACATAAAACGAGGAAAACTGAGTTGTCCACAGGGTCTCTTTTAGCATGTGTAACTCGAGCAATCTAAGAAAACTTCAATTAAATATATAAATTAGGATCCAAATTTTTTAAAATTTCTTTTAGCATATTAAATATATCCCCAGTAAACAATTTAAACAGTGCCCTTAAATTATTTGAGACGTGCCTGGTTGTCAAATATATGAAACATATTGGAATGAAAATGAAAGAATATAAGAAAAAACGTTTCAACACTATGGTTGTGAATGGTGACCATATGAATTAAGGAATGAGGAATAACTTTTCATTCATTTTTTTACTATTTACAAGTAATATTTTTACATAAATTTATAAAACAAAAGTATTCCTTATTAAATTTGAGGATGAATAATAAATTATTTCTTTTTTCTATGTATTTTATTCTCATCCATTCTTATTATTTTGTTCATTTTTATTATTTTCCTTTTAATTCTTATATATATTTGAACGATTCTATTTCATAACCTATCTTCTATCGTCTACTCTTTCCTTGATTTTTAGTTTCCAGAAGATCGACAATGGGAGACAGAGACGACGAAGCAGAAGCTGTAGAGATGGTTCCTCTGCTAAGGGATCAAAATGCGGCGGCAGAGGAAGGCGGAGAAATATGGATTGAGACAAAGAAGCTATGGCGTATCGTTGGACCGGCCATATTCACCAGAGTCTCGACCAACTTGATCGTCGTAATCACTCAGGCCTCCGCGGGCCATCTCGGCGAGCTCGAACTTGCCGCTATCTCCATCATCATCAACGTCATCATCGGCTTCACCTTTAGCCTTCTCGTACACACACACACATATCTATAAACATTTTTCTGGCTTATGCTATAATGTTTTAACTTATGAAGAAACACTATATATATATATTTATATGCAGCTTGGAATGGCGAGTGCATTGGAAACGTTGTGTGGTCAAGCGTTTGGAGCGAAGAAGTATGACATGTTGGGAGTGTATATGCAGCGATCTTGGATTGTTCTGTTCTTTTGCTCCATCTTGCTTCTCCCTATGTTCTTCTTTGTGACTCCGATTCTTAAGTTTCTCGGCCAGCCTGATGATATCGCCGAGCTCTCCGGTACCATTGCTGTTTGGGTCATCCCTGTCCACTTTGCCTTTTCTTTACTTTTGCCTATCAACCGATTCCTCCAATGCCAGCTCGAGAATAAAGTATGCAAACAAAATCTTAATAAGTTGTTAAATAATATTTTGAGGTTTATTTTGGGTCACATTCCCACAGAATGGTGTGCAATTAGAGGGACGAGAGATACATAGCATAACTAAATAGGGAACAAATAGAGTAAGTGGTAATTAGAAGGAAAGATTTCTTTTCTGTTCTACATCTATAAATTGATTGAAACTTTGTGTATTTTACACTTCTCTTTTAAAATCCCAGGTTCACTTTTCTGTTCTTCTTGACTTCTTATAGATAAGATGATATATTTTTTCCACTATTTTCTTTTTTCATTGGTGATAATTATGAGGATAACATTTTTTCATTCATTTAGGTAATCAATCAATCACAAGATGGTTCTATGATTTCTTCTTGGATCATAACATTCACTTTGAAATCTAACGAGTGAACATTTTCTTGATATTAATATTGCTAAATGTATTTGGTTAATATATTATCTTACATTGCCACCAGGTGATTGCAATCACCGCTGGAGTGACACTTGTAGTTCACATATTTGTGTGCTGGCTTTTTGTGTACGGTCTCAAACTTGGAGTCATAGGGACAATGGCTACTGTGAGTGTGTCATGGTGGCTTAATGTCTTCATTTTATTTACTTACATCATATGCGGCGGTTGTCCGCGCACTTGGACCGGTTTCTCCATCGAAGCTTTCACCGGACTGTGGGAATTCATTAAGCTCTCTGCCTCCTCCGGAATCATGATTTGGTATTATTTGCTAAATGCCACTTGTGTCGCATTTTTCTTGATTTTAAAGATCTAAAACAACTTCTTACGGTAGATCTTTGTCGAGGCAGCTTGGAGTATTGGTATTATAGGATTTTAATTGTGATGACTGGAAATTTGGAGGATGCAAAAATTGCTGTCGACTCTTTGTCTATATGGTACGTCAAATTTATTCCTATCACATTTTTTTTTTATCGGCTTCCTATCACATTTTTCTATAAATTTTTTTTTTATTGAAAATTTTGATAGTTACAATTTTCATCGGCAGTATGTCGATAAATGGTTTGGAGATGATGATTCCACTTGCTTTCTTCGCCGGAGCCGGGTAACCAATCTATCATTTTTATAACTATCGTATGTCATGCATGTCGTCGGCACTTTAATATGTGTTTGATTTGGTTATAATGAAACTTCTTATGAAACCATATTTAAATTTTTAAAAAACACTTAAGATATATATATATATATATTTTTTGTTAGATATATTTCTTTTTCAATAGTGATTTAATTTGAATATATATGACTACTAGATCATCATAATTTCACGGAAAAAAATAAAGCCTACACAAATTAAGGTTGGTCACATGGCAACACATTCCATCTACAACGACTATACACAGGGCCGGTCCTGAAATTTTGGGGGTCAGAGACAATTTAAAAAATATGGGCCATAAAACCATAAAACATTAGTAATGGACCAACAAAAACTATAAAACTTATTACATATATATAAGAAAAATTATTCTCAAATAGACCAATAAATTTTGGGGACCAAGCCCAATGCCTCATTTGGTTTGGCTCAGGACCGGCCCTGACTATACACTTAACAACACCACCAATAGACTAATGTAGTGGCAGAGCTACTTCATTAGGAGGGGGTCATTTGACCCATGTGGCTTTTATAAAATTTTGTTTATATGTTTATTTAATTGGTATTTAGTTAATGATTTAGTTTGAAATGCTTATATTAACCCCCTTGTTCTTAGGTCAAATTTATTCATTGCACCCATTTTGTTAATTTATTTTTATATATGTATATTCTCTAAATCTTTTCATATTTCATTTTTTTTATATACATTAGATCCTACGTTTACCTAATATACCTTTGTTGGTAATAATTTTTTTTTGAAATTTTAAGAAATTAATATTATTATATTAATATTGAGCCCCGTAAAAATTATTTCTAGCTCCGCCACCGGACTAATGTATGGTGAGATGTGAAAACAAAAGAAAAATATGTTGTAATGTACATTTCTACATTTCTGCTAACCGTTTGACGGTTTTTGCCTAACCATGATGAAATCCATTAGTTTTGAGTAAAAACTAATTAAAAGGAAATGCAAACCCGATCCTAACCGATAGAACATATCCAATCCAACCCTAAAATAAAAACTCGAACTCAAATACATAAACTGACTAGAACTTAAATTATTCGTTTAAGATTTTGAGGACAAATAAATTTGTAGTCGGGTCGGGTGTGTTCTTTAGATTATGTTCAGGTTTCTTTTCTCTTTTTATTAATTGTTTACCAAACAAAGGAATTCGTCAGTCGTCACTGTTACTTAGACAGAAACCATCACGGTACTAGCGGAAATGAAGTTTACAACATTTTCTTAGTGTGGATATGAAACATGCACTTTTTTTGGTTTGGATGTGTAGCGATGTGTTAGATCCTAATTCGTGTAGCCAATGTGATTTTTAAAAATCTCATCATGAAATTTGCGTATGGCCAAAGAACTGTGTTGCCCTAAAAGTTGTTATACCCTGATTAATTATCTTAAGACCGGTTAGATCTGATTAAACCGAGTGAATAATACCACTAGTATTAATGATGAATCATCAAAATTTTACCAACTACTGTATACATATATATACTTTCAACTAGTATTAATGATGAATCATCAAAATTTTACCATTAAAAGTTATGCTTGCGTCGGAAGAAAAAATGTACTGTCCGTCCTAAGTTAGATTGCTAGTTTTGTACCACACTATTGGGTATGTGTATGTGTATGTTTTGTTATGCCATGTGTATGTATATAATAACAATAATTAACAAGAAAAACTATTTTTTTTTGTAGTGTACGAGTGGCAAATGAATTAGGAGCAGGCAACGGAAAAGGAGCCAAATTCGCAATGATTATATCAGTGACACAATCCTTAATCATAGGAATAATCACTTCGGTGCTCATAATATTTTTTATTGATAAAATCGGTTGGATTTTCTCTTCAAGTGAAACCGTTATAAAAGCAGTCAACGATCTCTCTATTCTTTTAACCTCTACGATTCTTCTCAACAGTGTCCAACCGGTTTTATCCGGTACGCCACACAATTTTTTTTTTACCACTAGATAAACCGAACCGGATCAACGGTTGTGTGTTGAGTGTTTTGAGTTTTGGTTAGGTGTTGCTGTTGGTTCGGGTTGGCAATCATTTGTGGCATATATAAATTTGGGATGTTACTATTTCATTGGACTTCCTCTTGGATTTGTCATGGGTTGGGTTTTCAAGTCTGGTATTAAGGTTAGTCAAATCTCCTTTATAAATTTGATATCAATATTGACTCTCTATTTATATATTGTGATTATATATGTTAATAGGGCATTTGGGCTGGTATGATATTCGGAGGAACTGCAATTCAGACATTGATATTGATTTTTGTTACTATGAGATGTGACTGGGAAAAAGAGGTAATTCAAAACTTTTTTTTTTGCGTTTATATATATGATTTATTTTAGGGATGATTTGGTGAATAACCATAATAAAAGAAAAATTTACAAAATAACCAAAAAAAGTAGAGAGAGATAGGAAGAGTAAGAGAGATAAAATGGTTAGTTTGTAAATTATTTTTTTTTAATGGTTATTCACCAAAAAATCTCTTTATTTTAAGTGTATGTCTTTTAATTCAATCGTCCGGTCCTTTTACAGGTACAAAATGCAAATGTTCGCGTTAAAAAATTGTCAGTCTCACATGCAAGAAATTGAAGATAGCATTTTAATTATAAGTAAAATATATATATATATACCATTTCAATCTCCCATGATTAATTGATTGAATTGGGCAACTAGTAGATCGGTGTATTGTAGTAAGGTTCGGCTTTCTAAACCGAAACAGGAGCAATGACCGATTTGTTTTCTTTATGAATGTGGCAATTTTTCTTAAGTTATTTACATACGGAATCGTTTCTTCGTTGTCTTTTTTTTTTTTTTTGAACATTTTCTTCGTTGTCTTTACGAATAAGGAATTAAACATAACTGAAAATTAATGACAAAAAAAACAAATTAAACTGTCAAAATTTGTATATATGTTCGCAGTGAGACGCCCTATCACTTGTAAAATGTTACGTATACAATTTAGCACTGCACATAAAAACCGGAATCAACCCAAAATAACCAGTTCGGTTCGGTTTCGGGTATGGCCAAAATATTTGATGGTTCCAGTACATTATTACTCGTGGGTATCTGTTCGGATCCGGGTATTATCCGATATCCGATCATATATCCGAATGACACGAAAATATTAAATGTATTAATTATTTTTTTGGTTTTGGGTATTAAAGATATATTTTTGGTATTTCGAGTATATATTTTTAAAAAAATTATTAGATTTCTGAATATATTTTCTGGTTTTAGATATATTTTCAGGTTTTCACATATATTTTAGGTATTTCGGGTGATAAATATCCGATCCAAACCATATCAAAAAATTTCAGGCATTTACCTGTTCTCAAAATTAAAAACCAAACCAATTCGGAACCGAATCGAAACCCTTATCAATTCCTAAATGAATCCAAAATCACTATATCCAAAGATCAGAAACCATCTGAATATCCAAATGCGCAAAATACATCATGAACGGTTCATACGTCAATCCCTTGGAGTCAACAAATGTTAACCATTCAGAATCCGATGTTCGAGATCCGTAAAATCAGTGGAGAGATAAAAACACCTATTAGATAAATATTCCTAAGACTACAAGAGTTGTTTTTGTAACAAAACTATATAACACTAAATTCACTAAGCAGGAACCCAACAAGAAGAAGCATAGAGAGTCCGACCTTTCCATCCTTGTAACAACCATTTACTATTTTCATCGACCACAAAGTCTTTATGATAACGCCATTTCTTCAGCTTTCCCCTAAACAACTCAACTAGCCCATCCTTAACCGGTTTCTGCCTAAACCCGGCCCTAACCATCCTCACCTGCCACTGCCTGTACGTCTCCGGTCTCTCGACCCGATCCGCCTCCTCGCACGCTATCACGTTCATCGCCTCTCTCCCGTAAAACTCCCTCTCGAACCTAATCCTCTCTTGGTTATCCCGAGGCAGCGTCGAGTCGAACATGTCGAAGAGCGCCGAGTAGTGGTAAACCGCTTCTTTGAACCGCGATGTGAAGAACGGCGCGTTGAAAGAACCGTTGACGATCGAGTGTGTGAAAACGTCAGGGTTCATTCTCCTTATCAGCTTCAAGAGAGCGTCTCTCGGACAATTCTCTTCCCCTCCCGTCTCGTCTTGAAGGTTCTTGAGCCTGATCCCGGCATTGACCGCCAAGACCTCGTCCGGTCGGATGTCGAGCTCGTCGATCCGGAGAGTTTCCCAGTCCTGAGACGCGATGGCTTTGTACTCGAACGGGACGTTAAACCGTTTACAGTACTCGGCCAACCTCCGTCCCGTCTCCTCGATTCTTTCCGCCGGACGAAGCCCACGCTGAGGCAGCTCGACGCCGGTGATCCGTAGCTTCCTTGGCGCGTCTTCCCGGTGGTCCGATATGTATTGAATGAACATCGGCCATTGGAACCCGTAGAGGATCCCGAAATCGACTATATGGAGAACCTCAGCGTCTTTAGCAGCGTCAAGAATCATCCTGAAGGAGAAGAAGTACATCAAGGTCACGAACGGAGACGAAGACAGATAGACTCGGTACGCTTTCAGCGTGTCCGCGGCTGTTTGTTTCAACGAGGTCAGAGCGGTGAAATACGTCTGGATCATGGCACCGGTGCTTCCCTGCAGACGCGCCTCGAGCGCGTTGGCGAAACAATGGGCTAGCCTCTGCGGGGCGTCGCCGAGAGGCGAGGACTGTTGCCTGATCTGCAAGAGAAAATCAAGAGCCGTGGTTTTATCGCCGGTGGAGATGGCTTGTGCACATTGAGTGAGGAGCGTACGGAAATCAACCACATGGCTCTTCTTGTTCTTCTTCTTGTTGCTCTCTCCTCTCTTCTTGCTGCTCAGAATCGCCCGGCTCTCGCCGTCTAACAACGTCTGCGGATCGCATTCTCCGTCAAGAAGCAGAGCCTTATCAAACATTTCCGTTATCTTCCCGTCTTCCACGTTCCCTGCAGATTGCTTACTGCTCCTGGTTTCCTCCTCACAATCAAGAGCTTCCCTTTCGTGATTCTTCTTTACTCTCGAGTGATCAGAGAACCCAATCTCTTCTTCTTTAACCGAAAATTCGCTTTTCTTGGTTTCAAGATTTATAACCCATTGGTCACTTTTGGGAAGTAACTTCCTAGCTTCTTCAAGCCCTTTCTTTAACTGTAAAGCTGACTCTGCTTCACTAAACATACTCTTGACAAGAATCTCATTCACAGGTGTTAGACCGTTTTTCGGTTCAGACGAATCAGCTGATTCGATTGTTCCTCCGCTTGCATCACCTGAATTGCAACTACTTCTCCAAAACTCTTCGCTAGTAGTACTAGTAATCATCGAATCAGCACTACTAAAGGACTGAGCTTGCGAATCAGTAATCACTTGCTGCAACATTTCTTCGGTTTTTCGTAAAGCCAACGAATCGTAGAACATGGATTGCTTATCCCCGACGCTCTCTTCCATAAGGATCTGGCTCACGTATTTCAACAAGGTTTCGGATGAAACGTTTTCATCAGATGGAAGAGGATCCCAGATTGAAGATGGATCGCCACCAAAATTAGGGCTCCGATCGAAATACTCGAAGCCTTCTTCATCAGAGAAGTTTGGATCCATTATCAATCAAAACCCTAATCGACAGAATTGGTTGCTCTGCAGAAAAAAACACCACATAGAGAAGCTACCCAAGAAGAACATAAAACAGAGAGGGTCAAGGTTAATAGAGTAATCAATCAAAGAGAAGAAAGATTCAAACTTTCTATTACATAAACAATGGAAGATCCCAAATACTATAATAGACGAGAGAAATTGAAATACTCATGTGAATAAAAAAAGAAAATATACACGGGGAAAACGGGAGATCGATGTCATTGCTTACCTCAGTGTGATACAATCTGATGTACGAGGTTAAAAGCAGTGATCTTTAGATTATTATTACAGATGTGATTTATGGTATGAAGACAGCTTCGGAAGTGCCAGAATGAAGTTTCCAGGAAAGAAAAGTGGTCGAGAGGGCGACAAGTCTTGTCTTGCGATGCGACTCGTCGTCTCCAGGACCAGAAGTCAAACAGATCTTGGTGGTGATTCTTTTGACTTTTCTCGTGTCTCTGTGAATTAATAAGGCTTAGTTTTGGCCCAATTATTTGTTCCATTGATTAGAAGTTCAAAACTTTTTGGGGGCCTTACTCTTAATATTCAAAAACTAGTTTATTTTCTTAGGTGTTATTGGTTTGTATATTTCAAAAGAGTTATAAGGATTTAGATTTTAAAATATTATAATTTTTTTTTTTCAATTTATCATTTTGAAGGTTTATTTTACATATCTTTTATTAAATCTATGTTTTCCATATTTTTAAAATTTTGTATATTTTTGTATCTATTTTCTTTTTTCTTTATTTTTATCTTCTTCTCTGTATTTTTTTATATAATTTGTTATCTTCTCGATTTTTTATTAAATATTTTGTTGTATCTTAAGATTTTATAGGTTAGAGTTAAGTGCTTAATTTATTCCATATCATTTTTTTGCACTTATACCAAAGTTTAATTACCGTAATTTATATGAAAATAAGGATTAAACCACTCAAAAATATAATGATATATTTAAAAATAAGTATTATATAATATTAATATATTTTTATTTTTAAAATTTAAATTAGAATTTCATCTACTTAGAATAATTTTTAAATAGTTGAAATCAAATTTAAGGGTTTTATGTATAGTTAATTGTACATGTGTTAATATTTATTTATGTTACTTGACGTTTTAAAAAATATATATATATATTTTTTAAAATTTATCATTTTGAGGATTTATTTATTTATGCGTTTGGGGCATAAGTTTATAATTAAAATACATATAAATTTTAAAAAGTGCTTCTAATTTAATATGTAAAATATATAGACAATATCATAAGTTTTTAGAGAGGATTGTCAAAGAGTATTCATGACATAAAGGGAAATAACGGGTTTCTTTTATTGAAAGGATTATAAGTTTGAATCCGTATGAATGCAAATAAGAGGATACAAATATTTTGTTTGGTTCAGATTTAATACAAATAAAATATTTTTTTGAAAATTAAATAATAAATGACACGTGGCATACTATGAGATGCTGAAGTGGCATGTCATTTAGACAACCATTAAGCTTTCATATAGTAGAAAATAAGAACACTCAAAAAATATAATGATATATTTAAAATTATGTATTATATAATATATATTTATTTATTATTTTTAAAAATTAAATTAGAATTTCATCTACTTATAATAATTTTTAAATAGTTGTATTCAAATTTAGTGGTTTTTATATATAGTTTAATGTACATATGTTAATATTTATTTATATGTTTAAAATTTTTTTTTTTTCAATTTATCATTTGAGGTTTTTTTATTTATACGTTTGAGCCTTTGAGGCATAAGTTTATAATCGATATACATATAAATTAAAAAAGTGCTTATAATTTAATATGTAAAACATAGAGATAATATCTTACATTTTTAGAGAGGGTTGTCAAAGAATGCCCATGGCAGAATGGAAAAAATAATTTTTTTTAATTGAGAGGGTTATGAGTTCAAATCCCCATGAATGCTAATAAGATGATAAAAATATTTTATTTGGTTCAGATTTAATTAAAATAAAATATTTTTAAAAAAATTAAATGAGGAAGTGACACGTGACACTCTCTCATGTGATGACGTGGCAGAAGCAGGAGAGTGCACTTCCTCTTTCATATAGTAGATTCTGCTGTTATTCAATTATGATTTTTCAAAACTATTTAAAAGTCAGGTGTTATTAGTTTATGAATTTATAACAAGTAATTTAAAATCTTTAAAAGTCTAATATTATTGGATTCATTATTTTATAAAGTCAATAAAAGTCTTGTGTTATTCAAAACACTTGAAATACTCTTGTGATACGATTCGAGATGGAGTATTGGGCCTGTGTTGGGCTTCTCATTAGTTATCATTTTAAGTCCATTATCTTTAGTATCTTCGTTTAGTATTTAGCTTGAAGTTGTCTTTGTAAACAAACCATCAGATTATTGATCATCAATGAACGAGAGTGGCTTCTCTTAATCAGCCATAACCTTCCTCCTCTTTCTATCCTTCTCATCTCATATTCTTCTAATTCTCACCTTCTTTCTTCTTATTTCTCTAATTTGGTTCTTTTACTTGATAGACCTATTTCGGGTCTTATCATCTTGTTTTGTCATTGTTTTAAAATTTGGTGTTATTGGTTTATTGATTTCATACATTTTTCTTCACATTCTACTTACCAAAGTATTGTATATTGATCAAGTATTATCAAAATTTTTCTATAATTATAAAAAAATGAAAATAGATGTACAGACACATATACTTATTTCAGTCACGATTGATAAATGAATATATGAACACACACCTATTTCAGTGAATTGCATCAACAATTTTGTTTTCTCTGGTCCTCATTTTTTTTTTCATGAATCTTCCATTAGCTAATTATATAAGTATAGATCATGATTCAATCAATAAGTAATTTAAAACAAAAAGAAAAGAAACATAAGATAGAATCAAAATAAAGAACCAAACCACACAATAAAAAAAAAAAAAATATATGAATACATAAACTGATAAACATAAATTAGAAGAAAAAAGAGGAGAATCTAGTATGTACCTGCAAGTTGAATAACTCGTCTAAATTTTGAGAGAATTTATAGAAAATGAGAAGTAAAAAAAATGATAGATAATAACAAATATAAATAAACAATATTTGAAGATAAACTCTACTAAAGTTTCTAATTATCTTTTAGTTAAAAAATCTATAATAATCTACAAAACTCTTTATAAATTCTAAAGTCAGTCTAAATTTCTTTTTAAATTAAGTAAACTCTTTATTTTTTAAAGTCATCAAAACTCTTTTCAAAGATACAAACCAATAACACCCCCTTAGTTAGGGTACAATTTTTTGGAAGATTGTATGTGTAGTGTAGTGTGATATATATGCTTTTTTGCAGCATATTAATAAAAGAAAACATGATGAGTATTTAATCATTTTTTTGTTGTATTTTCCTCATATTTTGCATATGTTTTGCTTATATTTGGCACATGTTTTGCTCATAGTTTTCATATATTTTCCTCATATTTTGCATGTGTTTCTTATTTTTCATCTAAGTTTTATATATACTAAGTAATTTGTCCGCGCCTTACATATTAATTGTAATATAAACGATTAGTCTAATCAAAAGAATGTGAAATTTACATATTTTTCTAAATTACTGTTCATACTCACTGATAGAATCCAAAATGAATTATATTCATTTTATGAAGCTATCAATTATCAATTATCAACTATTTTAATTTATTTAGACTAGAAGAGTATCCGCACTATGCGCGGATAACTTGTCGTACATTGTACTTGTCATACATTGTAAGTAATGTATCTTACAGTTAAAAGCGAATGTTGTTCCAAAATATCTCCTTCTAACTTTTTCGTAAAGAAATTCACGTCAGCCAACTCCTTGTAGAAAAAAAATAGAGACGCCAATTTTTATTTTCATATATAATTATGAGAACTAGATTTGGTTGTTTGGTCTAAATATATAGATTCTGAAGCAAACCAACAAACATTGTTGGGCACAACAACTTTAACCAAGAATAAATACTTACTATGCAATTTCTGCAAGACTAAAAATCTTGAACAACATTAGAAACAAAAAGAAAACGAATCATCCTTTCAAAATGAGTCATCATTTACCCCCTCTTGTTGGAGTTTCCCCATAATCATTTGGCATAACTGAACCCGTAAAAGAGAATCTCAAGACGACTTGATAAAAAAATATACAATTCAAAAGGATGTGAACAAAACCCACCAGAGAATCTCATTCTTTATAACATTTTTATATGAGAGAAAAAGCATTTAGACCAAGTTATAGTAACAATAGATGTTATAGATTGACACAGTGTTCCACTGGAAATATAATTTCCTTATTGATTGTTATTTAGCTTTTATGTTGATTTTCCAAAAAATAAATTTGTGTATATATCAAGTTAATTTTTATTTTTGTGTCTTAATTTAATTAAAATGTTAATCATATTTAACATTTTTGTGTTTAATGAAAACTCTAAATTGGACCAATGAAATTGGATTTCTTCATCCTATATGGACGTTTTTAATTGCATAATGCATCAATTTTTATATAGTAAAATTTTTATTAAAAGCGCTTACAAGTAAAATAAGTTTACTTTGTACATCATGCCCGGAGAACTCTATCTTATGCTTAATCATCCTAACCTGATAATGTTACAGAAATAGAAACCCACCCCCAAAAAAGGAAAGAACCTTAAACTTGTACAAATAGACAAATCTGAATTCTGAATGTCATGACTCATGTGTGAACAAAGAGACAACAAACCCTAAAGAGAGTCAGTTTCTTGGGATGTAAGACAAAACGTCTACATAGGAACCCAAGTAGATGAAGCATACACAATCCTGCCTTTCCAGCCCTGAAGCAACCAGTTACCATCTTGATCAACATCAAACTCTTTGCTTTTGTACCCACTTTCAACCATCAACTTCAGTTTCTGAACCAGTTCCTTCTCAAGCGGAAGCTGTCTAAACCCGGCTCTCATCGCCCTCGCCTGCCACTGCTTATAACTCTCTGGCCTCTCCACTCTCTCCGTCCCCTCGCACGCCACCACGTTCATGATCTCTCTCCCATAGAACTCTTTCTCTAACATAACCCTCATTGGATCTTCCCTTGTCAGATTCGTGTCGCACATGTCAAACAGAGAAGAGTAATGAAACAGAACCTCTCTAAACCTCGTGACAAAGAAAGGCGCGTTGTAGGATCCGCTGAGGATCGCAGGGATGAACACGTCTGGTTTTATCTTCTTTATCAGCTTCAGAACCGCATCTCTCGGGCTGTGCACTGCCACCGTCTCATCTAGAAGGTTCCTAAACCGAAAAAGCGAGTTTACTGCTACAAACTCGCCTTCTCTTAGCTTCAAGTCCTCCAACTTGATTGTTTCCCATTTCTGTGCTATCCCTTTGTACTCAAACGGAACATTGTACCTCTGGCAATACCTAGCCAAGCGATGACCCGTCTCAATCACTCCCTCGGCTGGTCTAAAACCGCGCTGAGGCAGTTCTATACCGGTTATCCGAAGCTTACATTGTCCACCACGTCTCCATGCTAGGCGTTGAATCAGAGGAGGCCACTGAAAACCATAAGATATGCCAAAGTCTATGATGTGGATGGTTTTGGCATTGGTAGTCAAGTGCATAATGCTGTGGTTAGCGAATATGATTGCGGTTTTCTTGAACGGGCAGACCGATAGATACGTCTGGTAAGCTTTTAACATGTCGGAGGCAGATGTTTTCTTGGAAGACAAGGCTGTATAAACCTGAGTTCCTATCCCAGCCAAGCGTGCTTCAAGACTGTTTGCGAAGTAGTGAGCTAATCTCTCTGTCCCATCGCCATAAGACGAAGAATGCTGCCTAACCTTTCTTAACAATTCGTCCGCCGTTCTACGGTCATTTATCGACACAGCTTGAGCACATGAGACCAAAAGGGTCCTCAAATCAGGTGTCTCTTTCATGTAACTGTTACCACTAGCAGCCTGCGTTGTCTCGCCTTTATGACTCTTACCGAAGGATGAAGCTTTCGCGGGTTCCTTGGGGAAATTCTCGTGAAGAATGCATAGAGGTTTCTCCTTAGGCCGGCCAAATAGTAGAATCTTATCAAACATTTCAGATAGCTCAGTTTCATCTACATAAACAGCTGATTGCTTCTTGCTTCTTTCTTCATCCAAATGTTCATCTTCGCGCCAATGGCTTTTCTTCCCGGTCAATCTGTAAGGAACAGAGTTATGCTCCTTAGGATCATTTTCATTTGCCTTGGATCCGGAAGCCGCCGGGATGTAATTTTCCACATCTATAACCAACTGAGAGCTCTTAGGAAGAAACTTACTAGCTTCCTCCACTCCTTTCTTGAATTGAAACGCTAATTCGCTATCGTTAAACATATTAGAAACCAAATCATCACTAAAACTTGACCCGAAAACCGCGGACTGTGGACTTGATCTAGTTGAAGTAGACCGGAAAACGAAGTTGTTCGGGATCGGTGTGTGCAACCAAGAAGGCCTATTGTTCTCCAAACAATCAAAACTCCAATCAGAGGAAGTGGTGGTTGTGGTGCTTGA
The DNA here is from genome assembly GCA_020283515.1 of Alliaria petiolata. NCBI lineage: Eukaryota > Viridiplantae > Streptophyta > Magnoliopsida > Brassicales > Brassicaceae > Alliaria > Alliaria petiolata. The sequence goes on along the minus strand of JAHZTW010000004.1, from coordinate 23,659,682 downwards.
GGCATAACCAGAAGAAGAACCATCAGGACTATGAGCCAACTGAACAGGGCTAGTAGAAGTAGTCAGAGGCATAGAATGTTCCGGGTACTTCTCGCCGAGAGCTTCATAGAGAGATTTCTCAGCTGCTTGAAGAGACAAAGCATCGTGAAACATACAAGCCTTCTCTTCCATGTCCTCTTCCATGAGCACTTGGCTTATGTATTTCAAAACCGAATCAGAGAAATCAGCATCTGAAGCAGCAAGGTTCTGTTGTGAATATGCCTCTGGAGGAGGAGGAAGAGGAGAAGAAGATGGAATATTTAACGAAGGTTGATCATTCAGATAGAATCCGTCTCCTAAACCGGGAAAACCAATCTGGTAATCGAAATCGAAGTTGTCAAAGGATCCAGGGAATCCAGCAGAGTAAGAACCCATTGATGAAATCAGCTTTCTCTCAAGAACCCTAATAAACCCTAGAAATTGTTCCACAAGAAAACGCAAAATCCTTAATCCTTAAAGTCTACAAGAGAAAACCCGTTTTAAAGGTTGAATCTTTTTTTGTTTGTTTCTTCTCTACCTGATCAAGATAGTAAACAGAAAAACAAAAAAGAGAATCTAATCACAAAACGGTGATGTTTATTAATCGCAAGGAGATATTAGTTTGTTATGGTAAATATCAAATTTTGCAAGCGTACCTGTTTGGATTAAGATGCGGCGATTCAGATACTATGGAAGAAAAAAGCTTTGTGTTAGAGGAAATGGTCTGTGTAAGTGGTGGAGATGTAGTTTTTTTTTTTTTTATGTATAATATAAACTATAGAGAAAGAACAAATAGATGAAAGATACAATTTTTCAATTATTTAATAAAAGGACATTTTATTTGTACTATGTCCTTTTTATATGAATCGGAAATCCACTCGGTCAGGAAACTTCGGCTTTGAATGGAATACACAGAACAAATGCAGATCAGTTTAAAAGCAGATCAATCTGCATTAATGGCCCATTCACCACTTAAATGCAGAAGAAAAAATTAATAAGAGGATTATGTCGGACGTTTTTTTAATTTGTTTAAAAAATATATATTTTGGTAACAAAAAGAAAATTTGTTATGTGGTGTGAAATTACTACAGTTACGACTCACGACTATACTATTTGACAATTTGGCGCCATCCGGTTTTTGTAAATTACTGTGTCAGTTTTTTTATTCTGTAATTTTAACATCAAATGATAATTCCGCTACAATTCCACGTTTATGCAATTTTTTGATGTCAAATTACACTAGAATCCATCGACGGACCAAACTTAAAAAGAAGAGTTATATAAACATTGTATCTTAAGAGTTAGTTACCACAAATCAACTCTCTATTTTGATATTTCTAGTCTTTTTTTTATTAATTTTTTTTTGAACTTTTTGTTTTATTAATTTTTGTTGTATTTTACAGGTAATATAGAAGAAATTTGACAGATGTTATGAATAACTTGTATTCTATGTATTATTATGGAGGACCAATGGTCCCTTTATATAGTGGTTACATCAAAGAGAGAAAAGGAAATTGTCCTTTTACTACTCATACAAGGAATAGGAAAACTTCTACTAATCCTATTGGTATTAGGAAAAGGAAATCCTATCTCTAATAGGACTTGGTCTTCACGCCGAGACTAGACCACGGAATGGGCCTGATGAACTGAGCCGGTTATGGACATCTAAACCTCAATGGTTTATAACACTCCCCCTTGGATGACATAACCGTATGTGATGATGATGGGATCTCAGTAATACGCTTGGAGAATGCTGCCTCATTAAAACCTTACCAAGGAAAACCCAGTGGGACAAAACCTTAGTGAAGGAAAAAGAGTACAACACGTATTACTCCCCCTGAAATGAACATCACTGAAGGTACTTCAATTGGCGCATGCCAATCTGATGCATAAGCTTCTTGAGCGTGGAGGTTGGAAACGACTTTGTGAAGAGGTCGGCTGAGTTGTCACTTGAGCGGACTTGGAGCACCTGGAGTTCACCGGCCTTCTGTAGGTCGTGAGTGAAAAAGAACTTTGGCAATATGTGCTTCGTCCGATCTCCTTTAATGTATCCATCCTTCAACTGAGCTATGCATGCGGCATTGTCTTCGTACATGCTGGTCGGTTCTTCTTTCCCTTCTGTCATCCCACAATCCCGTTTGAGATCGACCGTTGTGTGGATCCGAAAGGTAACCTACATCAGCAAAACCAACTAATCCTTCTTTGTTAAGGATAGTATAAATTAGACCCATGTCTTTCGTCCCTTTCAGGTAACGAAATATGTGTTTGATCCCATTCCAGTGCCTCTGGGTCGGACAAGAACTGAATCTTTAAAGGAGGTTCACGGCAAAGAATATGTCCGGCCTAGTGTGACTAGCCAAGTACATTAACGCTCCTATAGCACTGAGATATGGCACTTCGGGACCAAGGACCTTTTCGTCCTTCTTTACTGGACCGAATGGATCGTTGTCCAGGGCAAGGCTTCTCACCATCATTGGGCTAGTCAGTGGGTAAGCCTGGTCCATATTAAATCGTTTGAGTACCTTTTCGCGATAATTACGAATTCCTTATCGAATTTCTTTATGAATATGCATGGGATCGTCTTTATAACCCTCTTTCACTAAGTACTCGCTTAGTCTATTGTTTCAATCCATATAGCGATTTATTCAGCTTAATACAATGCTGGTCTCGAGAACTTCTTTTATCTTTATTTCGTTATCCAGTGGACCATAGGCTGCTTACTATATCAATTTGATTTCTTTCTTATGTGTCCAGACTTTCGAGTTTGTAGCAGCACCCACCACATTTGGAGTATATCTCCTTATAATTTATTCCTTAGTCTCTGTGAGTATCCTTATGTAACCAAGCTATCTCGAAATGCTTGTAAAACATGAACACTTTAGATCATGTGGTCTCACGATTTTCTATTCTTCACAGGACTTATTTATCCACTGGTTTAATCATCTGATGGCGTTTTCTTATGTGGTCAATACGCCTGCCACTTTCATAATCCCACGTTTCCTTTTATCTTATGAATGCATTCTTATTCGTGGGTTCTGATCCTCGCTTGTTTCTTTATTGTTCAAGTGCTACTATCTTGTACGCGCTTTCTTATACATTTTGGTGTTAACACTCTTATGTAGTTCCTATTTTGATCCAGACATGATTTGATCGATTTGAGATTTCATAATCCAGGACCTTTATTACCTTGCAACTTGGCGTCCCAAGCTACATGGTTTGGTACCTTAGATGTTCAGCTGGCCAGCCTTTATATCTCTATGTCTGGTCTGATTTCCTTAATAAACCCGGATTTATATTATGCACCCTTTTCCGCGGTTTCTTATCTTATGGAACTTATGGGTCTATCTTGTATAGACTCCGTAGCAACTTGATTGTGTCTCTAAGACATCAATTTCGTGGTGCTTAAGCTGATATGACTTAGTCATTCTTTTCTTTTCGGGTCAATGTGTCTGGCATCTGATTATGCTAGCTTTATATGATCTTTGTATTTGGACGTCCTTAAATCTTTATCTAGTCCGAGGATCTTGCCAAGACACCGATGGTTGATACCATTTCATTTCTCTTATCAGCTTATTACGTTTCTCCTTATAATGTTGGATATTCGGATTCATTAAACTCATGTAATCCGTGTTCCTTGGCCACTAAATAGATCACCCATATTTGGCTCAAAGGTTTCTTTAAAATTCGTAGGAGAAACATTTCTTATCCAACATATATATATTCCCAATTTCCAATCTCCTTATGAGATTCCATCTTAGACGGCACATATGTATGTGGTGGTTTTATTCAAAATCTCTTAAGATGGTATATGTCTGGCTCATGACCCGTATTCAATCTGAGATGGGAATATCTATGCTCACTTATATGGCCTGATGCATATTGATCTTATATACATGTAAAACTTGTGATGTCTCCAAGCTGATAAACTTTAGGGTCTAAACCTTATAGGTAATGACTTTTCTTTATAAAATTCGGCCGAGTCTTATTATGATCATCGAATTTGTAGTATAGTCATGGACCACGGGTTTGTCCTCACTCCCCCTCATGAATATACTATAATTTCGTGATGCTTGAGACAATAAATCTGATGAGTTTCCCTTGTGCACATGTAACACAACGTGAGACTCTATGGGATAACTCTTTGTGCCGTTTTCATGATCAATCTTTGCATCAAGTTTTGGACTTGGATGGCTAGTCCAGTCATGCCATATAGTGTAAATTTCGTGGGGTATACCAATTGTGGTTACCATGGCTTTTGCCTCTATCATACTGATCTTTGGCATAGTCTAGATCAGTAGAGTATAGTCTCGACCATTTTCTTTTGATGCCTTAGGCGATCTTAAGGAATTTTCATTTCCTTTTGCCCATTGTTTCTATTTGGAAACCATTCTTATAACTCAATGGGCTTTGTATGGGTGAGAAATTCATGCCCTTTTAGGCAATGCCTTTTGGTCGAGATTTTATACTTGCAATAAAACAAGCAATAGAACATTCATATTATCAAGCAAGAAACAAACAAGATAATAGCAATAAAATAAACTCAAAGTAGTTTAATGCCAAACAAATCCAAAGACATAAAACCAAAGCAAAGTAAACATAAAAGCAACAAAGCAAATAGAACTCAAAGTCTAAAATCATTTTAAGCAATCGGAAGTCTCATGTTCATTTTAGTCAACTTTTGAACTGCCCTCACAGTCCGAGGCTTCCTCCTCATCGTATGTTTGAGGAGTCTCCATCTCACTGCGTCTTTTTATCAGTTCATCAAATCTACTGATAATTTCTTTTGTCCTCTGTCCTCTTCTGAGGTAATGAAATAGGTCATTATAGTTTGTGAAACTTTTGGCCTTAAGTGATAAAATCAATTCCTTTGAATGGAATGTAGAGATGGTCTTTTGTAAAAGATCCTCATCTGTTACCACTTCGCCACATAGCTGTAGGCCATGGACGATTTTCATTAGGACAGAGTTGTATTCATCCGCGGATTCAAAATCCCGGAAACCGAGAGTCTCCCATCCTTCCATGGAGTTTCGCCACAGTACCATTGAATACCTTTCACCCAACTTTGTCCAAAGAACAAAAGGGTCCTTAACATCTTGGTACTGGTCTCTCAGTTCTTCAGTGAGATGGAAGCGCATAATTGTTATGGCTCTTTGCCTTTGGCTTTCTAATTCATGATTGCCATATGTGATGCATCTTCCGAGTCCCCTAGTTTGCAGAGCGTATCTAGTGCTCATTGCCCATTCTAGGATATCATCTCCGGAGAGACTTAGGACCGGGTAATCTGAGTTGTTAACTTCAGACATCTGAAAATATGCATCAACCTTCTCTTAGGGCTTTTAATAAAAATCAAGGCCTTAGAATGATGGCCGATTTATGCATCCGATTTTATGCAATCATATATGATAAAGGAAACAAGAAAATCCAAATTCTAAATAAGGTAATTCCTATTTGCGATTTCTATGTGATCAAACAACAAAAAAGGAAATCTTCAAAATTCAATCCTAACAAGGAAAACTATGATTTCGGTTTTGGCTAATAAAACTTTAATGATCTGATTTTATTAATGCAATTCCTAGTTCAATTAGGATTTTATTTTAACTTATTCTTTATGCAAGATTAATCCTAAAACAAATATGTTTAAACAATAAAAGGATAATCATGCAAAGGGATAAGGATATTCTTAAACTTTCATTTTCTAAAAGGGAAAACTAGAACTTGGCGATTTCTATTTTTTTCAGGTTTCGATTTTATGCTTTGATCATGCAACAAGAAACAATCAATCTAGTAACCTAAAAACTTAAAACTAATATCCGACTTTCATGATTAAACAACCTTAGCATGCGATTTCTATTTGGTACCAAATCCGATTTTAATAGGTAATATTATCATGCAATTTTAAACATCAAACAATCAAGCTAAGGAATCGGTTTCAATCATGCAAGCAAGTTCAACAAGCAATCCGAGTTTTAGGGTTTTATCTTTTCTTAGACTCAATTCAGTTTTATAGGTTTTAAGAGATCAAACAAGTTTAAACAATCAAAGCGAATTTTAGGTCTTATCTTTAGCTTAGATTCAATTCAATTCATGTTCTCAAAAGATCAAACAAGTTTAGATGAGAGAATCGGTTTTTTAGGGTTTTATAATCATTAGGTCAGATTTCGATTTTTATGTTCTAGGGTTTTAGAAATTTGTTTATACCTTTGATCCTTCTTTTGGGTTGAATGGAATGGACCGGGAGCTAATAGACCTCGGTAAACTTAAGCTTGGAATTCGCGGCTGGTAAGGATCGGATCGGCTACTCGTCGTCGAACTGCTGCGGACGGATTGGATCGGATCGAACGCGGCTACTCGGCTTTGGAACGTGCGGCTGCTCGGCGTCGATTGTTGGTATCGGATCGAGCTGCTGCGAGCTACGGGAATGATCGCGCGGCTACTAAGGTTTCTCCGGGTTGGGAAAACGCGCGGCAAGCTAAGGATCGAGCGGCTGCGGATTGTTTCTCGGTGGCTAGCGGCGGACGGCGGCTTTTAGGGTTTTTATTTTTTTTTCGGCTGCTAGGGTTTATCAGAGCAAGCTCGTGCTGATAACGTGTTATGAATAACTTGTATTCTGTGTATTATTATGGAGGACCAATGGTCTCTTTATATAGTGGTTACATCAAGGAGAGAAAAGGAAATTGTCCTTTTACTACTCATACAAGGAATAGGAAAACTTCTACTAATCCTATTGGTATTAGGAAAAGGAAATCCTATCTCTAATAGGACTTGGTCTTCACGCCGAGACTAGACCACGGAATGGGCCTGATGAACTGAGCCGGTTATGGACATCCAAACCTCAATGGTTTATAACAACAGATAAAATATAAAGAGAAACCAACAATCTTTCTCGACAATTTAGTAAATAAAAGTTTTTTTTTTAAACTTTGGATGCAAATGTTTTATAAGGAAAAATTACATAAACGATTTATATACATCAGGTGTTCTATACTCCATGTTTTAACTTTTAACCATTGTTTTTTTTTAATATATTTTTAGTATTTGATTATTATTCCAAAGAACCTAATAATAATGTGGAAGTCTCTTTGATCCAATAATTTATCAAATGTTTATTAATGCTTATACACCAAGAGATCTCAGTTTTAAATTTCAAAAAACGTAATTTATTATTAATTATACAGATTAATGAAGACAAGTTAAGCATGATGCATGTAAAACTGTTAGTCGTGAATCTTTATAAGACGGTAGAATTGACCGTTGTAAAATTGTCGATGTAACGGTTCTCATAATTTGTAATAAATTAATAAATCAGTGTTAAATAAACCAAAAACCTAATAATAATACATTTCATTCAAAATTTGTTTTTTTTTTTTTTTTTGGTAAAATGTTAAATTTTATACCATTTTAATTTTTGACAGCATTACAGAGATAAACAAAGAAAGTCAGATGGACCAAAACTACAAACAACACAACGAAAAACGAGTAAATACAACAGTAAGCACAAGACAGTTTAGAAACGGTTAGGGAAACTAAATACAAACCAAAACGAAACCAGACGCTAAACCAACAATCACACACCAAAGTGCAGACCATCCCGTTTATGCCACAATTCCTAAGAACTGGAATACTCATCGTTGTTGCCACGAGTATCATCCCGAGGCAAGCCCTCAAAACCTCAAGAAAAAAACCTACAGCTTCTCCGAGTACTGACGCGATCTCCGATTCTGCTAAACGAACTAACTTGCAGCTGCGGCAAAGGAGCCCGAGCGGAAAGTCGGAGAAACCGACTCCAACCACCAATCCCAAGATAGCCGAAACTAACACAAGAACCAACTCCCTCAGCTTCAAGAAATCCGAAGGACAGAATCGCCGCCTCAAATTAACGCCTCGAATCGCTCCACATCACCACCGAGCCACCGTCGGAGCCTACCAAAACCGAAACCAAGACACGCAAGCACAAACCATCGGACCTAACCGCAGGAACAACACACACCTGAGGGAAACTTCAGCCACACCGATGGTCAAGGCTTCGCCGGAAATCCATTAGTGCTGCCGACGAGCCACCGCCTAAACCACCGCAAAGAGACGCCACAGGAGGAGCCACACTTGACGCGAAGAAACGAGCGCCACCACTCCGAGGCGAACCATGAAAACAAAACCATGAACACCAACAGGAAACGAAAGAACCCGTCCTCTAGGTTGAATCGCCACCGCCGGAACAGAAGCGTTGCTCCACACTCGCCGTCCACTCCCCGCCACCAAGGCAAGGGGGGGACCAAACTCGGCTGGAGATCCGAAAACCACCAAGCCACCACCGAAGAAAGCCGGAGCACTCGCCGTCGAGCGAAGGAGCTCTTAACAGAAACCAAAGCCGAGATCCGCCGGAAAAAGAAGAAAACTCCGCGCATCGTAAAGAGGGAGAAGAACCACCGACAGAAAACGAGGCGGCGAAGGAGAGAACGCCGTCCACCCGGGAAGACCTTCTTCCGCTACCGCGAGCCAGCGACGCCGCTGAGCCCGCTGCGCCTACGAACGAGGATTGACGACGGGAACCTCTAAAAGCCGAGCAACCGAACCGACGGACTAGAGAACCGAAGAAAAGAGAAGGAAAAGAGAGGGGGACGGTGCCGGTGCTGAGAAAGCCACCGGCCACCGGCCCAGATCTACAATGAAAAGGAGCGGCGGCTAGGTTAACTGAGAGGGAGCAAGAGGGAGCAAGAGAGAGAAATTTACAATAGTTTTTTCAAGCCATTCAAAATTTGTTTGTCGACAAATTTTCTTCGATCTCCAAATGTATTTGTTTTGTTATGAAAATATTAATGTCCACAATTTCTCAGGATTACTACAAGGCCACAAAACTCATAAAGATGATCAACTCAAATCTCGTTGTAATCCTCTATATATTAAAGAAAATCAAAGAAAAATATGTTTGTCGATGTGTTGTTGTCAAAGTCAGATGGTGGTGGGATCATCATATTCGCACTAACCATGTAAGACGATAAAAATATGATTATATACTTTTAAGTTATCAATTTCATTTTTTTCAATTGCCACTAAGATATCATGCATTAAAAATATCATCAGGCTACATGCACTCCCAGAAAACCAAACAAATGCATAATTATCAAGCTTAGCTTCAGGAGGTTCTTTCTCAAAGTAACCATAAAATTAACGTTATAATTAATTGATTAATCATTTTAATTATAATATGTTTTTTAATTATTGAATTAAAGTACATTTAAAAAAAAATCAATTGAAATGTTTCATAAAGAAAAAAATTGTTCAACTTTTTCTTTTCACCTCCTATGTTTCATTATAAAGATATGGTCATAACTCAATACATATGCAGTAAAACAAGAAGTGGAACCGAACAATGATCAGAAACAAGAATCACACAGCTTGTGATTCACTCATTCGCAAGACCATTACAATCTTTTCTCTTCCCAAGACATTCCTAATTTCTACAGAGTAAGAAAAAAATTTAGACGCTTAGTGGTAATCAAATCAGCTGCATAATTGAGAACACATCTGTTGAATTTGAGAAGGGTTATCGCTAGCGAGCTTATACATCTCTGTTCTCCCATTTGCGATACATGTCAAGTTCATCTGCTTCCCAATTTGGCTCGACTACAACCAAAATCACCAATTCCACAATCATTCTTAACATTTTTATAAAACTCAAGAACACAAAAAGATCCAAAAAAATATGATATGCTTTTTTTTTTTACCTCACAGTACAGGTTTTGAGATTTACAGCTCCATAGCGAAGTAGGCATACAGCTGAGATAATGGCACCATGAACAATGCTTGTTTAAATCCGTCCCTCGAAGAAGCACTACGAGTCCAAGAGTATATCTGACAACATATTTTTCATATATTAACATCAAAATATTTTTTGACTGGAGCAAGCATCATGGTGGAATAAAGAAACTCACCCTGCTATCAAAAGCACTAAAGAGGTGATCCAGAGAACGTATTGGTATGGCTTGTGTTTGGATTTGGCAGAAGGTGCAGCGTAGCCACGAGGATTGTTCCTCTGGTTGAAGTATCCATACTGAGGACGGATCAAGAAGACAAAGCCTAGAAGAAACCCTGAAGTGAATCCTCCGAGATGGGCAAAGTTGTCTACATGCGGAAGAATACCTACTGCTAANCTTGTTTAAATCCGTCCCTCGAAGAAGCACTACGAGTCCAAGAGTATATCTGACAACATATTTTTCATATATTAACATCAAAATATTTTTTGACTGGAGCAAGCATCATGGTGGAATAAAGAAACTCACCCTGCTATCAAAAGCACTAAAGAGGTGATCCAGAGAACGTATTGGTATGGCTTGTGTTTGGATTTGGCAGAAGGTGCAGCGTAGCCACGAGGATTGTTCCTCTGGTTGAAGTATCCATACTGAGGACGGATCAAGAAGACAAAGCCTAGAAGAAACCCTGAAGTGAATCCTCCGAGATGGGCAAAGTTGTCTACATGCGGAAGAATACCTACTGCTAAGTTAATGGCTATGATGAAGATGAGAGTCAAAAGAGCTGCAAACTGCGAATGGAGAAAAACCCGACGAAGCTTTTAGAAAACATCATTCACACGGAGATGGGAGAGAAAGTCAAAAGTTGGCTACCTTATTTGCGTATATTGTCCAGTTAGTGAGAAGCTCTGAAAGCATAGCACCAAGCAAACCGAATAATGCACCAGATGCACCGACGGATATACCGTTCCGGTTAAACAGAGAAGATAACAAGCTTCCACCAAATCCAGAGATCATATAGAGCAATCCAATGCGTACTGTCAAAGATCAAGAAAAGGCGAGTCTTCAGCATCAACCATAAACATTTTGGCATATGAATCAACTCATGACCCAGCAATCTCGCAGAAGTTCTAGACCTCCCTTAAAAGAGAGAAAGAGCCGAAACTGAGAGAAACGGATAAAGATAAAGGCTGAGAGAATTTAAGATTCATACCAAATCCAAATTCTTGCTCGAGACGAATGCCAATGAAGATAAGGCTCAACATGTTGGCAAGGACATGAAAAACCCCTGCATGTAGCCATATACAAGTGAACAAGCGCCACACCTGATGCTTATGAACCACCATTGTCACATCCAAAGCCCCCATCTTCTCCAATCTGGTATGAAAGAACACATAATTAGTAACAATTTAACATCAAAACCGAAAAGATTTACACCACTTAGTAAGCACTCAGTGTCCACTTCCTAAAACATTCGTCAACAAGATAAACAAATTGTCACCACAAGTCTACCATAAACTGAAAGCTCATTGCCATAAACTATACTAACTTTGAAAAATGCAATGCCACAACTTTACCTCACATTTATGTATCGATTTTGGCAATCTATTCACTAAATTTCACACTCAGCCCCCACAAACTAAGATCTAGAAAAAAGAGTAGCATTTTTCTCAGCAGGAGAAGTTGACAAATTCCAAAAAGTCAAAATTAAAATTCTACAAGTACTGAAATTTATTAAGAACCCACCACCATTTTAAAAAACCCAATCACCAGAAAAGATAGAAATCGAGCATTTTCAAACTCGGACAATGAATCTCTGCAGATTCTCTCAAAAAGTTTGAAGCTTTTTAGGTTACCCACGTCGTAGAAGAAGGACCCAGAAGAGGATTCTCTTTCATGGGCTGAAATGCGAATCTCCCGAGAAACCTAGCTGAGCAATGAGGCGAGTTTTTAGGGCAATTGTTGATGAACATCGAAATGGCGAAGAGAGCAATGTTAGCCACCACGACGGCTGGAACCAGCCATGGAAACCAGAGCTTGAAAGGCCGAAACTCAGCGAAAGAAGTGCGTTGCCTCCGCCGGCGAGTCACCGGAGAAGTTTGTACGGACACATTGTTGTTTGTCGGTGGATTCACAACCTTGATCTCTAGACCCTCCCGCCGATCTCGAGCCATTTCGAAAAGCCCAAATCTCTTCTTCTTCCTCCGAATCGGAAATAACAGACCCGAAAAGAAAGGATCGAGCTTTCACGACATTGTTTCAACAGAAGCGAAGGAATCAAAGATGGGTAAGGCGAGAAGATGAATCAATCGTCTTTCCTCTTTTTGGGCATTCCTCGTGAAGAAGCTAATTAAATGAATTTTAAGGCAAAATATAGTAACGATTGATTTCATAATATATAGTTTTATCTTTTTTCTTTTATCTTTGATTAAATCACATTTAAGAGTTAGAAAGATTCGATAATTGGTTAATCACATGATCAAGAAATATATTAAATCTTAATAATATATATATATAGTAACTGTATTATATAGTAGAGTTGAAAATAGAAAATATTCCTTTCCGTTTCTTGTAAATCCAGAAAATATGTTCCTTACCTTCGAATCCAGATGATAATTTGACTTAGCTTCTAAATTCGTCAAACACGTTAAAATAATTGAAATAATTTAGTTCCATACATATAATTATAGACAAGAAGATCTTGAAAAGATAGAGATAATCTTATCAATTATTTCATTTTACTCGACTTTAGGTATTAATATTTTTTTTTGACATCTTTAGGTATTAATAATGGATCCAAAAGATTACATATAAATATTCGTTGCAACATTAATTTACATTAAACATTGATTATGGTTACAAACCGGATGCACACAAATAGGTAGCAAAGAGACATCCACAAAAAGCTCGACTGAACAAAAAAATACAGAGGAAATCCAATATTTTGATTTTTTTTTTTTTTTTGCAAGATTACACATTTTATGGAGGAAATTTTTTTTTAAAAACAAAAAAAAAATAAGGAAATTTGAAAATATATTCGGTAACAATTTAACCGGAGAAAGAAACCACCTTAATAGGGAAGAAAGGCTCCATAAATCAGAAAAAATGGAAGACTTTAATAAAACCAAAAGGAACTAAGCCAAAAAGGTGACAGTATACTTAACTACTACTAGTTTTGTAAAACTGAAAACCGTAGTAATAATTTTAATCGAAATTCAATAATTTGTAATTATTTTTTTTAATAAATGTGTAAATTTTCTTACTATAATGTATTTCTTATGTTTCATTTTAAATGATGCTTAACGATTTTACACATATTAAATAAAACATAAATTTAATATATATTTTTTTTGTTTTTTCAATTAAAAAATATCATTTATTATCTAATTTAAAAATAATTAAACCAATAATAAGAAAAATACACGATACTAATGGTCCAAAAAAAGGTTTAATTTTGTATTAAAAGTATAAAACATCACTTAAACCAAAGAGACTATTCAATTAACGAAAGAAGCTTTAATCTACGCGAATGAAACACACATGTACGAGAAAATCTTTGATTATTTACATGCTTACAAATGTTAGTATTAATTACTAGTAATTAACGCTTAGTTTGTTGAAAAAAAGACATATCTTTCCATTAATTACTACAAAACCTATACCTTTGAACGCTTCAACACCCTCACAATCTCCCCATTTCTCACCCACAGCCTCCATTCGTTTTCTGAATCTGCCAGAGATCCATTTTTGCCCTAAATCTCTCATTCATCAGACTCAGAATCATCACATCCTTTCAAGATTCCTTGTGTCGCAAGCAATAAATCGGGTTTTCGAGGTGAGATTTGGCCGATGCATGAGAAAACCACAAAGGAGAGGAGCGATGGTGATGGAGAAGTCGAGTTCAAAGTACAGAACACAGTTCTGGTACGTTGCGATGGCCTCTTTCCTCCTCTGGCTTTTCTTGCTTTACCTTTTCAATTCCTCCGCAACAACCGTTCATAACCACGAGAGATTGTTCCGGCAAGAAAACGTCATCGATCTCGCTGTCAACGTCCAACAACACCACGAACCCGATCAAGCTGCTGTCTCCGCGGTCGATAACAGCACTCATCCTGTTTCCGGCGACGATTCGTCTCCGGAGGATCGGATTTCGGAAGACGCGAAGGTCGTGAATGATCTCGTCGAGGAACTGGAGAAGGAAAAGGTTGAGAACGAGAAGAAGAGAGGTGATCCGGTTGTGAGTGGCCGGTCCACGAGGGCCAGGAGAGGACATCGGGAACCGCGAAAGGCGAGATCTTCGGGTAGAGTTGAGGCGGATAAGAAAAGGGCTCGTCGTAATGATGATGATGAGAGCATTAATGTGGATAATAGCGATGAGAATCATCAATCATTCGACAAAGAACCAAACGTTTTAGAGTCTAAAAACGTCTTGGAGTCAAAGAATGAGCGAGTTGATGATGATAACAACGACTTCGAGAGCAAGAGTAATGATTGGTCCAACAACGACCTTGAAGGTGATAACACCTCGGAGATAGTATCGGAACAAAAGACTCAGAGAGATTTCGCATCGGAGAATAGTACTTCCGAGGCTAAAAGCAGAGTAAACTCGAAGAGAAACCAACCTAAGAGAGCTCGGAAAGTTATAGTACGGCCAAGAACGCGGCGAAACGATCCATGCGCAGGAAAATACGTGTATATGCACGATGTTCCAGCTTTGTTCAACGAAGAGCTTCTCAAGAACTGCTGGACATTGAGTAGGTGGACCGATATGTGCGAGTTGACATCGAATTTCGGTTTAGGCCCTCGTCTACCGAACATGGAGGGAGTTTCTGGTTGGTTTGCCACAAACCAGTTCACGTTGGAAGTGATATTCCACAACAGGATGAAGCAGTACAAGTGCTTGACCAAAGACTCGTCTCTGGCTTCAGCTGTGTATGTTCCTTACTATCCGGGTTTAGACTTGATGCGGTTTCTTTGGGGACCGTTCCCTTTCATGAGAGATGCAGCTGCGCTTGATCTGATGAAGTGGCTAAGGGAGAGCCCGGAGTGGAAGAGAATGGACGGCCGAGATCATTTCATGGTGGCTGGCCGCACCACTTGGGACTTTATGCGTACACCGGAGAATGAATCCGATTGGGGCAACAGGTACGTCGCCAACCTTAATTGTTGATTAGTGATTACAACTAAACTGATGACGAATATATCAAATGAATAGTAGATAGCCAAATAGCATAAAAATGAACCATGAGAAACACAAGCGCTGAATTAGTTACTAGTTACTACATAACACCTCAAAATTTTGAAAATATAAAAAAATGTTGATGAATCATGCCAATGTTAAAATAGTGGCATAATCATATTCAAGTCGTCAAAATGTGAAAAGAATGG
This sequence comes from Alliaria petiolata, assembly GCA_020283515.1. Classification (NCBI taxonomy): domain Eukaryota; kingdom Viridiplantae; phylum Streptophyta; class Magnoliopsida; order Brassicales; family Brassicaceae; genus Alliaria; species Alliaria petiolata. The sequence continues at coordinate 23,644,530 of JAHZTW010000004.1, read as the reverse complement.
TATATCATTTATCATTGTGATGATGGTGATGATATTTCCAATTAGTAACATTGTGGAATGACAAAATCGTATCATAAATTGAAAAAAATGTGTAGAAAGGAATGAAAAAAAAAATGGTTTAGTGAGGAAAACTCAAGTTGACTAAAAAGTTACGGAACGACGCAATTTCTTTATTATTTTTCCACAAATCTCGAGGATGAAAATTAGTGTAACGAAATGATAAAATAATTAAGCAAGAAAGACTTCACTTATCTTGCAGAATTACATAATAGAGAGCACTCATGAATGTTATAGCTTTTCTCATTGTTGTTTCTTTGTCTCTCTTTCTACCTAGCCAGGTTAATGATCTTACCGGAAATAAGAAACATGACGATGTTACTAATTGAATCAAGCCCATGGAACTACCACGGATTCGCGGTTCCTTACCCGACCTATTTCCACCCTTCAACCAACGCAGAGATCCTCCAATGGCAGAACCGGATGAGAAGAATCAAACGTCGTTACCTGTTCTCCTTTGTAGGCGCACCGCGTCCAAACCTCGGCGACAGCATAAGAAGCGAGATCATGGACCAATGCAAAGCCTCCAGAAGAAAATGCAAGCTTCTTGAATGCGTCTCGGGCTCTCATAAATGCTACAAACCCGACCAGATCATGAAGTTCTTCTTGAGCTCAACCTTCTGTCTCCAACCTCCCGGCGACTCCTACACTCGACGCTCGACTTTCGACTCGATCTTGGCCGGTTGCATACCGGTTTTCTTCCATCCGGGATCAGCTTACGCGCAGTACATTTGGCATTTTCCGAAAGATATCGGTAAATACTCTGTTTTTATACCGGAGAAGAACGTTAAAGAAGGTAAAGTGAGTATAGAGAAGGCTTTGAGCAGGATACCGAGGGCGAAAGTTGTAGCGATGAGAGAAGAAGTTATAAGGTTGATACCGAGGTTGATGTATTTTAATCCGTCGGGGAAGAGAGGAGACGCGGGAAGGTTCGAAGATGCGTTTGATGTGGCTGTGGAAGGAGTGTTGCAGAGAGTTGAAGGGTTAAGGAAGAGGGTTGAGGAAGGATATGAGGAGATTTTCGATTTCCCGGAGCAGTTTTCTTGGAAATATAATGTGTTTGGGAATGTTGAGAGGCATGAGTGGGATTCGTATTTCGATAGGCCTTGATTGTTTTGAGTATTTAGATTGTGTTTGAAGTGTGTGTGTGTGTGTGTTTTTTTTTTTTATATAATTGTTGGGAGATAAGTGAATGTAGTTGTGATTGTGATGGTAGAAAAGAGGTGGCGAGACCGAGAATGTTTTAAAAGGTTCATTGGTTGAGACAATGAGATGATTTTATTGTTGAAGAAATTTTTTAGCCTAATGCGTGTGAGTTAAAGAAAAAAAAAATATTAAACAAGAACAAAAAAAATAGCAAATTTGGAAATTGAAGTGGGATTTTATAGAGCTTCATAGGACAAGTTTTGATTTTATATGTCTCCAACTAAGCGGACTCTTATACTCCCTCTGTTCCTAAAAGAAAGTTGTTTTAAAATTTTTACACATATTAAGAAAACACATTAAAACTTGACTATAAATACATCATTTTTTGTAATTAATCATTTCCCATAAATTTAAACCAATAATAATTCAGAAAAATCATTTAATTGTCTTGAAATTTACAATTTTTCATCATTGATTAAGAAAAAATGTATAGAAAACCTAAAACAACTATCTTTTTGAAACAAAAATAAAATCTAGAACTACTTTCTTTTAGGAACAGAGGGAGTATAACTCATCTTATTAGAACATTGCTCTATGCGATTTGGATATCGGTTCGATTTCAGTTTGGTTTCGATTTTTTTTGTTCTTTCGATTAATAAAAAATAGTTACCATTTTAAAGTCATATGTATTTTGGTTTGTTTCGGATTTGAGACCTTAATTTTCGGTTTATTCGGTTTATAACTAAAAACCAAAAACTTTGTTTGGTATAATATGAATTTCGGTTTTTTATAGAAAATTAGCAAAGCTAATCAATAAATATTATAGAATATAAAAAAATATTTTTAACGAGTAACAATTTAACATTAGATTATTTATATTATTTTATATTAAGATTTGTTTAGACATTAGGTTTTCAAGATTACATAATTTACATATATTTAATGTATACTATATACTATTATATTATATTTTAAAACTAATCGGTTTTTTTAGGTTTAATTAGTTTATATCTAAACCATATCCGCATCATACGGTTTTGAAATTATTATACACATGTAGTTAATATAATATATCCATTTTCCAACTTCATGTTCTATTTTTGGTTTGATTTGGTTCGATTCGGTTTGATTTTATTAGATTGAAAAGCTCTAGTTCTAATTACCTTATTAAAATATTTAGCCACTTTCTAAAATATTTAATTATAGTCTTTGAGTATTTTAATTGACTAAAGTAGTCCGAGCAATTGGTCCAATAAAAAACCGAAGTATTTTCTTTTTTTTTCTTCTATTACCAACATGAAATACAATACAAGATAGGAAACATTGTGAAATACAAGTAGAATACATGAAATATATTGTCTGATACAAATTAACACTAAACGCAAAAAAATGAAAAACCACATACAAAGAAAGGCACAGAGAAGAGCAATAGCCACAACACTAGAAGCTCACAAGACACCGCCGAAACAGAGAAAATCGGGAATAAGAAAAGCAAATACGACGATTAACCATAACAAATAACCATGAACAAGAATCTAGCCTCATAACCACCTAATCTTCAAGATTAGCGAAAAACCAAACAAAAAAACCTGGCATCACCGGAAAAGAGACACCCAGATCCGGCCGGAAGCCACCGCCCAAGACCTGAGATGCACCACTACCAAGCCGAAAGGTTTCAGGACAACGCCTGAAAACCCGGACCGTCGAGAAAAAACGCCAACAGAACGAAATTGGAGACCCACCAGCTAAATAAAATACATTGAAATTTGAATTTCTGTATGTGTATCGCTAACAGCTGTCAGTTCACTTTGAAATTTGAATTTTGAATTTGATAAACGGAACAGTCTTTACCGTTTCTGATAAGATCCCATTCCCGGATCTACGCTTATAGAGAAGACACAAAACGACAACGCACCATTTACTTAATAAAAACCCATAATTTATACGAGCCCAACTTGGGCCCAGTAAAAGAGCATTCTGTGCTTATCAGTTTCCTTCCTCACATGATCATCATCGTCTGTTTTGGAGTTTGTCCGTGAAAACAGAGGCTAGGGAAATCAAAGAAGGGAATAGTTATTGGGGATTAGGATTTTTTTAATAATTAGCGGCGGAAATGGACAACAGTATCATCGCCCTCCGTGACGTTGTGATCAGAGTTTGTTTCACTTGGGGATTAGGTTTCCGAAACGTGGATTGAGGATAAATTCGTCTGATCCAATTTGAAGATCGAAGAGATTTATCGTCTGGGGGGTTTGGGTAGCAAAGAAATCCACAGTTGAATCACGGAATCAGAAACTGGGCTCCTACGATCTACTCTTGGTTTGTCTCTTATTGCTCAATTTCAATATTTGATTGGTTTAATTTTAACGCTCTGGATGTTTATATCCTCACTAGAACGTGGTTATGCGATTTGTTCTCTGATTAGTCCGTGATTTGTTTTAGGTTTTGATTTAGTAATATCTCATATTTGTTAATTTGTTCATCAGAATCTTGCGAATTTAATCTTTACATGAACTGAAAATACATTGTGATTTTGATTATGAATTGGGTCATCTACTCAATTTCTCATAATGATGCAACCATGTTTTTCTCAAAATGACGAAAGTAGGTAATGATTTAGATATGGTGTTTGTTTCGTACTGCTTTAGGTTCATCGTGTTCGAAGTTTGCAGCCCCCTTAAAGCTATTGCAACGGGATTGTGGAACTTCCACTACAGAAAGAGAGCATATTGGTTTAATCTTACACAAAGCTAAGTCTTCTCTTCTCTTTATGTTATTTGATACTTACCATAAGTCTTCTCTACTATCGATCACAAAATTTGCAAAACATTTCACGAGCATCATCAATAACACAGACATACAACATAGAAAAATATAGTACACCAAAATCATCACCTCAAAATCAACATTTCACACAAAAAAAAAACAAAGAAGCAACAATCCGTGTTATTGCTTGCACACAGCCGAGATACAAATGATACCATGCGTTGTCTCACGAGGGTTTGCATTACCAGTTTTGTATTTTGTATCTTCCTTACCTAAGTTGCATGTATCCAACTTTTCAGGTTGGCTACATCGTTACATTCTGCTTGCTCAACGAGAACCATGATTTTTTTGAGGTTGGCAATTAATACGGTGCAGAATGAGACTTTCCAGTGCCTGGCATTGACTTTGGTATGTGCTCTATTATCTATAGTTGTGTTGACATCTTAGAGCATAGTGAATTCTTTCTGATTATTTAAGTGACTGTTTTGATAAAGTCTTTGGCGACATTATGTCTTTTTTGCTGAGTAACTCATGATTGAAACCCTTTTTTCTTTCTGGCTCTCTTACCTTGCCATGTTTGCTTTGTCCTGTAGGTTGGAAATATTGGTGGGAGAGATTTTTCTGAATCATTGGCACCTGATGTTCAAAAGCTACTTGTAAGTGACCCACAAGACGACAGGTTATGGGTATTTATCCATTTAAGTAAACATATTAATGCTATGGGACTTGTTTGCTGTAGCTTTTCTAGCAGTAAGGAAAAAAAGCGGCACTGTGCCTACTGCGCTTATTCAGGAAAAATCCTGATGCCGTCAACGTTGATGGCTGGTGTGTATTAATACTCTCGGTAACAGTTTTTTTTTTTTAATTTTATTTTGCTTGTGCATCTTTTATAAATTCTGATTTTTGTATGGCTCAACTTTTGGATGAACGGGATCTTGGTGTCTTGACATCTTCTACAAGTATTGTTGTAGCTCTGGTATCAAATAATCATGGGGCGTATTCAAGTTGTCTACCTAAATGTGTCAAAATATTGGAGCGCCTTGATATTATGGCAGCCCACCTCCTTGCCTCCAGGTTTGGCTTTACTCGTCATTTTCACTCTTGTCATTCGGTTGTCGGTTACTCATTTGTTTGTGGCCTCTCATGATGCATTTCTTGACATTATTGCAGGAGAATATGACACGAATGCTGATGGTCATCGATGTCCAAGATATCATAAAGAAGCATCAGTCTCAGACATCAGGTTGTTTTATATTTGAGTATCATCAGCTTGTGAACCAGTCATAATTTGTATAGGCCAGTATACCATAATTTACTTTTTTCTAAGGTAGTTGTGAATTTGAAAGAATTTTTCAGTATTAAAATTACACATATCAAACTCTAATTTTAATGGAAATCTGTTTTCTCTGCAATGTATTTTTAGCGACGTTACTATATCAAAACTTATTGTTTGATTTATATTTATATACTCTAGGTTCTTTTGCTAATGGTATTGATCTTTCAAATGATCAAGAGATCACCTTTGACAATGTCTACATCGAAAGGGCAAGAAAAGGCAAGGAAACGGTGGTGGAAAATCAAGTGGGGGAAGCAAGCAAAGAAAAAAATATTTTCGTACCTCCACCTTATAAACCAAAGCTCCCCTTCCCTGGACGCTTCAAGAACAACTGATTGAGAAGCACATAGCCTTGTTTGAAAAACATTTGAGAAACGTTGAGTTCAAATTGCCGTTGTTTGATTGCTTAGCTATGGTACCGAAGTATGCCAAGTTTTTGAAGGACACACTTGCCAAGACAACTAAAGGTTGTCAAGAGGTCATGGTGCAGTGCAGTGCAATCATCCACAAAGAGATAGCACCAAAGAAGCTGGGAGATCCATGCTCATTCACCATACCTTGTGCGCTAGGGCCATTGAAGTTTAACAATTGTTTGTGCGACTTAGGGGCGAGCAAAGAAGCTAGGCTTCACCAAGTTTAAAGAATGCAGGATCTCAATGATCTTGGCTGACAGAAGTGTAAGGCTCCCGGTAGGAATGCTTGAAGACCTACCCGTGAGGATAAGCAACGTGAATGTCCCCACGGATTTTGTTGTTCTTGAGATGGATGAAGAACCCAAGGATCCTCTAATCCTTGGAAGACCGTTTTTGGCAACTGCTGGAGCCATAATAGACGTTGGCAAGATTTCGTTGCACTTGGGAAAGGACATCAAACTTAACTTCGATATCAATGAGGTTTTGAAGAAACCAACCATTGGTGGCCAAGTGTTTTACATTGAGGCAATGGATGCTCTAGCTGATGAGCTCCTTGAAGAACTAAGCCAAGAGGAAAACCTTTTGCTAGCCTTGACCACGGAATGTTGAGAGTTTGGGTATCTTAATGAGGAGACACAAGAGTATACCAAGCTACTAGACTCACGCAAGGTTTTGAAAGAAGAGGAAGACACCTACTCGTCAATTTTGAGTAGTAGTCTTTCCCTCATATGCCGTGCACGTCCAAGTAGATGGATGTTGTCTAGTGGCGTGAGCAAGTTGTTGTCACCTCTAGACCTCAGATTCATATACCTGAAAACACAAGTAGAGAAATTAGTAACCAAATACAAAATAAAAAACTTAGTCTCCACTAAGCTCTAAATCCTAATACTTTCACTTAGAACCCAAGTTTGGCAACGACGCCATTTGATAAACAGGTTTTTCACCGGTTTCTTAATCAAAACCTAAAGCTTCTTTTGCAGTTGTAGTACTTTACGTGTCAATCCAACCTTGTGGTGAAAGATACTAGGAATACAAGAGTTCTATGAAGCTAAGCAGAATTCGGGTTATTTGGGGATCAATCCTAAAACAATTACTTACGGTTATCAAACAGACACGAAAACTATTTTAAAAACCCTACAAAAGAGTTATACAACTACTAGATGACTCCTAAACAATAAAACAACCGATCTACTAATTTTATAAAATCAAAATTTAAAACCGGATTAACTAGACAATTTGATGGTGAATAGCAAGATTTTCTAAAACTATTTATAAAAATCAAACGACTACTAACTCAACACCAGACAGTAAAATAAGACTCTAAGCAATTTATAAAATACTAAAAATAGCAAGAACACAATTTTACAAATTTATAAAACTATATTGCATAATTAAGCTATCTATGAGAAATTTAATGAAAATAAATAAACACAAAACTAGAGGAAAATGGTTTTTGGTTTTCAAATACTAAAAACAGATTCAAGGTTGGGATTTATTCTTAAGGAGGTTGAAGATTCGAACTTGGGGCTTTGAAAACATAATTTTTACTCTTTTTAGTAATATCTCTAAACCTTAAGAAACCATACTAGATTTATCCATGATGTGTGGTATAAATCCTTTCTTCACCCTTTCCTCCTAACCCATGATGTGTGGTGGAAAGATAAGGTGAAGAACATTAAGCTAGGATCTTAAAAGATGGTTTAACTAGCTCCCTAAGCAACCATGATGTTTGGGAAAGGATGAGCTAGTCTCTTGGATTTGGTTTTAAGGGATTTCCTAAGTCTTGTTAGGATAAGGAAATCCCTAGATAAAAGAGATCTCCATGGAGAATCTCTAGACCTTAAAACCCCCAAATTCAAGAAGAGAATTAATATGAAGAACAAGATAAAAACGAAACCAAGATTTTAATCTTCAACCCCCTTAATCAGCCCAACCCCAAACCCAAACCTTGGTGGTTTACTCACAAATCATATTCTTACCTCTTTTAAACATAAGTTTAGAGTTATTGAACATGATCGATGAGATTAAGAAGAAAGATTTGACATTAGAAATACTTAAATACTTGATATATTATAGAAATACAAGAGTTTTTCACAAATGATTAAACAAGAAATGAACTATAAAATTCAAGAACACTCATGTTATTGAACATGATCGATGGGATTAAGAAGAAAGATTTGACATTAGAAATATTTTAATACGATATATTATAGAAATACAAGAGTTTTTCACAAAGGATTAAAGAAGAAACAAACTATAAAATTCAAGAACACTCAAAAACACTCAAGAACAAGAGAAAGCTTACAAGAACACTAAGAAAACTTTAAAAGAGAGAATAAGAAGACTTGATTAAAAACTGAATGATTATTACAAGCACACACACTTCTTATATAGAGTTTTAAACATGGCTCTTGGCCTTAAAAGAGGGGTCAAGGGGCAAGGGACAAGGGGCAAGGCACAAGGGACCTATCTAATCCCACTTTTACTAAAGCATAAACACTTTTTTGGAGCAACTTGCAAATGGTATCTTTTGGTTCGGGTACATGGATTGATCGATCTGTATCTTTTGGTTCGGGTACATGGATTGATCGATCTGTATCTTTTGCACTACTGCACCGTTTGACTTGAAATCACCATCAAATTAAAGCTAACACAATTTACTAAGACTCTCATGAAGACTGTCGAGGCTAAATCGCAATGAAAACCCTTCATTCGAGCTGATCTTTCAGTTAACGAAATTGGTCGACAAACTTTCAGACGGACATGTTGTTACTTAAATAGACCACTGACCAAAATGACTTGAAATAACCTCTGCACGAAAGGTAACTCAATTTTCTATGAGTTTTATGAAGATTTCGGAGGCTGAATCGGAATGGAAAGTCTTTGTAGGGTCTGATCTTTAAGTTGCTTTAGGTGGCATAGACTTGAATTGGTTGCAACATCTCGGTACAGCAGGTCAGATGACATCAGTTTGCTTCTTACTCTTCTCTACTTGTTCCTAGCTCATCATCTTATGTTTTCAGCTTCTATATTGTCGCCAAATCCATAGAATAACCTGAAATGATGCATATATACAAAAGAAAATGCAAATGTTCTAAATCCTATAAATGATTAAATACTATGATTATATACTTCGTTATTAATGAAATATGGATGAAAACTTATTATAAATGTATGATAAATATATAGAAAATATGAGTATATCAGGTATCAGATTCATTTAGTGTTTGAACTTACTGCAGTATTCATAGACGTGCTTTTGATTTGCTTTATGGGATGTGCGATGTGTCAAATGCAAGGATATAGTCAAAGAGTTGTTGCAGGTAAATCTTGTTGGCGTTGCTTCATATTGATAATTTCTTGTTTATAAGTCATTGATGTTAAACAGAAAGGAAGGATATACCTATGTAGTGTTTAAGCCTTATGCTCCATCAAAAGCAAGAGAACACTTGGACAAGATCGCAATACATGAGACAATGGTGAAGGTTGTACATCCTGGTCACTTCTCATAATAAATTATCTATATTGCATAAACAAGAGTACATCTCCACTTACATCATGGGAGACTTGTCCTCTTCTTATGTTTTATGTTTGAAAGACAGTGATGTGTTATACGAGGATCCTTATGTCATGGGAGACTTGTCCTCTTCTTTGGGAAACAAGAGTACATCTCCACTTACATCAGTCCAAGCTCTGATACAATTCCTTCTCGAGCACAGGTACTTTTCTCTGTTTGATTTTTCAATCTTACACTAAATCTGTCGATTTCTTCTCTATTCCACATCCTTATTGTTTACTTTATGTTCCGATCTCTGTCATGGTTATAGGTACAATCTCCATTTGTAGTCCCCTTAAAGCTATTGCAATGTGGGTTCAGAACTTCCAACTACAGAAACAGAGATCATGTTGGTTTGATCTTACACAGAGCTAAGTCTTCCCTTCTCTCTTTATTTTTACTTTGTACTAATTATAAAGTCTCTATTTGTCAAAAAAAAAATCTCAGCATTACAAATTCATTTAATAAAACAATTCAGAATTTTCCACGAGCATCATTAATAAAAACTCACAACACGAGGAAAATATAGGACACCAAATCATAACTCAAACAAAATATTACACTACCATTCCACAAATAAAAACACATACACACACACACACACACCCAAAACCATAATTCCAAACCAAAGTAACACACACAAATTACCAATAATATCACAAATACTTAAAAAAAAAAAATTACAAAATCATAACTTCGAACAAAATATTACACTAGCATTTCACAAAAAAAAAAAAACCAAACAAAACCATATTCCCAAATCAAACTAGACGCAAAAATTACCAACAATATCACAACTACGTCACAAATATTGTGAATCGAATGATTTTTGTGTATTATTATGAGGACCAAAGGTCTCTTTATATAGTGATTACATAAAAGGATAGAAAAGGAAATAGTCCTTTTACTACTTCTACAAGAAAAAGGAAAACATCTACTAGTCCTATTGGACTTATGAGTCCTGGCCGCCTATGGATAATGGACTGGGCCGTGGGCCGGTTATGCAGATCCAACCTCAATGGATTATAACACTCCCCCTTGATTGACATAACCGGTTGTGATGATGGGATCATAGTAATACGCTTGGGGATGCTGCCTCATTAAAATCTTTCTAAGGAAAACCCAGTGGGACAAAACCTTAGCGAGGAAAAAGAGTACAGCACGCATTACTCCCCCTGAAATGATCATCACTCTAAGTCCCTTAATCGTCGCATGCCGATCTGATGCATTAGCTTCTTCAATGTGGAGGTTGGAAGCGACTTAGTGAATAGGTCGGCTGAGTTGTCGCTGGAACGGACTTGTAGCACTTTGAGTTCACCGGCCTTCTGTAGGTCGTGAGTGAAAAAGAACTTTGGTAAGATGTGCTTCGTCCGATCTCCTTTGATGTATCCATCCTTCAACTGAGCTATGCATGCGGTATTGTCCTCGTACATGCTGGTCGGTTCTTCTTTCCCTTCTGTCATCCCACAATCTCGTCTAATGTGTTGAGTCATTGACCTCAACCAAACACATTCTCGGCTGGCCTCATGGATCGCCAATATTTCCGCGTGATTAGACGATGTAGCCGTGAGTGTCTGCTTCATGGACCTCCATGAAATGGCTGTTCCATTGTGAGTGAAGACATATCCCATCTGGGATCGACCGTTGTGCGGATCCGAAAGGTAACCTGCATCAGCAAAACCAACTAAACCTTCATTGTTAAGGTTAGTGTAAAACAGACCCATATCTTTCGTCCCTTGCAGGTAACGAAGTATGTGTTTGATCCCATTCCAATGCCTTTGGGTCGGACAAGAACTGAATCTTGAAAGGAGGTTCACGGCAAAGCAAATGTCCGGCCTAGTGTGACTAGCCAAGTACATTAACGCTCCTATGACACTGAGATATGGCACTTCGGGACCAAGGATTTCTTCATCCTTCTTCTTTGGACCGAATGGATCGCTGTCCAGACTAAGGCTTCTCACCATCATTGGGCTACTCAGTGGGTGAGCCTGGTCCATATTAAAACGCTTGAGTACCTTTTCTGTATATGCCATTTGATGCACAATGATTCCATTATTGACGTACTCAAGTTGTATTCCCAAACAGAACTTAGTCTTTCCTAAGTCTTTCATTTCGAATTCCTTCTTTAGGTATTCAATTGTTTGGGATATTTCCTCAGAGGTTCCTAGGATGTTCAGGTCGTCTACATACACCGCGATGATTACGAATCCCTTGTCAAATTTATTTATAAATATGCATGGACTTATGGGATCGTTTTTATAGCCCTCTTTCACTAAGTACTCGCTTAGTCTATTATACCACATGCGACCTGATTGTTTTAATCCATAGAGCGATTTATTCAGCTTAATACAATGCTGGTCTCGAGAACTTCTTTTATCTTTCAGCTATATTCCCTCTGAGAATTTCATATAAATTTCGTTATCCAGTGGACCATATAAGTATGCGGTTACAACATCCATTAACCGCAAATACAATTTCTCTCTTATGGCCAGACTTATCAGGAATCTAAAAGTCGTTGCATCCACCACAGGGGAGTATGTCTTCTCATAATCGATTCCTGGCCTTTGTGAGAATCATTGTGCCACAAGCCGTGCTTCGTGTCTAACGATTTCACCTTGTTCGTTTCTCTTCCTCACAAAGACCCATTTATGTCCAAATGGTATAACATCACGAGGTGTCCGAATTATGGGACCAAAAACCTCTCTCTTCTTTAAAGAGTTTAACTCCACGTTTATAGCTTCTTTCCATTTATTCCAGTCTAATCGACGAGTGCACTTTAAAATGGACGTGAGTTCTAGATCCTCATTCATGAGCTCAAGTGCTACATTGCATGCAAATATTTCATCAATGTCGACATTCTTTCTGTTCCATTGGATTCCAGACGAGACATAATTGATCGCGATCTCTTTGTTATCAGGAACTTCAGGCCCATGAAGCTTGGCGTTCCAAGCAACATTTTCCGGCACCTTAGGTTCATTTATGTCTGGAACGCCCACTATCTCCTCGGTCTGAATTTCAGCACCTTTCTTTAATTTCCGAGGAGTCTTATCTTTGGAACCAATTGGTCTTCCACGTTTCAATCGTGGTTTAGACTCAGTAGCCACTTGACTCGGTCCTTCTTGGACATCAATACGAATTGGTGCATTCACGGCTGGTATATATGATTTCGTTACCCTCTTTGGGTTTGCAAAGGAATCTGGCAATTGTATAGCTAGCTTTTGCAAATGTATTATCTTTTGGACCTCTAAATCACTTACACGAGTCCGGGGATCTTGCCATTTTAAGGATGTTTGGTTCCATGCAATTTCTTTTACCAGCCGGTTTCCATCACCTAATGTTGGAAAAACGGATTCGTCAAAATGACAATCCGCGTACCTGGCCTTAAATAAATCTCCGGTGGTCGGCTCAAGGTACTTTATGATCGTGGGTGAATCATATCCAACATATATCCCCATCCTCCTTTGAGGTCCCATCTTAGTCCTCTGTGGTGGTGCAATCGGCACATAAACTGAGCAACCGAATATCTTAAGATGGGAAATGTCTGGCTCTTGTCCCGATAATAATTGGGATGGGGAATATTTATGGTCACTAGATGGCCTGATGCGAATTAGTTCGGCAGCGTGTAAGACAGCATGTCCCCAAGCGGATACAGGAAGCTTTGACCTCATGAGTAATGGTCTAGCAATCAACTGTATGCGTTTTATAAATGACTCGGCCAAGCCGTTTTGTGTATGTACATGTGCCACGGAGTTTTCAACACTTACCCCCATGGACATACAATAGTCATTAAACGCTTGGGAAGTGAATTCACCAGCATTATCCATTCGTATGGTCTTTAAAGGAAAGTCTGGAAAGTGAGCCCTTAGGCGTATTATCTGAGCAAGGAGTCTCGCAAATGCCATATTCCGTGATGACAATAAGCATACATATGACCATCTTGTAGATGCGTCAATGAGGACCATAAAATATCGGAATGTCCCACAAGGTTGGTGTATTGGTCCGCATATGTCTCCTTGAATTCTTTCCAGGAAATTTATTGTTTCCTTAGTCACTTTCACTGGTGATGGCCTTACAATGAGTTTCCCTTGTGAACATGAGGCACAAGTAAGATTCTTTGGGATTACTCTCCTTTCTTTCAAGGCGTGCCCATAAGTATTGGCTATCAATTTTCGCATCATATTCGACCCGGGATGTCCCAGCCGGTCGTGCCATAGGTTGAACCTATCCGTAAACTCTTTGTTTACGGTAGCATTGGCCTCAATCATATTGACCTTAGGGCAATATAAGCCGGTAGCTATAGCAGGTATAGTCTCTAGGACTTTCTTTTGGCCTTGGACGATTTTAATTATTTGGAGGAACTCTCGGTTTCCTTCGTCCATTGTTTCAACATGAAGACCATTCATTCGAATGTCTTTAAAACTCAATAGGCTTCTCTTTGAGCTGGGGAAAAACAATGCATCCGCAATCTCTAGATGCGTCCCCTTAGGCAATAGGACATTGGCCTGGCCGTAGCCTTCTATTAGGCTGGCCATGCCTGCTATAGTATTTATATTGGCATTTTTCAATGTAAGATTTATGAAATATCTCTTGTCCTTTAAAATCGTGTGGCTTGACCCACTATCCACCACGAATTCATCCATGTTGCCTTTTATTTTTAAAAAATAACAAGAATTATGTCTTAAAAGCCATTAATTATTAATTAAGCAAATCCAAACAAATCCAAAGACATAAATCCAAATGAAAACAAAACATGAATGCAATACAATTTTAATGCCTATTTTAAACAATCTGATGTCTCCGCGAGATCATCCATAAGGTCATCTTGTTCATGATCGAAGTCGCCTTCCTTATCATGTTGGATCATGTGGGCTTCTGGATTCTTCCCTTTAACACTCTCTTGATAAAGTTCCACAAGGTGTTTGGGAGTCCTACATGTCTTGGCCCAATGATTGTCTATCCCACATCGAAGGCAAACAGACTTAGTCGGGTCGGACTGGTGTCCGGTTTGGTTCCAGTGGCCACGCCCTCGGCCACGGCCTCGACCGCGGTTAGAATCAGATCCGCGGCCATTCCCTCGACCATATGGGTGGTAGCGACCACGCCCTTGTCTCTTTCCACGTCCACGGCCATTATCCTTTTGGTATCTCTGAACATGGTTTGCCTCGGTTTCCATCTTAGTGTTTACCTTGCATAGGTCGTGAAGCCTTTCTCACGATATCGTTGCTGTAGCAACACGTTGCTTGAGTGGAAGGTCGAGAAGGTCTTTTCAAGCATATCCTTCTCTGTCACAATCTCGCCACATAGCTTCAATTTTGAAATTATCTTAAATAGGGCCGAGTTGTATTCATCCACGGACTTAAAGTCCAGGAGCCTTAAGTTAAGCCAATCATATTTGGCCTTAGGCAGTATAACCATCTTCTGATGATCATATCTTGCCTTTAACTCCTTCCAGAGATCAAGAGGATCCTCAAGCGTCAAGTATTGATCTTTGAGACTCTCAACGAGATGGTGGCGTATGATTAAAATCGCCTTATACCTATTCGTCTCGGATTCGTTATTTGCATCATTAATGCATTCACCGAGCCCTTTTGATTTCAGGATGATCTTTGCATCTAAAGCCCATTGCAAGTAATTATCTCCTGAGAGATTAAGGGCTGCGAAGTCCAAATTGTTGACTTTCGACATCTGAAATCAAGCATCGGTTTTTCTCTTAGAATTTTAGGGTTTCTTTCAACCGATTTTAATTTATGCATTTATCATGCGATTTTAATTCAAGCAAGTTTCCAATTTTTAATCTTAACATGCAATTCTAGGTGATAAACAGGAAATTTTCCAAATTCAAAATAAGGCAATTTCCAATTTTTAAATAAGGAAACTTTCCAAAAACAAATAAGGCAATTTGCAAATTTGCGATTTCTATGTGATCAAACAAAAAGGAAATTTTCCAAATTCAATCCTAGCAAGTAATATCTATGATTTTCGGTTTGGCCAACAAAATTTTAATTGTCCGATTTTATCATGCAATTCCAAGTTAAATTATGATTTGGCCAAATTCGATTTTAGGGTTCTTATATGCTTAGGTCCAAATTCGATTTTAACATGTGCAAGCATTCAATCTATTTCAAGCAATCCAATTTTAAGGTTCTAGTTTAGCTTAGGTTCAATTCGATTTTAAGCTCTCAAAAGATCAAACAAGTAGAACATGGAAGAATCGATTTTTAGGGTTTGATAATAATAGGTCAGAATTCGATTTTCATGTTTTAGGGTTTTAGAGACTTGTTTCTACCTTTGATCCTTCTTTTGGGTTGACTGGAAAAGAACCGGGAGCTAAAGACCTCGGAAAACTTATCGGCGGCGAACGGCGGCGGACCTTAGGGTTTATGCTCGGCGGCTGCTAGGGTTTATCAGAGCAAGCTCGTGCTGATAACGTGTTGTGAATCGAATGATTTCTGTGTATTATTATGAGGACCAAAGGTCTCTTTATATAGTGATTACATAAAAGGATAGAAAAGGAAATAGTCCTTTTACTACTTCTAAAAAAAAAAAAGGAAAACATCTACTAGTTCTATTGGACTTAGGAGTCCTGGCCACCTATGGATAATGGACTGGGCCGTGGGCCGGTTATGCAGATCCAACCTCAATGAATTATAACAACAAACAAAAATAAACAAAATCATAATCCTCAAACAAATATCTAACAATTATCATTAATTAACACAAGCTATATATGAAACAGAGCCAAGCTCGTTGGAGCTCTTCTGTTGATTTCGGAAGCGTTAGAGATGCCATCTGCAACGCCAGTGTTGGAGCCGCCGCTGGTCAAATTCTTTCAAGTCGAAGAGGTAAAGACGATCAGATTGGATTTGCAGGAATTAAAAAAAAAATTGTATTTTCTTTTGAGAATATGAGATGTGTATTTGTGAATATGTTAGGGGAATGTATCGAGGCCTTTCTCCCACCATCATAGCTCTCTTTACCAATAAGAAAAAACTAAGTTTTACTTATTCGATTTTTTTTTTTACTTAAACATTTTGTTCTTCCGAGCCTATTAATGTAAATATATGTGCTTTTTCTTTCTTTTGTATCTCTCTTTCTTCTCGAAAGAGTTGTTCTTAAAGTTTAGAGAGTGAATGTCATTTTTATGCAACATAAACGATCTTGTCAAATACATTTTACATCGATCTTTCTTAAAAAAAAGAAGAAATCCCACAACATCTGAAGAACTCTTTTAATTATAGTTTAATCCAGATTAATTAAAAGAAAATGGAGAGTGCTTAACATTGAGATCAGAAGGTTGCATGTAACTAAACCTTAACCGAACCATGTATCATACTTTATATTTTAATGAGTATATGAGAAATAGTACAAGAAATATATACAGAAAATTTACAAGAATCAGAGTATTAATGACACGTTATATGATTGAGAGATTGATGGGATGTAAATCAGGGATTTGATATCATTGATAACATGAGGGCCAGTTTTCTATTTTTGAAACATTGTGGGAAGAATGTTAAGTTTAAAACATCTTGCAGGCTCATTTTGTCAATTAAGTAAGAGTTATTACCAGGTCCTGGGTCAGGGTCCTTGGAAAAAACGTTTGTTTAAATCTGGTGCTTAAGGCTCTATTTCCTTTATCTGTAATGATGGAAGCATCAAAGCGTCTGTAGTCCAACGGTTAGGATAATTGCCTTCCAAGCAATAGACCCGGGTTCGACTCCCGGCAGACGCATGTCCTTTTTCACGATACATTTTATCCTGCTTCAATTTATTGACATATTTTCTCAATTATAAATTTAAACCAGTGAAGAAGATATATGTACAAAACTTGGAAAAAGTCTGGTAAAGAATTTTGGTACAAAAATTTGGAAAAAGTCTGAGATGCCATATTTTTAGAATAAACATAACCTTGCATAATAATATTAGTTTTATTACACAAAAATTCAAAATAAAAACATAGTAATTGACAAAAACAAAGGAAACCATAAGTTCCATTGAAAATCTACCAATGCTAGTTCCCAGCTTCAGAAAACAAAGGCATCAAGAGCAACGTAAAGAAGAATGTGATCGGCGAAACCATGAAAAGCGGCACATTCTGCTAAAACTTCTTCCGAGCAGGCTAAAGCAAACTTAAGCGCAAGACAGAGTCTGTCTCTATCAGAAGCTAGACAAGCTATACACCAGAATCCACGCAAGCTGAAACGTAATTCATCACAGACCGAAATCAAACTTTTAAGATTGAAACATGAAGAATGAGGATAGAGAAAATGCAGAGTCAGAGAGAGAGAGAGAGAAAATTTACACACCAGGAATAAACTTAGAGAAGCAAATAAACCATCCTGGAGCAAAGCTGCATGACCACCATAGTCTTCTTCATCGATCTTTAGAATCAATGCATAGTAACCATATACTATGCCAGAGGATATCGCCAGAAATCTGCCAATTCAACAATGTAACTTGTTAATAGAAATCAACTTAAACCGATCTTAAGTAACATACAATGGCCTGCTATGTAGTGTGATTGAAAAAGAAAACTCAAAATCCTATGAATGTCTCCGAAAACTCTTATAGATAAACTTAAGCTCAAAGTCAAGACTTTTAACAAATCAATCCAAACAAAAAGTAATTCTGAACGTTTTTTTTATGGTAACCCGTTACTCTGTTTTTTCTTTTCTTTTATAACAAACAAATTTCACCTAGATGTTAGAGTACCACCAGCGAATAAGAATTCTGAACAGGCCTTCATAAAAGGTGGATCCTTTTCTTGCAAAACAGGTACACAAACTCGAGCGACTCTCACAAGCAATGTAGAACAAAGCCAATGAAACTAAACGATACGATGCCCATATTGATTTCTGAAATCTGAGTTAAGGTAAGGAGGTTCCAATTCTTTATGGCCATACTTGTTACGTTGTAAGAAAGATAAAATGAAGAACTTACAGAAGTAGCCAAATGCCACCAACCAAAGGAATCGCACCCCACAACAATCCGCAGAGTAGTCCAACCACTTGCCTGATCCAATGCAACACATCTCCCAATTGATCCTGTACCAACAACAACCTCACACTTAAGAATCCATTTCAGAAACTATCTGCTAATAGTGGCAATCAATCATAATTTTAAGCTAAATCCCCAATACGGAAACATATTCACTGTTTGTCCATAACAAGTTATTATAGCCGTAGCTAAACAGTTAAAGCTACAAATTCAGCGGCAAGCGACACAGGATTCAAAGGAATCAACTTTAGATCCTAGAAATCTCTGAGGGAGACTATTTAGTATTTACCTTGTCCCAGGAAGCTTCTGAATCGAACAATTTGGCGAGTTTGAAAGAACCCAAGTGACTGTTTTGGTGGTGAATCTGTTCATGGTGGTCTTGATGATTCAGCTTCGCAGATTTACCTTCTTTCATATTTCCGATTTGATTTCCAGAAAAATTTATCCGATCCGATGCAAAACCCAGTTCGCAAGATCGGATTGAGCTGTCAAATCCCTGATCCGATTTGGTTGATGAGCGTAGGATCGAATCTCTAGGGTTCTTACTTCTTTACCGATTTTTGAGATTTTGTTTTGGTTGTTGCTTATGAGTTCTTCAGATCTACTACGACCACCGGAAAAAAAGAATAGATTTTTGTTTTCTTTCTTTTTTAATTTTTGTTTTTTTTCAATGTGCATGTAGTTTTTGTGCCACGCACGTGACAATAATTGAGCTGGAAAACCAAATACAAAAATGTTTTCCCTTTTTCTTTCAGATTTCAGATCTTTTGATACTAAAATTGGAAAATATTACACTCAAAGACACTTCTACAAACTCATCTTACGATATAAGCACTTTTAGAAATCAACATACTTTGGCCAAGTGTTTTGACAAAACCACCCTCCCTTCCTTTTATCTATTTCATTTTGCTTCTCTTATTATATATAAAATTAAAACTTTAAAAGTTGATAAAAAAAAGTAAAACTTTAAAAGTTGATAAAAAAAAGTAAAACTTTAAATTTATATTTTTCTTTATCCTGTTAAAACTTTGTCTCCGACTGCAAAAAAAAAAAAATCTTCGTCTCCTAAAAAATTACCGATCTTTAACTTTCCAGCGACTATCGATCATAGCCATCGACGATCTCTACAAAAATTAATTCGCGAAAGCACTGATTGCTTCCTTGAGAAACCGCCGCACATGAAACGGGAACCGACTCGTTGAAGACAAATCCGATGAAAACCACTCCGCCTCTGTGTTGCAGCAACTGCCGAATCCCTAAATCAATTTGTATTCTCATCGAAGCTCTCTCTCAAAATTCATCGTCTTCTTCCTCCCCCACAACCTTCTCCTCAACGTAGACCTCACCTTTGAAACCCAATTTACCTCAAAAGCTCAAAATCCAAATCAACAACAATGGATTCCACCGATCCTAAACAGCTCCTAATAAGTGATATATCATGGTTTTTCCGTGTTTTTGACCATGATATAGTCTTTGTTTATAGAGTCTTTTCCGTGTTTTTCGAGTCTTTCAGAGTCTTTGCAGGATCAAGAACGTTTGGAGCACAATTGGAGGATCTGAAGCTTTCTGGAGCGTTGTGGATGAAGCTGCTGAAAATATGAAGTCGAAGTGGAGCTGAATGAACAGTGTCGATTGACACTGTTCATGGTGTCGATTTACACCAAATATTTTCAGAAGATATCGCGACTTTTACAAGTTCTGAAGAAAAGGAAATTTGCCTAGAAGTTTTCTTTATTTACAAAAGTGTCCCAAATCGTGATTTAACCTTTATTTAAGGATTTCAGAGCCATTGTTTAGGCGACACATATTATTTTAGAGAGAGATTTGGGGAGATAGATCCTATACTCTGTTCTTGAGAGATTTTGAACCCCTTTATTTCTCTTCTTTATTATTTTATGCAAACTATTTTATTCATGATGTTTTCTTCATTCACCATGTCTGAGTAGTTTGCTAGTTAGGTTTTGGGTTATTCAATGGTTGATGATAGGTTGTTAGAATTGAATTACTGTCGGGATAAATCTGCTTGTTCTTCATCTGGATTTGTGATTAATGCTTATTCTAGCTTCATGACCTAGAATCTGATCTTAGGTTGATTAATAGATGCGAGAGTATTATTGATTGCCTGAACTAATGTTAGATGAGCAAAATACCTATTCGCAAAGAGATTTGGTTTAGGGATTTTGTGAACAATCGAACCTGTTATTAATGCTTGTCTGAATTGATAGGATTTGCAAAGAGATTTGGAATTCTAGGATTTAGACATAGATAATCTTCGCAGCGAGAGTTGGTTGATTTTATAATTGTGTTTCGAGTTCTAGAACGGTTCTTAATAAATATCCTAACAGATTTCTATTCTGCAACTTGGATTCATACCTGCGAATTTCCCATAGCCTAGCGTTTTGTCTCCTGAATTCACCAAGTCGTTAATTATCTGCTGTCTTTTATTTCTGATTTTATTCTTAGCTTAATTTGAAATTAAAAGTCTGCTGTGTCACTATCTCTTTCCCTGTGGATTCGATCCCTAAATACTACAGTGATCTCTTAATTTGAGAGAGTAGCTCTAGGGTAAATTTGACCCATATCAAATTTTGGCGCCGTTGCCGGGGAAGGAGATTAGTTGCCTACAGATTTTTAGTATTAGGATTTTGTCTGTTTTTATTTTGTTTTTGGTTACTGATTTTCTGCAACTTTTTCTTGTGTCCGTTTCAGGTGCATGCTTAATTGCAGTACCAGAAGCAACAAGGAAAAGGAGCTAGTGATTTTGAGCATAGGCGAACTCGCCAAATTGGAGAGGACCAACAGAAAAGCCAAGAAGGAATCTGCAATGGTTAATCCATTAATTCTGATTAGAGACGAAGCTGGTCAGTTGGTTGATGCAGAAGGGCAAAGGAGGAATGCTCAGGGCCAGAAAATAGATGAAAACGGGGCTGTTGTCGCTGAACCAGAGGGTGTCGATCGACACAACCTTGGTGTCGATCGACACCAAGCGCAGCAGAACGCACTACGAGTAGCTGATGGGCGTGGAAGGACACTTGGGGATTACAACAGGCCAGATCAGTTCTATGCTAATAGAGCTGCAATTCGCCCACCTCCTTTTCAAAGGAATGACTTCGAGTTGAAGCCTGCATTCTACACCTTGGTATCTCAACACCCTTTTCATGGCCTTCCTAATGAACATCCTATGGACCACATAGAGATGTTTGAAGATATGGCATCCAGCATTAATGCCAACGGAGTGTCTGATGATTACCTTTTCTGCAAGCTCTTTCCATACTCTCTTGGAGGAGATGCAGCGTACTGGCTAAAGCAGTTGCCACCAGGATCACTTACTACCTGGGAAGACACCAAGAACGCGTTCCTGCGCAATTTCTTCGATGATGCAAGGTCTGAAGAGTTAAGGATGAAGATTTCTACATTTTCTCAAGGACCTACTGAAGCATTCAAGGCTGCTTGGGTGAGATTCAGGGCATATCAAAGAGACTGTCCACACCATGGCTTCACTGAGGTTCAACTGCTGGGGATCTTCTTCAGAGGTGTTGATTGGAGGTACCAGATGGCTTTAGATGCTGCTAGCAATGGGAACTTCAACACCCAATATCCATAGAATGCTACCATTCTAATTGAGAACTTGGCTTCTAGCAATAGTACCAAGAATGCAGACCTTGAGAGGAAGAAGAAGGCTGGAAACATTGATGGAAGTCAGATTGCTGAGGTGAATGCTAAGCTAGACTCGATGCATAGCCTTCTAATGGGAAAGAAGCAAGTTCAGTTTGCTGCTGAAGTTGATACTTTTGAGCCTGAAGAACAAGAAGTTAACTACATCAATGGAGCTGGTTTTCAAGGTCAGAGATTTGGCAATCAGCAAGGTTATGGTCCCTCTTACGAGAAATCTTTCCAGAGCAATAACTTCAACAGAAATTATGGTACTTCTTCCTACCAGAAACTTCCTGCACAAGACAATGAGATGAAGTCTATGCTGGAACAGATCTTGGAGGGTCAACAGAAGATGACTGTGGACTTCAATGGGAAGATTGATGCCTTGTACACTGATATGAATGGGAAATTTGAGTCCCTGAGTACTCATGTGAAGCAATTGGATGTTCAGGTTGCTCAAACTGCTGGAGCTTTGAAAAGACAAGAGGGATGCCTTCCTGAAAAGACGGATACAAATCCAAGGCATCATGTGAACGCCATCATGATTCAGAGTGGAAAGAGCCTTCAACCAGTGCTGAAAAAGGGTCTGAATGCTGAAGAATTCGTAGAGCTTGAATTTGAGGAAGAAGACGACATTGCTGTTGCAGAACTAGTGTCGATCGACACCAAGGAAGGGTGTCGATCGACACAACAAAAAAATTTCGCGAATTCGACTCGAAGCGGACCGAAATCGAGCATGATCGACACTGAATTGTCGACGCCAGATGCTGGTGTCGATCGACACCAGGGGGGTGTCGATCGACACCATTCCCAGATTTTGCCAGATACGCGTAAAACTTCAAAAATTGCAGAGGAAATGGTGTATAAGCCAAAAATTTCGTATCCTTTTCTACCCAAACACCTGAGGCCGCCCATTAGTGCAGAGAAGCTAGCTGCTTTCAACAAGAGGGTGGAAAGAATTCCTAAGGAGATCTCCTTTGATGAGGCTTATGAGAAGTATCCATTGTGTGCTTTCTTCCAGAATAGCATAGAAAATTTTGAAGAGATGGAAGAACTTTTTCACAAGGCAAGGGATACACCACCACCAATTAAGCAGCTGCTTAAGATTGAAGATCCAGGGATTTTTGTTGTTCCATGCTCCATTGGAGGAGTTGAGTTTGAAAAATCTATCTGCGATTCTGGTGCTAGTGTGAATCTCATGTCAAGGGACATTGCAGAGAGATTAGGGATTGCTAACATTCAACCCCCAAACATGACCCTCGAGTTTGCCAACTCGTCCACCACAGTCCCCTTTGGTACAATTCCAGTCTTGCTTGTCAAAGTGGGGAGTTGTCTAGTACCAACTGATTTTCAGGTTGTGGAAGTGAGCAAGAATTCTGTCATGCCATTCATTCTTGGGAGACCATTCATGGCTACAGTTGGAGCAATTGTAGACATGCCTAACAAGAGAATATCTTTCTCTAATGTTGACAAAAGAGTTTTCTACAAAGCTGTCCCTACTACTGGAACTTCAAAGCATGTCTCTTGCATTGCTGTGATTGCTAGAGACAAGATTGCAGACGTTTCTCAGGAAAGACCTTGTGATAAGAATGATGCAGATAAATTCTTTGGTGGAAATCCTATCATTATCACAAAGAAGACCAGAAAAAGGGCAAAGGTGAAGAAGAGAGTGGAAAGCCAGAAGATCCAGGGAGGACCTCAAGTCATTTTGATACCTCAGAGATGTGATGGAAACTCAATTGAGTATAAGGTGAAGTGCAAAGGGACCTCAAAACCTTTCTCTAAGGTTAGAGCACTTCTTACATCTGAGATGAAGGAGAAAGGATTAGATGCTGTGAAAGGATCATTGGGCAGAGTGTTGAAGGTGAAGGTGTTTGAATGTGGAGCTTGTTTTGAAATGAGTTCTCATGCTGCACCTGCAGACTGATTTCCAGCATCCAAGTCAAGCTAACGACTTAAAACAAACACTTGGTGGGAGGCAACCCACTGGTAAGCTCTCTAATTTTCGTTTTATTTTACTTTATTTACTAACTATTGGTTTTGGCTTATACTAAAAAAAAAAATAAAAAAAAATAAAAAAAAAATAAAAAAAAATTCTCGACACGAACAGATATCGACCGTGGTCGACACTGGGCTCGATATGAATAGTGTCGATCGACACTGTTCATAGTGTCGATCGACACCCCCTCGGAGGTAAGTTTACTCAACTTGTTTTTTTCATATTTCTCTCAATTCTTAACGGATTTGAGTGATTTAAGAGCCTAAGTTGTATAGATTTTCGTCCCCTATCCATCCTGTCCATTATCTATTTTATTTGGTTTGTTTCTGACCTTAAGATTTAGTCACACTGAGGACAGTGTTGATTAAGTCTGGGGGAGGAAAATACTAATGTATTTTGCTTTGTTTTGTTTTGAGAGTCAGTTGAGTCAGTCCAAAAACTTGTTTTATTGAGTCAAAATTT
>JAHZTW010000004.1:23582955-23616983 GCA_020283515.1 Alliaria petiolata | reverse complement strand
ATATGGAACCAATGGTAAGCAACTTGCACGTTCAAATTACAAAGATATGTCTTTGTCCTTCTATACAGAGGTTAATGAAATAGCCATTGCCATTTCGAAAATTTGCTTATGTTCTAAACAAGTACTAAGACAAATATTATTTAGTTGTGCTAAACGTGAAAAAAATATATGATTCTTTTCTTTTGTTTTAAATTTCAATCAAACATTGAATAATGAGTTCCTTCAAAAACACAACAACCCATCAAGAAATTTTACATAGTATGAAACCAATAAATACCTTTACAAATTGACAACTCTTTGTCCACCTCTTCGTACCTCAACATAATCCACAGTGAAATCCTCTACCAATGCTTCACTTCATTCTCTAAGAACCAAAAGATTGTCCACGGAAACCTATCCATACAAACCAGTCCACAGAAACTTGACCACATGCTTTGTTCACATAAACCTGTACACAGAAATTTGACCACACACACTCTATCCACATAAACATATCCACATAAATTTGACCACGCACACTTTATCTGGCTACCAACACAACCATCTCCAAATCAAAGCTTTTGGACATAAATCTTACCACCAGACCACGACGATGATACTCAGAATCCATCAGATACATACCCAAAACGCGAATTACAATCACTAGGAAAAGAATCGAGAGAGACAGATCGAATCAGTTTAAAAAATTTCGCATACAAATGAGTAGGAAGACATGAAAGGGGATCGAGTTTCTGGAGAAAAATAAGAAACCCAAAGAACTCACGTAATTCTGTCGTTGATAAGAATGTAGTCCCCACTTTACCTACTCCTTATACTTTTTTTTTTATGTTGGCATGTTATCACCCCACAAACAATTACAAAGAAAGGGTAAAATAGATTTTTCCCTCCCTTAAAGCACCACTAAAGTGTCTAGGTTTCAAAAAGTGTCTTTTTATGAAACCAAAGTGCTAGAAGTGCTCTTCTTGGTAAATAACTCCTAACAGTGCAGAATCTATTAAAGTATTTTTCTTTTTCGATTCGGTTCTATCCGAATTGGATCAGTTTTTAGTATCTGAATTACCCAAAATTTATTTAAAATATCCCATTTTTTTTTGGATTTTTATGATATTTCAGTTATTTGGTTAAATTTGCAAAACAATTATTTACTTTTAATAAATACAACTAATTTTTTTTTTTTTTTTTGGTATAAACATAAATAATATATTCGATTTATAATTGTAATTTTTGATATTTTGGTTATTTCAAGTTTAAACATAACTAATATTAATTGGTATAAAGTTGTATTTTGGGTATTTAAGATATTTATTCGATTTTAAGTTCAGTTCATGTTCAAATTCAATTCTTCGGATATAGATGTGTATGATTCTGTAACAACCCTCCATGTGTAACCAACCTCCTTTAATCTCCCTTTAAACTCCTTTTAACCATGATTAGTTCCTTATCTAATGCCCCTCCTAGGGTTTAGGAGACAGAAAAGGCGATCCCCAAAATCCTAAACTTCGGCGGCACACAACGGCGGATCCAACCTTCCTCAGATCGATCTCAAGTAATAGGTTAAGGTTTCTCTTTCCCTTAGCTCTCGTGATTCTGCTCTGGTGTGTTTAAGGAACTAGGATCTCGTTTTTGAGTTGGCTGGCTCGTAGTTGGTAGGGTGGTGTTGTCTCGTCTCTGTTTTCAAGCTGTTATCCGGTTGTCATCACTTCTAGCCGTGTGCTACGTTTGTGGGTGGTGACGGCGAGGTTTCAGTGGTTAGTTGGGGTTCACTATTTGATCCTTTTGTTGGTTGCGGATACCGGATCCGCAACTCTGTTTTGATGTCGGGAGGAGGAGATTTTCGAAGAGGGGGCTCTTCCGCTCAAACACGAAGACGTTTGGAGATGGAAGATGATATCATTAAGATACCAGATTGTGATCTCTCGGTTGTCTCGAAACGTTTTAAACTTACGCTTATTGGAAGAATGTTCTATCGAGAAGGGAGAAGCACAGAAGCTCTTATTGCATAATTGCCAAGGGCAAGAATTTGGGATGTAGAAGGAAGGGTCCGAGGTACTAACCTTGGTAATGGAAGGTTCCAATTCGATTTTGAGAACGAAGAGGATCTCCTGAAGGTGTTAAGCAAGCGTCCTTGTCACTTTAACCGATGGAGTTTTGCACTGGAAAGATGGGAACCCTCAACTAGAGAGAATTTCCCAAACACAATGCCCTTTTGGATCCGAGTGACAGGGGTACCAGTTCACTTTTGGAACGATGATACTTTTCGGGCTATCGGCAAAGCCTTGGGACGAGTTTTGTTGACTGATGCAGATGGAGCTCGTGTTCAAGTCTCCATCAATGCTGATGAACCTTTACAGTTTGAACGCCGGGTGGGCTTCCCAAATGGGGATACGGGAAAAATCACCTTCGAATATAAAGGCCTTCACCGCGTCTGTTTCTCATGTAAGTGTATTTCACATTAGGAGAATTCATGTCCACTTATCCTTGAAGAGAAAAGGATGACTCTGAGGGATCCGAGGGGAGAAGCAGAGAGGAAGGGAGCATCAAACCTCCCCACCCATACCCATTCCGTATCGGTTCCACCGTTGCGGGATTCTTTAAAGAGAACTCGGTCTCCCCCGAGGGAGGATCATAGAGAGAAGTTGCAGCAACCTCGAAACAGAGAATTTTCACGTGGGTGGGAAGAAAGGCAAAACTATGATTATCAATCAAAGAAAATCAGTAGGTTTAATGAATCAATAGGACGATTTCAAGGGGGTGCGTTAGTAAAAGACAGGGATCTGCGTGTGGACTTAAAGGACAAACGTCAAGTGCGAAGCAAACAGGTCTGGAATCGTTTGAATCATCCTAATACAGAATTGTTTCCGCGAAATCGCGAGAGCTACTATCCGTACCCAAATCCTGGGTACGAAGAACAGAATCGAAGGAATGCTCCCGTGAATTTAAAAGCTGTTTGGAAACCGAAAGAGAAAGAGAAGGAATTTAAATCTCAAAATTCTTCCGTAGCTTCACAAAGGAAGATCTTGTCTCCGGTAATTGCTACCTCCAAAACCATTTCGGATTCGCAGAGAACTCTCTCAGCCTTCCCGGATCCACAGAGAAATGGAAATGGTAGAATGATTGTGCATCAAAATGAATCGGAGGATGAAAGGAAACGTCGACTAAAAGGGAAAGCCCCAATGTTAGCCTTAGCAAACTCTAAAGGACAGGGAGATATCCATCGAGCTTGGAGAAATCCGGGAACCTTGGTAATCCGGGAACCGGATTCCCACTCTACGCCAACTTCGGCGAGACACGTCAAGCAAGTTCCTGGCTCTTTGCCAAAGGACAAACCAGACCTGAGTGGGGAAGAAGGCTTTAGTGAAATGGAGGAAGAAGAGGGAACTGATCTTCAGTCTTTAACAAGCAAAGAACAGGACGAAGTTGATAAATTGGCTGCAGAATATGGGAACATTCATATGAATGAAGCTGCGATGGAAAATGATGACCTTTTGGGAGAAGATTTGGAACGAGAAGGGGAAAAAATCGATGCAATCTCTCAGCTTACTCCATTCCCTATAAAAAAAGAAAAAATCAGGAGGGAGTTTTGGGAAAGAAGGGGAGTTAGCGGATTGCCAAGATGAAATTAACAATTCTCCTCAGAAGAAGGAAGTCAAGAATGTGGTGGATAAACGTCACACAGCTGGTCTAGGCTCGGGGAAGGGCAGACGTATAAAAAATCCAAAAATTGCAGGTGGAGGAGCTTCAAAACTTCTCAATGCTATCCGGGGTCGCGCTTCCCCAAGAAAGAGACAGGGAACCGGTAAATCTACGTTTCTCTCTCATGCTTCAAATCTCCCTCCTTTGGAGGTGTTTCCTTCTGCTCTAAGCAAGAAGAATGTTGTTGTTTCAGGTTCGGTGGGGTCCCAGAAACCACCCAGTAAGAGAATATGAATACAATTTCATGAAATTGCCAAGGTGCAGGAGCTTATCTGACTAAACAACACCTTAGAGAGCTGCACCGTTGTTTTTCTCCTACTTTTCTCTTTCTTTCTGAAACAAAAAACTCTTTTTCTTTTATGCAAGACTTTCAAATTTCTTTTGGTTATAATAAATTGTTCACCGTGGAACCCGAGGGGGCGAGCGGTGGACTAGCACTTTTTTATATGGATTCTTCTGATGTCAAGATCTTGTTCTCAAATAATCGTATGATTGATATTGAAGCAATGGTGGAGGGCAAGAAAGTTTTTTTGACATTTGTTTATGGTGATCCGGTCATTGCGTACCGCGAAAAAGTATGGGAACGAATCACGAGAACGAGCCTCACGAGAACAGGGCCTTGGTTTATGATTGGTGATTTTAACGAAATCTCGGGACACCACGAAAAGAGAGGAGGGAGAAAAAGGTCAGACGCATCCTTTCTTCCTTTTATTACGATGCTTGAGAACTGCGGTATGTTGGAATTCCCATCGAAAGGAAACTCATTCTCGTGGGTTGGAAATAGAAGGAGCGGCAGAGTCCGGTGTAAGCTAGACAGAGCTTTAGGGAATGAAGATTGGCATCAAGAATTTTCCCACACTTCTGTGGAGTATTTAAAGCTGTGGGGCTCTGACCATCGGCCAATATTGGCTAGGATCCAATCGAGAAGGGGAAGGGTTAAGCGTAATTTTAAATTTGACAAAAGATGGTTGGGTAAGGACGGACTGATGGAGACAATTGTTGAGGGGTGGGGGATCTCGGCTGCCTCGGATCCACCACAATTATTCGACAAGATTGGGAATTCTCGAAAAGCGATTTCAAAGTGGAAGCGCCTAAACCCGTCAAACTCGATTGTAAGGATACAAGAGTTAAAGGAAAAGCTAGACTTAGCCCAACAAGATGATTCAGTCTTAAACGACGAACTCTTAGTGCTTAAATGGAACCTTTGTGCAGCCTTCCGGGAAGAGGAACTTTATTGGAAACAGAAGAGTCGTGCGAATTGGTTAAAAGAAGGGGATAGAAATACGAAGTTCTTCCATGCCACGACCAAACAAAGACGTGCCAGAAATAGAATCGTTAGACTCAAGAATGCATCTGGAGGATGGGTGGAAACAGAGCATGGGATTGAAAAAGTGGCGACGGATTACTTCCAAGATCTTTTTACGACATCTCGACCCCAAGACTTCGAAGAATCTCTCCGGTATGTAAATACCCAAGTCTCCCCTGCCGTAAATGAGGTTCTGATTCGGACTCCCTCAGATGGGGAGATAAAAAAAAGCTGTGTTTGAAATAAATCCCGAGAAGGCTCCGGGACCTGATGGGATGACGAGTCTCTTTTACCAAAAGTTTTGGGACGTAATATCGAAGGATATCACCAAAATGATTCGGGAATTCTTTGAAAAAGATGTCTTTGACCTGAGACTAAACCAAACAAATATTTGTTTGATCCCGAAGACATCCAGACCCGCAGAAATGGCCGAATTTAGGCCTATTAGTCTTTGTAATGTATGCTATAAGATCATTTCTAAGATCTTAAGCAAGAGACTTAGACGGTTCCTCCCGAAACTCATTTCGGAGACACAATCAGCTTTCGTAGCTCGACGTCTTATCACAGATAATATCCTGGTGGCACAAGAAGTTTTTCATGCTCTACGAACTAACCCTATATATAAAGCGAAATTTGTCGCCATTAAGACAGATATGAGCAAAGCATATGACCGAGTAGAGTGGGGTTTCCTGGAAGCTCTGATGCTAAAAATGGGATTTTCAGGAAAATGGGTTACTTGGATAAAGTGGTGTATCTCATCCGTAACATATCAGGTCCTCCTGAATGGAGAAGCGAAAGGTCATATACGGCCTTCGAGAGGTTTGCGACAAGGCGACCCTCTGTCCCCTTTCCTATTTATTATCCTTACAGAGGCACTAATTGCTCAAGTCAAGTGAGCTGAAACAGAGGGACGATTAACATGTATCAAAGTTGCTCAAACATGTCCGACAATCTCCCACCTTTTATTCGCAGATGACAGCCTGTTCTTCTGTAAAGCAGAAAAACGGAATGTGCTGAACTGATGAGGATCATTAACTGCTATGGGAGAGCGTCGGGGCAATCCCTTAATTGTGCAAAATCCTCTATTCTGTTCGGAAGTAAGGTCACAGCTGACGTCAAAACAGAGATCAAAAGTGTCTTAGGCATCTCTAAAGAAGGGGGAATGGGAATGTACCTTGGCTTACCAGAGAAAATTTGTGGCTCGAAGAAGCAAGTGTTCGCTTTTATCGAAGATAGATTAAGATCGCGAGTGAATGTGTGGTCCTCTAAACTTCTCTCGAAAGGGGGAAAGGAAGTTCTGATTAAGTCGGTAGCGCAAGCGCTTCCTACTTATGTCATGTCGTGCTTTCTTCTTCCTCAGTCAATTCTGAAAAAATTGAACGGAGCGATTGCAAGATTCTGGTGGAGTACAAAACAAGACAACAGAGGGATGCATTGGGTAGCTTGGGAAAAGATTTATGTGAATCAAGAAAAAGGCGGTCTGGGGTTCAGAGACCTAAAGAGCTTTAATATAGCCCTCCTGGCAAAGCAATTGTGGCGTTTGATACGCTATCCGTCATCTCTTTTGGCGCGAGTTCTACAAGCACGGTATTACCGATACTCGACACCCCTTGATGTTGGGAAGGCTAATAATCCGTCGTATGGATGGAGAAGTATTATGGCTGGAAGAGAACTTCTTCAAAAAGGATTGAGGAGGTCTATAAACTCTGGGATAAGTACGAAGGTGTGGTATGATAACTGGATTCCGGTCTGTCCGCCCCGACCGGCTTTGGCCAGAGATGAGTGGAGAAATCCGGACTTATATGTGCATCACCTGATTGACCCGAATACCGCGGAGTGGCGGTTTGATCTCCTAACCCAACTGTTTGATCCAGAAGATATTCCGCGTATAAGAAGCATCAGACCAAGCAGGGCATACAAACCAGATAGTTATTGTTGGGCTTACTCTAAATCTGGCATGTATTCGGTCAAAACGGGGTACGAACTTGCTACTCAAATGAGAGACGAAGAAGGAATGACACATGTGCTAGAACCTAGTTTTACTCCTCTAAAGAGTAAAATATGGTCTCTCAAAACCTCTCGAAAGATAAAACATTTCATTTGGCAGGCTCTTTCAGGGTATATGGCTTCTAATAGTCAACTAGTTAATCGTCATTGTGGGACGGATCGCCGTTGTCAACGATGTGGAGCTGAAGAAGAATCGATTAATCATGTTCTCTTTCAATGTCCTCCTGCGTTACAATCATGGGCATTAAGTGCGATACCTTCTCCTCCGGGAATATTTCCGTGTACGGTTTTATCCCAAAATTTTGCTTACCTCCTAGGACGTGCTAAGGAACAAGGAGTGACGGAAAGTTCATTGGAGGTGTTCCCCTGGATTATGTGGTATACATGGAAGGCTCGAAATGAAAAGGTCTTTAATAATCAAGACATTTTACCCATCGATACTTTGGAACTAGCCACAAGAGAAGCGGAGTCCTGGAAATTCGCCCAAATAATACCAGAGATTGAGGATATGTCGAGGATCGCACAGAGCCAAAATGCGGCAACAGAGCAAAGAGAGGAAAGGCCCTTATATTCCAAGTGTCAAATAGACGCTTCATGGGTCAGGGATGGAGCAACGACAGGCGGCGGTTTTATACTTGAACTCGCCGATGGGGGTCGGAGGATAGGTCTCTTCGCAAAAGACCATGTTTTATCACCCCTGCATGCGGAATTCGAGGCTCTCTTGTGGGCAATGGAAGCGACTATACCGATGCGGATCCCATCTTTATTGTTCGAGACGGATTGCTTGCAGTTGGTTAGAATTATAGAGGAGGAAGAAGAATGGCCGACCTTAACCACAGAACTGGATGAATTCTATCATCTTCGTTCGAGTTTATGTCACTTCTCTATTTCTTTCATTCCCCATTTACAAAATGTCCGGGCTGATAAGCTCGCTAAGAGTGCTCAAGCTCGTGGTGTTGTTTTTTCCCATGTAGACTCTTTGATTCCGGAATGGTTGGCTCTTGAGCCCACCTTCTTCGGAAATTAATTTTAATATATGGAGTATTTGCAGTAAAAAAAAAAAAACTCCTTTTAACCTCTCCACTCACCTTACCAAATTTCCCACTCTCACCACCTACTTATCAACAATTTCCCACGTTTTGCTCTCTCTCACTTCCCTATATAAACACCTCCTCCCCTTCTCATTTCCTCACACCAAAAACTATCTTCTCCTCTTCTTAAACACCACCAAAACGTCTTCTTCTTCCTATAGCATTGTGCACTTAGAATCTGGCAAGTGTGAAACCACCATCAAATTGTAGACGTCGAGACGAAGCCGTAGACACCAAAATCGTCCAATTCCGACATAGTACGGGCCCTCACGCGCCGTTTGAAGTTCGGAGAGGGTGATTCACGCGTCGCCGTCCGCCGCCGCCGGAGTCGCCGGAGCCACCGTCAGACCGCCGTCCGCCGCCGCCGGACCACCACCGGACCGCCGCCGGACCACCGCAGGACCGCCCCGTTGACCGGCGTTGACCACCGTTGACTACCGTTGACCGGCGTTGACCAAACCGATCCGTTGACCAGCGTTGACCGTTGACCGAACCGAACCGTTGACTGAACCGAACCAAACCGTTGACGGAACCAAACCGCTGAACCGAACCGAACCGTTGACTGTTGACCGTTGACCAAACCGTTAACTTTGACCGAATTGACCCGTTATCCGTTTTCCGTCGTTCGAAGGCCGTTTCCACTCGATTTTCCGTGCTGATCTCAGATTTGGCATCCGTTTAAGCATCCGGAATTCGGAACCGTAGTTATCCGGATTTTGCTAAGGTGAGGACTGGTTGTGATCTATCTCTCGTATATTCGTACTCGTTTTAGTCTGAGTAGTCCTTTGTTAATGTGCGCATACTTGCGCTGTATCTATATGAATACACGTATTTCATTGTTGTCTGAACCGGATTAGTAAACACGTTAATAACACAATAATAATAATTGTTGTATTGCTGTTGTTGATTGTTGGACTTAGAAAAAAATATTGTTAAACGGAAAATGGTTGATTGAATTGTGAATAGTGTTTGCAGGTGTTTGTATTGTGTGAGGGAAATCACTTGTGCGGGTGGGATTAGCTGTAGGCTATTGAGGCGGTTTGGCCTGTGTGACGATATAGTAATTGATGTGTGATTCTCTTACTATGTATGTGTGCTGGATATGGTTTGGCGTGTTCAGGCACCATATTCCATCGTCTGTGGCTTGACGAGCCAAGCGTCCTGGGGACAGACAGCGTGTGTGCCGCTATATGCCACGGGTGTGCGCTGGTATTGAGCGTGGAGACACCGGTTAGGTTTAGGATGTCATTTCTTGATATATGAGTGTCTTCGGACGTGATTGTTGTGCGTATTAGCTTAGAACTTTCGTCTGGAATGATTATGCATGTGCGAGATGTATATCGTGGGTCCCTAGGATCTGCACTCATTGAGCTTTGGTCGAAATGCTCATCTCTCTCCTTTTCAGGTGATCGCGCTGGTTTACCGGAGTAGTCTTTCAGCTTGGTGATGGTTTTGGGAAGACACGAGTTTTTATTTTAATAAATGTTATTTATTTAAAGAACGTTGTTATTTTAATTCGGATTTGATGTTTAATTTTGAAATGGTATTTGTAAGATAAATTGCTTCGATTTAGAAATGTGGATTTTATGGATTTAATAATAAATGGAGTGTTTTGTAATAATTCGAGCAACTTGAGTTAAAAGTTAGGGTTCGTGGCACGCCGTTCTCGGGAGAGGATGAGACGGGTGTTACAGATTCATTCATGTATTTATGTTGGTTCTGATTCGGTTCGGTACCTTCCAATTTGATTTCATGAAATATGTCCAGACCTGATTTTGTCCAAGTTTTAAATTTTTGGAAGTGTGAATTTGCTATGATATATGTTAAAATCACATGCAAAAAATTCAAACTATTTTGATTTGAATAATCACACACAAAAAATGAATAAAATAATTTATAAAAAAGTCATCCGCCGATTTTTATAAATTAAAAAATAAACCGTAGTCATGGTATTAATGTGAACCATATGAACAATGTATAAAGAAGACAACTTAAAGAACAAGAACTCTATAATTAACAAAAATTCAAACCAATTTGAAAAAATGAGCATAAACAAAACAAAACATTAAAGAAATATAGCAGAACAGTTCCTCTGTTATGTAACAAGATAAAGATCCGATTCTTCTTGTCACAGCCTAACGTGCATCAGGGGTCACTTGGCTTCCAAAATCTGCAGCCAATTCTAACGAGTTCTTTGAATCATCATCTTGAATCTGTCCTCCAATCCTCAGATTCTCAGAGATCAAACACTCTTTAAGCACATTAACAACCTTGGACATGGTTGGTCTATCAGATGAAGAGTGACTCACACATGACATTGCTAGTTCAAGAATCCTCCAGACTGTATTAGAATCATAATCTCCACCAAGATTTGGGTCAACGATTTTCTCAATATCTCCTCTGCTTATAAGAATCTTTACCCATTCTGCTATATGAGCTTTTTCTCGGGTTAGCTCAATCACAGACCGGTTTGTGATGATTTCTATTAGCACAATACCGAAACTGTAGACATCACTCTTCTCGTTTAACCAATTTGTTAGGTAATACCTGCAAAATAAAACAGTTTATGGAACTTAATGAAAGAAAAAGAAAAAAAGAGAATTGAAGTTATATTTTAGTTGTCTATGTATTAGAGAACTTACTCAGGATCAAGATATCCAGGTGTTCCTGCAACTACTGTTGCTACTTGAGTTTCAGCTCCGACGCAAAATGATCTTGAAAGTCCAAAATCCGCAAGTTTGGCCTCGAAGCGATCGTCTAATAGTATATTTGTACTTTTGACATCTCTATGAACCATTGGCGGCTCACATCCAACATGTAAATACTCTAAACCTATGAACACAAAATCATATCCATGTTGAGACATTATTGTAAACTTGGTAGGAAAAGAAGGGAGTAACTGAAAATGTTATAGTTAACAAGAGTTAACCTTGTGCCGCCTCGACAGAAATTTTCAATCTACTAGCCCATTTCAAAGTAGGTCCAGAGGATTCTCCTGTAAATGAAAATGCTAAATCCTTACAAGTTAAACACATCAAAATAACAGATTCATAGACGAATAAAGGCAAGTCTTGTGTTAATGATTAATTACCTGAAATATGTTGTTTAAGATCTCCATTAGCCATGTACTCATATATAAGTGCTAAATGGCCTCCTTCATCACAGTAACCAACAAGGCTTACCAAATTTATGTGATGAACTCTTAGAAGAAGCTCCACCTTTTGGATCAATTTCATATAATTGAATCTCTCAATAAGATATAAAAGAAGTTTTTTTTTTTTTTTTTTCAATCAAACAAGTGCAAAAACGTTAAAGTACCTCTGCCTTAAATTCCTTATAGCCTTGAACTGATGACTCGGAGAGAACTTTAACAGCTACTGGTTCGGCATCACTCAAAGAACCGTGGTAAACAACTCCGAATCCTCCTTCCCCAAGAACTCTTTTGAAGTTATCCGTAAGCTCCGCGACTTCTGAATATGTGAACTTTTTCTTTTTGGCAAAGATTGATGACTTTCTTGGTAACTCTCGTGTAGCAGCTGTACATGTAAACATCATAAGTAATGCCATTATATTCCATGAAACTTATAATAGTCTATTAAGCATCTAAGCTTCTTGATAGATGAAATCTATCTATATATGTACCTTCTGATAAGGGCTTTTTCTTTCTCAAAACAAAAAACAGAGCCAAAAAGTTGACAAGAGCCGCGACTGAAGCAACCGATGCAATAACTGGTACTAGGACTTTCTTGTTGGTATTGTTGCATGAGTCGGAGAGACAAAGATTTGGGTTTCCTTGAACACTATAGAACAAGAATGTTACTGAATATGCAAATTTATATGGAACAAGAAAACTGTTAGGGAGAAACTTACACCAATTTCAGGCCTTTCTTTTCTCTATCACGAAGGGCTTGAGGAATTGGACCAGTTAAGCTATTCCACCCTAAGTTTCTGTCAAGACAGAGAAGAACATTATTATATATATATACATCATCAATATAACTGGTGAAAAATATATGATCACTTATTGTTTTTTTTTTGTAACTGCATGATCACTTATTGTTTACCAAGAAATATACTCACATGATCAACAATGATTCCATGTTAGCTAGAAACTCGGGCACTTCTCCACTCAGATTGTTGTTCGACAAATCGCTAGCATTTGATTAAGATACATTGATAAACAGTTACGAACAATCAAAGTGCATCTATCAAAACAAATGCGGTTTTAAGGATATTATTATTCTCACAGTTCTTGTAGATGGGTTAGATTTTGTAGGCTAGATTCTATGACCCCTTTTAGTCCACTTGATGACAAGTCTCTGATTATAAGAACAAAACACACATTTTTAGAGATTTAAACATTGAAAAACTTATGAAATCTATGATTAAATAATCTTACAAGGAAATGATTCTTGGTGGAAAAGAAGCATTTGTGTAGCTGCAGTTTATACCCTCCCATTTGAACAATCGTGGAACGCACGGATCTCCTTGCCAGTCGATTCTACTCAATTCATATGTATCTCGAACATTTTGGACCGCAGAAACTAACAAGAAAACCGAAATTAATATACAGAAACATATATATAAATATCGTGAAAATTCGATACTAGTGATGATGGATTTGACTAACCATCCTCTGGATTAGTTTCTGCATCTGGGAACTCAATAATTACGTATCCTTCCATAGCATTGATGATTGGTGGGAGAGTTGAGCTCTGAGTCATAACCAGCTCCACTGTACATCCAAGAAACCTACATTTCATAGGTGATGAGTTGTATAGAGTCTCTAGTTGTAACTTTGGAGGGCGATAAGCTGAAATTGTAATGTTTCCGTCGTTTCCTTTCCATGTAATGTCGAATTCTCTTGTATCGTTGCCTTTAAGTGTTTGTATCTCAGCGAAATGTAGGTATATGAGAGCTAGATCCTCACGGTTATCCACAATCCAGTCGTAAGTTAACTTCTGGGTCACGTTTTTGTTAATGACCGCCTTTGAAATGACTTCTTGTGGTAGCTCATAAGGAGTAGAAGAGTTTACATTGAGACTTGTGTTTACAAAATTCAACCCAAACGAAAGACTTATTGGCTTCCATTCACGATCATATACATCTGAAGGATACCTGAAAATTATAATCAACAGTTATCATACACAATTATCGTACTCTCTCTGCTATATGAAAATTACAAAGCTCTGTTTCTTGTACAGTAAGAAAGGGTTTCTTGTATCGTAAGAAAGGTTAAATTTACCGAATAGAGGGACCGAGAAAATCGCTAGCATAGTAGCGTTTTAAGAGCTTCAAGGAACCATTTGTAGTGATGTAAGTGTCATCTCTCAAAGGTCTTAGCTCCAAGGCTGAAATGATTGGTGTAGTCTTTCCTGTTTTTACAAGACAAATCTGCAAAGAGTTTGACTTTGGGATGTGTATGATCTCCTCTGTTTTTGAACCTATAGAGCTTTTTAAATCGACCGTTGTCCATATGTTAGGGCCTAGATAAAGATCGAATTTCGGGCCATCGTTAAGCCCGTCGTAATTCCCGTAGAGGAAAAGAGCTTTGATAAGATATTTTGTGCCGGAAGTGACTTTTAGATTATAGCAGTTTCGTATTCCGTCTGGAAAATATCTTAGGACCGTGAATGGCTTATAGGCCTCTTCCCAAACCTTTTGGACTCTGCCACTTTGACCAGCTTGTGTGAAGTTGCCGTCGGATGTATATGTTAATCCGGTTAATGGTTCGGTATAAGGAGATACCGCATGGTGCAATCCACAATCCAAGCTGATGAATTCTGGTAATTAAGAGATGACATAAAGTTCGATGTCAAATATAGAGAAGAAACAAAGAGAATGTAAGTTTCTAGACTTCTTAATAGCAAATTGTTTAAGAGAGTGTACCTTTTGGATCAGACTGAGCTTCAGTTAGTTGTGTACGAGTGCCAAAAACCACAATGATCAGAGCTAGCAAAAGACCTTGAAGAATCTCCATTTTCTGAGGAGTTTTAAGACAAGAAGAAAACAGTTTTCGCCTGTCTGCTTCGTTCCTTGTTCATTTGTAAGTCAAGATTAAGGTTCATCGTTGACTTTTGATTATATAAGGTTGTTGACAGAACAGAAACAACCAGGATATTTGGTCACCATGACTACGACGTGCTTACAACCTTTATTCCTCTATGGGTTATTTATTTAACTGCAATCTTATGTTTGATTTAGGTGGGGAAAAAAACAACAGCATGAAATTGTAACATCAATGGACATAAGTAATGTATTTAACCATAAAGAAGTGTACCTCCTTCTTGTTGAACATCTATTTATATAGATATTAAGTATATGTACGTCAATATGAGAAAGCGTTACCTAATGCCAGAGGCTGACTGAATTAGCACATTATTATGAATTATAGTTAAAAAAAAGAGTGATCAATTTGAGAAACTATGATGTTAGAAGATGACCGAACAACATTGTCTAGATGCATGTCCATAGAGAAAAAGAATATTTAAAGAAGAGGGGTAGAGAATATAGAAAGAGAGTCTTTGGTTCCTAAGCTGTCTCAGCAATAGACAGAAAACATAATTTTAGGTGCAATGTAACTGTTGTGTTTAGAAAACTTGGGTCCTAAGAAAATGACTTCTGGTCAAATTCAGGCCATTTACATTGTTTGGATCTGAAAAATGTTATCAAAGTTTGATACAAGCAATAAATAAACTCATGTGAGGTGTTCTGAATGCGATTCTTGGTTGAGATTACCGTGCATCAGGGGTCACTTCAGCCGTGAAGCTGGTGCTCAGTTCTAGAGAACTCTTTGAATCCATGTCTGATCTTCCTTCCTTTTTTGAGCTCTCATACATGAGACATTCTTTGAGTTCACTAACAACCTGAGACATATTTGGTCTCCCTGATGAAGAAGGGTTCACACATGACATGGCAAGCTCAAGAGCCTTCCAAACAGAGCTTAAGTCATAGTCCCCATTCATATTTGGATCCATAATGCTCTCGATATCTCCTTTGGTAAGCATTAGGCCCACCCATTCTCCTATGTGAGGCTTTTCACGATCTTGCTGAATCACAGGTCGATTTGTGATCATCTCCAACAACACAATCCCTAAACTGTATACATCACTCTTCTCGGTCAACCAATTTGTTCGATAATATCTGCAAAGCAAGACACATATTATATACCATAAGCAATGAAGAATGAATAAAATTGCAGTTTGACTTAGTGTGAGAAATTTCTTACTCAGGATCAAGATATCCAGGAGTACCAGCAACATTTGTAGACACGTGAGTTTCAACTCCTATTGGAAAAGATCTAGAAAGTCCAAAATCAGCCAGTTTTGCTTGGAGGTGCTCGTCGAGAAGTATATTTGTTGTTTTAACATCTCTGTGAATCATTGGGGGTTCGCATCCAATGTGTAAGTACTCTAATCCTGTTGTATCAAAATTCATTCACGTTTTTACTAAAAATACAAAATGCATATCTAATAAGAGTAAAGGCTTTAACGCAGATGCTATAGGGTGAACAACAATTCATCATTTTATGTTTGGAATAAAAATAAGAAGTCAAAAGAAAATACATGCATGGAGGTATATTGAATTTAGTGTATACCTTGAGCAGTCTCAGTTGCGATCCTAAGTCTACTTGTCCAATTCAAGCTAGCGTCACCTGATTCTCCTGTTTTTTTTTCCATGAAATCTATCTTAAATCCTTTTTTTTTTAATCTTTTAATGTTATTATCAACATAATGAACACCAAATTGGTTGAAAACATATTTTACCTGAAAGATGATATTTTAAATCCCCTTTGGCTGCATACTCATAGACGAGGGCAAGGTGGTCTTCTTCATTACAATATCCAACAAGACTTACAAGATTTGTGTGGTGAACTCTCAGAAGCAGCTCTACCTGATAAACCACGTGAAAGCATAAATTATGGTCCCTTTGGTTTGTAACGACAAGTCATATGCTTGTTAGAAACATCGAAAAAAAAATATTACCTCTGCCCTAAATTGCTTATAGCCTTGAGTTGATGAATGTGAGAGCACTTTAACAGCTACTTGTTCTTT
The DNA here is from genome assembly GCA_020283515.1 of Alliaria petiolata. Taxonomy (NCBI): domain Eukaryota; kingdom Viridiplantae; phylum Streptophyta; class Magnoliopsida; order Brassicales; family Brassicaceae; genus Alliaria; species Alliaria petiolata. Next base: position 23,600,832 of record JAHZTW010000004.1, on the reverse strand, counting down.
ATCATTTAAAAGACCATGATACACAACTCCAAAGCCCCCTTCTCCGATAACTCTTTCAAAGCTATTTGTCACTGCTTCGACCTCCGAATATGTAAACTTTCTCTTCTTGATTAAAATTGTTGACTTAGTAATTGGTGATCTGTGACGAACTGTGTTGCGAAAGTCAGACCTAATAGCTAATATATATATATATATACCTAAGTATTAAAGTATGGATGGTATTGTTGGATCTCATGTAAATACCTTTCGACGTTCTTTTCTTTTTGTAAATAAAAAAGAGAAGCAGCACAGCTACAATAAAGACCACAGAAGTAATCGATGCAACAACCGGTACAAAGAATTTGGTATTGTTATTGTTGCATTTATCAGCCAGACAGATCTTTGAGTTTCCATGAATACTACAAACCGAAAGTCTTATGAGTATATATTACTAAAAAAATGAAAAAAAACTATGAATATATATCAAAACCTTACTTGAGCTTCAGTCCATTGTTTTCTCTGTCGCGAAGGGCTAGAGGGATCAGACCTTTAAGTTTGTTCCAACTTAAGTTTCTATCGAGGCAGATAAAACAGTACATTAGTGACTAAGCAAGACGAATTTTGTAAAAAATATGGAGCAAATTAATAATAGTTTAAGGAGCAACTTACATGGTCGACAATGACTTCATGTTGGCCAGAAACTCAGGCACTTCTCCAGTCAAACTGTTACTTGATAAGTCCCTAGTGTTATAGTTGTAAATGTCATTTGATTTGTTTTAATGGATAACAAATTTATACATTTATATCGAAGATATGAAAAACATATATCTTGTAAGTAACAGAACAAAACAAGCCTATGTTACAGAATTTACAAATGAATCTAATAAAATTGTTGTATACGCCTAACAGCCACACCATTGTCCTATTTCTTTCTTTTTTTTAACAATATTTCATATTTCTTTCATTTTTTTTTTCTTCTGACAAAATGATGTTGAACACGGAGAGCATTGATAACTTATGATTAGGAAAAGTTTTTCAGTTGCATTGATAACTTACAGTTTCTGTAGCTCGGTGAGTTTTTGTAAGGCTGGCTCGATAATTCCTTTTAACCCGCGTCCTGATAAGTATCTGTTTACACGATCATAACGAATTTCAAGTAGAAGATATTTACGTAGGACACTTATTTCAGCGGTAAATACATGTTAGAGAGAGTGATCTTACAGGGAAATGATTCTTGGGGGAGTAGACTTATTGTTGGTATAGCTGCATTCGATATAATCCCACTTATACTGTCGAGGGACACATGGATCTCCTTGCCATGTGACTATGTTTAATCGATAAGCGTCTTGAATATTCTTGATAGCAACGACTGCCATAGAGGTCGATCGAGGAAGCCAAAATAATAAGTTATGAAAGAATTGAGATTTTATCAATACGTAAGAAAAAACCCGTGAACTCGAACGTACCATCGTCGAGATATGTTTCTGAATATGGAAATGTCATAACTTGAAAAGCCTCATAAGCATTAAGAAGTGGTGGAAGAGTTGATCTCCGGGTTTTTACCAGCTCAAGTATACAAAAATCATAGCATTCGTAATAAATGGTATCTATTTGTAACACCTTCGGACTATAAGCCGGCATCTGCAAACTACTGTTTCCATTACTGGAAATGTCGACAATGTCGAATTCCCTGATCTCGTTGGCTTGCAGGGTTTGAATCTCCGCAAAGTGAAGGTAGAAAAGGATTCTGTCACTAGGGTTGTCACCACTTGATGAAAATGATTCCGGTTCACTGGAGTTTGCTTGCGTAAAGGCCGACCTACTTACAACTTGTGGTATTTCAAATTGATTAGAAGAATTCACATTGAGAGTGGTGTTTATTGCTATCATTTCTGACCAAATATATGAAGACCATTTACGGTCATGGACATCATCAGGATACCTGGCACATTCATTGGATTAGCCATGTATTTTCAAACAAATCTTGACTCAATGATGAGTGTTGATATTCAGTGTTATGCTGACTTACCGTATAGTGCGATAATAATCGCTCAGGCTCCGCCTCTCTTTGAGTCTCAAGGAACCATATTGAGTATTATAAGAATCATTTCTCAGAGGGCGTANCTACTATATTTTCAACATAACAATTTATGTTATAAAAAACTGAATTAAAATATTTTACTATAGTTTAATTTTTCAATTATAAAAAATATAATAATAAATAAATTCAACTTCACTTAAACAAAACTAAATATTATTTTATTAATCCCTTTGATTAATAAGAATTTAATGAAAATTTGATATTAAAATAATTAGAAATTATTATATTTTAAATTCTAAATCACTGATCCGAAAAAATATAAATCTCTCACCCCGCGCAGGGCGCGGATTATCACCTAGTATATAAACATTTGTATTAACCACCAACCACGATTGTTCTCTAGCCCAAGTGGTTAGCTTTGCATCCCTAAATTCTCAAGGTCATGGGTTCTATGCACGCAATACTTTCTTTTTTTCTTGCAAGTTTTTCTTTAAATAAATTAGTTTATAGCTTCTTTTTTTAAAGCATACCAACAATTTCCTCTTTTTATAAAATATTTCTTTTTTTTTCTTACAAGAAAAAATAACAAAATTAGTTGACAAAAAAACTATGATAAAATTAATTAAACATCATTTATTTATTTTTTTCAATTTTAGAGGGATAATTGACAATACTTTATAAATTTACTAATTAATACTTTCACATTAACCCATAAATAGTAAAATTATGAACAAATATATGATATAATAAATAAAGTATATATATGCAACTCATAATATTATAGTTTTTAATATGATATGAAAAATGAATAATCATCATATTTTATAATAATGTTATGAAAAAAAAAATTATTTGGTTGGTAATACTAGTTTTAAGATAAATATCATCAAACAAATAATTTATAGTTTTATCATAAAAAACTTATTTTTAGCATAAAAAAATATATTATAATTATATATTTTTTTTAAACTTTGACTCTGGTTAAAAAAACTTCTAGGTCCGCCACTGTATCTAGATCCGAGTTAAAACTAATGTATGTCATACTGTCTCTTTGTATTTGACGGCACGGCCTACATTAGTTTACATCCAATATTATTGGCAAATTCACAATTTTGTGTCGTGCTGTCTGGACAGGGAAATTTTATCTGATTATTTTTGGGAGCGTTGAAAAAATCCGATATTTTGGCCATTTTACGGTAGTCAATTCTTTACGGGATTTCCTTAAAGGGGAGAGCACATATGTTAAGGAGAAATTTATATATTAATTAACATACCACTAGAGACGTGCTCACAGCTTTGGATTTGGACATATGGGAGAAGTTCCACAACCCTACCTGTTGGATATATATCATATAGCTCTAAATATGAATTTTATCCCAATTGGGCATTTTATTTTTCAGTTATAGACTCTATTTATTCGTTCATATAATTCTTTTCCGCCGGCTACATGTCTTGATTTCTCTTGAGTTAGTTCATCATATACATAAGCACCTTCTTTTTTCTTTTTCTTTTTTTGTTAAAAGTTCATCTTGAAAATGGAGGGTCATCGGGAAATTTTATTGGTGCTGGTATTCAGCATTTTTGCCATTCATCTTGTTCATGCTCAAGATAAAGAAGGTATCCGCATAATTTTAGTTGTTAAAATATGATGCATTCGGTTGTGTTTATTTTATTTTCGGAAAATCACCAGTGCAATTCTCATTTGTTTTGAACATTCGGTTTGTCTTCCTTAGGGGCTTGTAATGTCAGTTTTAGAAAACAAACTTTGTTTTTCACACTTGTCTTGTGCATGTGTCTTATCAGGATTCATTAGCTTGGACTGCGGGTTACCCGCTAAAGACCCTCCTTATACTGAATCAACAACCGGGTTGATGTTCTCCTCTGATGCCAATTTTATCCATAGTGGGAAACGTGGTATAGTAAAAGACAGTTTTGATTACAAGCCATATCGTTTTTTGAGATATTTTCTGGACGGAACACGGAACTGCTATAATGTGAAAGTTAAGGAGGGCACCAATTATTTGGTCAGAGCTGAGTTTTTTTATGGAAACTATGATGGCTATAATGTTATTCCCAGATTTGATTTGTATATAGGGCCTAATATATGGACAGTGATGGCCTACACATACATGGCCGAGGAGGAAATCATTCACGTGTCAAAGTCAAACTCTTTGCAAATTTGCCTTGCCAAAACAGGACCAACTACACCTTTTATATCAAGCTTAGAGCTACGCCCTCTGAGAAATGATTCTTATAATACTCAATATGGTTCCTTGAGACTCAAAGAGAGGCGGAGCCTGAGCGATTATTATCGCACTATACGGTAAGTCAGCATAACACTGAATATCAACACTCATCATTGAGTCAAGATTTGTTTGAAAATACATGGCTAATCCAATGAATGTGCCAGGTATCCTGATGATGTCCATGACCGTAAATGGTCTTCATATATTTGGTCAGAAATGATAGCAATAAACACCACTCTCAATGTGAATTCTTCTAATCAATGTGATTTTTTAATGAAATACTCAGTTTTTCTTTATTTGTTAAAACCACAATTAATGGCTCGTATTTAATGTCATGTCCAAAAAAGTTATTGAGTATTTCATTAAAAATTAAACATAATGTTTAAAATACGCATATCCGTAATTTAGGTGGATGTTCTCAAATTCTATTTGATCATGAGATCCCTGAAATACAATCATTCAGATCGAGGTAAGTATTAATACCTCCTAATTTGTCTAATATTTTTATTTACATATACATAACTTACAAATGGACAAGCTTCCGGTCAATACTCTTTGATTAGCGTCAAGCATTGGAGCAAAATATGAATTAATATGCATAGCCGCCCTGTTCAATATTTTTAGGTCATTTTAAAAAGTTTATTTAAAAATAAATGTCTCTAAAGACATATGGTAGTGTTTTAAAATCATATTATTATTTATTTCAGATATTCTTTCCATAATTTATTTATGATATCTCTTCATTTATCTTTCTAATTGTTTTAATATCATACAAATTTAAACTTTTTTTACTATATTTTCAACATAACAATTTATGTTATAAAAAACTGAATTAAAATATTTTACTATAGTTTAATTTTTCAATTATAAAAATATAATAATAAATAAATTCAACTTCACTTAAACAAAACTAAATATTATTTTATTAATCCCTTTGATTAATAAGAATTTAATGAAAATTTGATATTAAAATAATTAGAAATTATTATATTTTAAATTCTAAATCACTGATCCGAAAAAATATAAATCTCTCACCCCGCGCAGGGCGCGGATTATCACCTAGTATATAAACATTTGTATTAACCACCAACCACGATTGTTCTCTAGCCCAAGTGGTTAGTTTTGCATCCCTAAATTCTCAAGGTCATGGGTTCTATGCACGCAATACTTTCTTTTTTTCTTGCAAGTTTTTCTTTAAATAAATTAGTTTATAGCTTCTTTTTTTAAAGCATACCAACAATTTCCTCTTTTTATAAAATATTTCTTTTTTTTTCTTACAAGAAAAAATAACAAAATTAGTTGACAAAAAAACTATGATAAAATTAATTAAACATCATTTATTTATTTTTTTCAATTTTAGAGGGATAATTGACAATACTTTATAAATTTACTAATTAATACTTTCACATTAACCCATAAATAGTAAAATTATGAACAAATATATGATATAATAAATAAAGTATATATATGCAACTCATAATATTATAGTTTTTAATATGATATGAAAAATGAATAATCATCATATTTTATAATAATGTTATGAAAAAAAAAATTATTTGGTTGGTAATACTAGTTTTAAGATAAATATCATCAAACAAATAATTTATAGTTTTATCATAAAAAACTTATTTTTAGCATAAAAAAATATATTATAATTATATATTTTTTTTAAACTTTGACTCTGGTTAAAAAAACTTCTAGGTCCGCCACTGTATCTAGATCCGAGTTAAAACTAATGTATGTCATACTGTCTCTTTGTATTTGACGGCACGGCCTACATTAGTTTACATCCAATATTATTGGCAAATTCACAATTTTGTGTCGTGCTGTCTGGACAGGGAAATTTTATCTGATTATTTTTGGGAGCGTTGAAAAAATCCGATATTTTGGCCATTTTACGGTAGTCAATTCTTTACGGGATTTCCTTAAAGGGGAGAGCACATATGTTAAGGAGAAATTTATATATTAATTAACATACCACTAGAGACGTGCTCACAGCTTTGGATTTGGACATATGGGAGAAGTTCCACAACCCTACCTGTTGGATATATATCATATAGCTCTAAATATGAATTTTATCCCAATTGGGCATTTTATTTTTCAGTTATAGACTCTATTTATTCGTTCATATAATTCTTTTCCGCCGGCTACATGTCTTGATTTCTCTTGAGTTAGTTCATCATATACATAAGCACCTTCTTTTTTCTTTTTCTTTTTTTGTTAAAAGTTCATCTTGAAAATGGAGGGTCATCGGGAAATTTTATTGGTGCTGGTATTCAGCATTTTTGCCATTCATCTTGTTCATGCTCAAGATAAAGAAGGTATCCGCATAATTTTAGTTGTTAAAATATGATGCATTCGGTTGTGTTTATTTTATTTTCGGAAAATCACCAGTGCAATTCTCATTTGTTTTGAACATTCGGTTTGTCTTCCTTAGGGGCTTGTAATGTCAGTTTTAGAAAACAAACTTTGTTTTTCACACTTGTCTTGTGCATGTGTCTTATCAGGATTCATTAGCTTGGACTGCGGGTTACCCGCTAAAGACCCTCCTTATACTGAATCAACAACCGGGTTGATGTTCTCCTCTGATGCCAATTTTATCCATAGTGGGAAACGTGGTATAGTAAAAGACAGTTTTGATTACAAGCCATATCGTTTTTTGAGATATTTTCTGGACGGAACACGGAACTGCTATAATGTGAAAGTTAAGGAGGGCACCAATTATTTGGTCAGAGCTGAGTTTTTTTATGGAAACTATGATGGCTATAATGTTATTCCCAGATTTGATTTGTATATAGGGCCTAATATATGGACAGTGATGGCCTACACATACATGGCCGAGGAGGAAATCATTCACGTGTCAAAGTCAAACTCTTTGCAAATTTGCCTTGCCAAAACAGGACCAACTACACCTTTTATATCAAGCTTAGAGCTACGCCCTCTGAGAAATGATTCTTATAATACTCAATATGGTTCCTTGAGACTCAAAGAGAGGCGGAGCCTGAGCGATTATTATCGCACTATACGGTAAGTCAGCATAACACTGAATATCAACACTCATCATTGAGTCAAGATTTGTTTGAAAATACATGGCTAATCCAATGAATGTGCCAGGTATCCTGATGATGTCCATGACCGTAAATGGTCTTCATATATTTGGTCAGAAATGATAGCAATAAACACCACTCTCAATGTGAATTCTTCTAATCAATTTGAAATACCACAAGTTGTAAGTAGGTCGGCCTTTACGCAAGCAAACTCCAGTGAACCGGAATCATTTTCATCAAGTGGTGACAACCCTAGTGACAGAATCCTTTTCTACCTTCACTTTGCGGAGATTCAAACCCTGCAAGCCAACGAGATCAGGGAATTCGACATTGTCGACATTTCCAGTAATGGAAACAGTAGTTTGCAGATGCCGGCTTATAGTCCGAAGGTGTTACAAATAGATACCATTTATTACGAATGCTATGATTTTTGTATACTTGAGCTGGTAAAAACCCGGAGATCAACTCTTCCACCACTTCTTAATGCTTATGAGGCTTTTCAAGTTATGACATTTCCATATTCAGAAACATATCTCGACGATGGTACGTTCGAGTTCACGGGTTTTTTCTTACGTATTGATAAAATCTCAATTCTTTCATAACTTATTATTTTGGCTTCCTCGATCGACCTCTATGGCAGTCGTTGCTATCAAGAATATTCAAGACGCTTATCGATTAAACATAGTCACATGGCAAGGAGATCCATGTGTCCCTCGACAGTATAAGTGGGATTATATCGAATGCAGCTATACCAACAATAAGTCTACTCCCCCAAGAATCATTTCCCTGTAAGATCACTCTCTCTAACATGTATTTACCGCTGAAATAAGTGTCCTACGTAAATATCTTCTACTTGAAATTCGTTATGATCGTGTAAACAGATACTTATCAGGACGCGGGTTAAAAGGAATTATCGAGCCAGCCTTACAAAAACTCACCGAGCTACAGAAACTGTAAGTTATCAATGCAACTGAAAATCTTTTCCTAATCATAAGTTATCAATGCTCTCCGTGTTCAACATCATTTTGTCAGAAGAAAAAAAAAATGAAAGAAATATGAAATATTGTTAAAAAAAAGAAAGAAATAGGACAATGGTGTGGCTGTTAGGCGTATACAACAATTTTATTAGATTCATTTGTAAATTCTGTAACATAGGCTTGTTTTGTTCTGTTACTTACAAGATATATGTTTTTCATATCTTCGATATAAATGTATAAATTTGTTATCCATTAAAACAAATCAAATGACATTTACAACTATAACACTAGGGACTTATCAAGTAACAGTTTGACTGGAGAAGTGCCTGAGTTTCTGGCCAACATGAAGTCATTGTCGACCATGTAAGTTGCTCCTTAAACTATTATTAATTTGCTCCATATTTTTTACAAAATTCGTCTTGCTTAGTCACTAATGTACTGTTTTATCTGCCTCGATAGAAACTTAAGTTGGAACAAACTTAAAGGTCTGATCCCTCTAGCCCTTCGCGACAGAGAAAACAATGGACTGAAGCTCAAGTAAGGTTTTGATATATATTCATAGTTTTTTTTCATTTTTTTAGTAATATATACTCATAAGACTTTCGGTTTGTAGTATTCATGGAAACTCAAAGATCTGTCTGGCTGATAAATGCAACAATAACAATACCAAATTCTTTGTACCGGTTGTTGCATCGATTACTTCTGTGGTCTTTATTGTAGCTGTGCTGCTTCTCTTTTTTATTTACAAAAAGAAAAGAACGTCGAAAGGTATTTACATGAGATCCAACAATACCATCCATACTTTAATACTTAGGTATATATATATATATATTAGCTATTAGGTCTGACTTTCGCAACACAGTTCGTCACAGATCACCAATTACTAAGTCAACAATTTTAATCAAGAAGAGAAAGTTTACATATTCGGAGGTCGAAGCAGTGACAAATAGCTTTGAAAGAGTTATCGGAGAAGGGGGCTTTGGAGTTGTGTATCATGGTCTTTTAAATGATAAAGAACAAGTAGCTGTTAAAGTGCTCTCACATTCATCAACTCAAGGCTATAAGCAATTTAGGGCAGAGGTAATATTTTTTTTTCGATGTTTCTAACAAGCATATGACTTGTCGTTACAAACCAAAGGGACCATAATTTATGCTTTCACGTGGTTTATCAGGTAGAGCTGCTTCTGAGAGTTCACCACACAAATCTTGTAAGTCTTGTTGGATATTGTAATGAAGAAGACCACCTTGCCCTCGTCTATGAGTATGCAGCCAAAGGGGATTTAAAATATCATCTTTCAGGTAAAATATGTTTTCAACCAATTTGGTGTTCATTATGTTGATAATAACATTAAAAGATTAAAAAAAAAAGGATTTAAGATAGATTTCATGGAAAAAAAAACAGGAGAATCAGGTGACGCTAGCTTGAATTGGACAAGTAGACTTAGGATCGCAACTGAGACTGCTCAAGGTATACACTAAATTCAATATACCTCCATGCATGTATTTTCTTTTGACTTCTTATTTTTATTCCAAACATAAAATGATGAATTGTTGTTCACCCTATAGCATCTGCGTTAAAGCCTTTACTCTTATTAGATATGCATTTTGTATTTTTAGTAAAAACGTGAATGAATTTTGATACAACAGGATTAGAGTACTTACACATTGGATGCGAACCCCCAATGATTCACAGAGATGTTAAAACAACAAATATACTTCTCGACGAGCACCTCCAAGCAAAACTGGCTGATTTTGGACTTTCTAGATCTTTTCCAATAGGAGTTGAAACTCACGTGTCTACAAATGTTGCTGGTACTCCTGGATATCTTGATCCTGAGTAAGGAATTTCTCACACTAAGTCAAACTGCAATTTTATTCATTCTTCATTGCTTATGGTAGATAATATGTGTCTTGCTTTGCAGATATTATCGAACAAATTGGTTGACCGAGAAGAGTGATGTATACAGTTTAGGGATTGTGTTGTTGGAGATGATCACAAATCGACCTGTGATTCAGCAAGATCGTGAAAAGCCTCACATAGGAGAATGGGTGGGCCTAATGCTTACCAAAGGAGATATCGAGAGCATTATGGATCCAAATATGAATGGGGACTATGACTTAAGCTCTGTTTGGAAGGCTCTTGAGCTTGCCATGTCATGTGTGAACCCTTCTTCATCAGGGAGACCAAATATGTCTCAGGTTGTTAGTGAACTCAAAGAATGTCTCATGTATGAGAGCTCAAAAAAGGAAGGAAGATCAGACATGGATTCAAAGAGTTCTCTAGAACTGAGCACCAGCTTCACGGCTGAAGTGACCCCTGATGCACGGTAATCTCAACCAAGAATCGCATTCAGAACACCTCACATGAGTTTATTTATTGCTTGTATCAAACTTTGATAACATTTTTCAGATCCAAACAATGTAAATGGCCTGAATTTGACCAGAAGTCATTTTCTTAGGACCCAAGTTTTCTAAACACAACAGTTACATTGCACCTAAAATTATGTTTTCTGTCTATTGCTGAGACAGCTTAGGAACCAAAGACTCTCTTTCTATATTCTCTACCCCTCTTCTTTAAATATTCTTTTTCTCTATGGACATGCATCTAGACAATGTTGTTCGGTCATCTTCTAACATCATAGTTTCTCAAATTGATCACTCTTTTTTTTAACTATAATTCATAATAATGTGCTAATTCAGTCAGCCTCTGGCATTAGGTAACGCTTTCTCATATTGACGTACATATACTTAATATCTATATAAATAGATGTTCAACAAGAAGGAGGTACACTTCTTTATGGTTAAATACATTACTTATGTCCATTGATGTTACAATTTCATGCTGTTGTTTTTTTCCCCACCTAAATCAAACATAAGATTGCAGTTAAATAAATAACCCATAGAGGAATAAAGGTTGTAAGCACGTCGTAGTCATGGTGACCAAATATCCTGGTTGTTTCTGTTCTGTCAACAACCTTATATAATCAAAAGTCAACGATGAACCTTAATCTTGACTTACAAATGAACAAGGAACGAAGCAGACAGGCGAAAACTGTTTTCTTCTTGTCTTAAAACTCCTCAGAAAATGGAGATTCTTCAAGGTCTTTTGCTAGCTCTGATCATTGTGGTTTTTGGCACTCGTACACAACTAACTGAAGCTCAGTCTGATCCAAAAGGTACACTCTCTTAAACAATTTGCTATTAAGAAGTCTAGAAACTTACATTCTCTTTGTTTCTTCTCTATATTTGACATCGAACTTTATGTCATCTCTTAATTACCAGAATTCATCAGCTTGGATTGTGGATTGCACCATGCGGTATCTCCTTATACCGAACCATTAACCGGATTAACATATACATCCGACGGCAACTTCACACAAGCTGGTCAAAGTGGCAGAGTCCAAAAGGTTTGGGAAGAGGCCTATAAGCCATTCACGGTCCTAAGATATTTTCCAGACGGAATACGAAACTGCTATAATCTAAAAGTCACTTCCGGCACAAAATATCTTATCAAAGCTCTTTTCCTCTACGGGAATTACGACGGGCTTAACGATGGCCCGAAATTCGATCTTTATCTAGGCCCTAACATATGGACAACGGTCGATTTAAAAAGCTCTATAGGTTCAAAAACAGAGGAGATCATACACATCCCAAAGTCAAACTCTTTGCAGATTTGTCTTGTAAAAACAGGAAAGACTACACCAATCATTTCAGCCTTGGAGCTAAGACCTTTGAGAGATGACACTTACATCACTACAAATGGTTCCTTGAAGCTCTTAAAACGCTACTATGCTAGCGATTTTCTCGGTCCCTCTATTCGGTAAATTTAACCTTTCTTACGATACAAGAAACCCTTTCTTACTGTACAAGAAACAGAGCTTTGTAATTTTCATATAGCAGAGAGAGTACGATAATTGTGTATGATAACTGTTGATTATAATTGAGGAGGAAACAGCTTAAACAAATCTGAAAATCTCAAATCGGAGAAAGAAATCCGGCGACCGAAGCTAGGGATTGAAGTCATGGAAGAAAATGGGGTTTATAGGCCTCGGCCTCACGAGAGAGAGAAAGAGAGCCAAAAAAATCTAACACAGTCACCTGCTGACACGTAACGGGTTCTTAAGGAGATTAAGAACCGGTTCTTAAAAGAGAGTTTTTAGAATTGTTAAAAACCCCTTACGTGTCAGTTAGTGATTGGTCGGTTTATTTTAACAAAAAAAAAATTAAAACTTCACAAAATTTAAAACTTCACAAAATTTTAAAACTTTACAAAACTTCAGAAAAATTAAAATTTTCACAAAACTTCACAAAAATTAAAACTTCACAAAACTTCACAAAATTTTAAAATTTTACAAAACTTCACAAAAATTAAAATTTCACAAAACTTCACAAAAATTAAAATTTCACAAAACTTCACAAAAATTAAAATTTCACAAAACTTCACAAAAATTAAAACTTCACAAAACTTCACAAAATTAAAACTTCACAAAATTTATGAAATGCAATAATTTTTAAGTTCTATAAAATATAAAATGTTTAATAATTTAAACAAAATAAATTCTACTTAAAATATTATAATTTTCAAAATAATATTTTATTTTATTTATAAGAACCTCAAGTGGGTTTTACCATTGGAGGCATACAATTTTAATTACTTTTAAAGAGGTTCTTAACTTAAACATTTTCAAAATTTATAATTAAAATATTGGTAAGAATCCATGAGAAGTTCTTAGCATTGGAGATTGTCTAAAACTCCTTATTTAGGAACCGATTCTTAAGGGTTTTACACTTTAATGATTTATTTATTATTATTTTTTTTAACTTAAGAAGCTCTTAAAAAAATTTAAGAACTGACGTTAGAGGTGCTCAAACCGACTAACCATACAAGACCCTAATTACTCGTAAACAATATTGTATTCTTATATATACTATACAAACGATCTTGTTTTTGTATTTTATTAAATAACTGATTCACGCCATGATAATTAACAAAATGATAACAAAATAAGTATAACTTTTTAAAAATAATTCAACAGTGAACACTGGCCACACTGACAACAAACTCTGACACAAAAGAATCTCGAGCAGCTATAAGCGCGCATCAGCGGATACCTCATACCTCTGCTGCGAAACCCATGCTCTGTTCAAAAGAACTCTTTGATTCCACCTCTGTGCTATCTCCTTTCTTCGAATTTTCGTAAACAAGACACTCTTTTAATTGATTAACAATGTGGGACATGTTTGGTCTTCCCGCTGAAGAAGGATTCACACATGACATCGCAAGTTCAAGAACCTTCCAGATAGAACGAGAGTCATAATCTCCGACAAGACTTGGATCCACTATATTTTCAATACCTCCCTTGGTAAGCATTAAACCCATCCACTCAGCTATATGAGGGTTTTCACGGTTTTGATCAATCACAAGTTTGTTTGTGATCATTTCCAATAACACAATCCCGAAGCTATATACATCACTTTTCTCGGTCAACCAAGGAAAATACGGTGGCTCTACTTTGAACTGGGCAAATAGATTAAACATTGCGGCAGACATTGCACAAGGTTTGTTAACTCTGAGCAATTTTCTTATATGCCAAACAATTCGAGTATTTAGCGCTCTTAGTTTGCCTTGGCCTGAGTTAACGCAACAAATTTCTATAACATATTCATGGCCAACTAAATGATTAATTGTCCCAGGTATCCTGATGATGTCTACGATCGTAAATGGGCTGCCAAATTCTGGTATGGTGATACAAAGGAAATAAACACCACCCTCACTGTGAATTCATCTAATCCATTTGGTGTACCGGAGCTTATAGCTATGTCAGCTGCAACACCCAAAAATGACAGTGAACCATTATTATTCTATACGGATGCTGAAAACCCCAGCGACAAATTTCTTATTTACCTTCACTTTGCCGAGGTACAACAGTTACGAGCCAACGACACTAGGGAATTTGACATTATGTGGGATGGAAACATTACCAATTCAGCGTATAGTCCAAAGAAGTTGCAAGTTGATACATTATTCATGATATTCCTAAAACTATACCCTTGAACTTTTCTGATTCTTGTTCAGTCATAATTGCCTGAAAACCTTGGTAAGTGGTTGTGCTACAAGCATAGATCTTCTGCTTCGCCTCTTCCAAGCTGATTCAACAATAAACACCAAAAAAAAGTCAATACAAATGCCAAAACAAGATGCCCAAAACTGAAGCAAAAGCAGAGCTCAAAAAAAACTCAAAGAAAACTCATTTTCAACGAAATCAGAATCTCACAAATAAGTAAAGCTTACTCAGGATGAAGGTATCCCGGAGTTCCAGCAATAACTGTTGATGTATAAGTGTCACCTTCAGTTCGAAATGATCTCGAAAGCCCAAAATCCACAAGTTTTGCATGGAAATGCTCGTCGATAATTATGTTTGTCGTTTTGACATCTCTATGCACCATTGGCGGCCTACATCCAGTATGTAAGTACTCTAGTCCTGTGCACACAAACGTCATTCATAGCTAGATTGTCGATGAGAAATTCATTTAAGAGATTGTAAGCGAAATGGAACTGTTCCAAGTAAACTAAAACGAAGGCAAAAGAATAGAGGAAGAGACATGCTAGACTCAAAACAAACCTTGTGCAATGTCTGCCGCAATGTTTAATCTATTTGCCCAGTTCAAAGTAGAGCCACCGTATTTTCCTATATATACTCACCATGACATAATTGATATCATATTTTTAAAATCAACATAGATATTATGTATATAACGTCAAAATATGGCTAGGGATCATAGTTACCCAATCTAAGCATTAATTTTTACCTGACAAATGCTGTTTTAGATCTCCATTGGCTGTATACTCATAGACTAGGGCGAGGTGATCTCCTTCAACACAATATCCTAGTAGAGTTACCAAATTTACATGGTGTACTCTCAAAAGTAGTTCGACCTGATCAATCATGTAAACACGTAATTTGAGGCCCATTTCCCCCCCTCATAATAGTGTCATGTTTTGTTTGGATATGTTGATTAGAGACATTGATACCTCAGCCCTAAATTGCTTATAGCCTTGAGTTGATGATTGGGAGAGGAGTTTTACAGCTACTTGTTCGGTATCACTCAAGGAACCATGATAAACAATCCCAAACCCTCCTTCTCCTATAACTCTTCCAAAGTTATTTGTCATGGCCTCGAGCTCGAGATACGTAAACCTTCTTTTCTTCGTTAAAATGAATGGCTTAAGTCGTTGTTGGTTTGGAGCTGCATATAGATAACAACCACAATTAAATTCCATGACGAGATATAATAGCTTTGACTGATGTTACAGTAAGTATATCCCTTAAGTACCTTTCCGCGTTGTTTTCTTTTTGAAAACAAAAATGAGACCCATTAGAGCTATAATTAGGATCAATCCAGTAATTGACGCAACGATTGGTACAACGATTTTCTTGTTCTTAAATCCACATGAATCATCTTCACAAAGGTTTGAGTTTCCTTGAATCCTACAAAATCCCAGATGTTACTGGAAAATCTTGCAACACCTTAACATTTTACCCAAAAAAATTCTTGCAAAACCCATGTAAAATAATAAAATAACCCACAGTAACTGTAGCCCTTTCTTTTTTCTATCATGTAGGGCTTTAGGAACCCGACCCTTGAGCTTGTTCCAACTTAAGTTTCTGTCGAGAAGTAAAGTTACATGATAATCAGCACAATGTGGTGCAAAAATATGATTGCTTCCCAAAACAACTTACATGATTGTCAATGATTTCATGGATGCTAAGAATTCGGGAACGCCTCCAGACAAACTGTTGTTTGACAAGTCCCTATACCGTTTGCAAACATTTTAAGAGTCATTCGTTAATGTCTTCATATGCAAAATAACTTTAGTTTTCCTGTCAACTGTCAGGAGCGGATCTAAGTGAGGCAGCATGGAGGCAGTGCCACCACTCAATTTTTGTTTTTTTTTTAATGTTAAATGTTATAACAAATTTCAAATTAGACCCCAAAAATTAAAATTGTAAGCCTAATGCCCCCACTAAAATATAAATCTGGATCCGTCCCAAAAAAAAAAAAATACAGTTCAACAGATATGATGAAATATAAGAAATCAGTGGCGTGCATGCAGCGCCGTGCCTAGTTTATGACTTGAGGCTACTTATAAAATATATGATGTTTTATTTTGTTTAAATATTTTTTTTTTATTTCTAAGTTTTATTTATTTTAACATTACTCTATTTTTAAAACAAAATGTAATTTTAAACATCATAAAACCTTTACTATAATTAATTGTGTTTTCCAAAAGCAAAAATGCAAATATGTAATATTCTTTTATTAGGTTTCAAATAAATAATTTATAAAAAATTGTGGTCCTTAAAATTAGGAAAAAATTGGCGGTCTGTTTGCCTCTTTTATTTAATACATACATGCATAAGAGAATACACAACTTTGTTAACAAAAGAACATAACGTCGACAACGCCATATTCACTGTTACCGTTTTACCCATGTCTATTCAAAACCTGATAGGGGAGTACAATAAAAAATTGTGTTATTAAAAAGTATGTTATAAATCATAGAGGTTCGATCTTCATAACCGGCCCATCAAGACATTGGCGTGAAGGCCCAATACCTTAGACGGTCTATTAGATGTTTTCCTTATTCATGTAGGAAAAGGATGTTTCCTTTTCTACCCTTATGTAATCCTTATATAAAGAGACCTCTTGGTCATAATAATACAACACATAATTTACATTACTTTTACAACACGTTATCAGCACGACTTGCTCTTAACCCTAGCCACCGAAAAATATAAAAACCCTAAACCCTAAAGCCGCCGTCCGCCGCTTACCTCTGCCGCCGCCGAGAAATCGCAGCCGCTTGATCATCGCAACCGCACGTTCCGATCACGAGCTAGCCGCAAGTTTTTCCCAACCCGGAGAAACCCTAAGCCGCGCGTTTCTTCACCCCGAACAATTGCCGAGTAGCCGCGCGATCTCCCGCAGCTTCGCGACCCGATCATCTCGCAGCCGCGTGATCACGAGCCGCGTCTCCTCAACCCGAGAAACCCTAGCTAGCCGCGTGATCACTCGATCAACGCCGAGCAGCCGCACATCCAATCAACGCTCGAACAGCGCGTCTTCAAACCCGACGATAGCCGCACGTCTTCGATCCTACCCGACGTGTAGCTGACCCGACGCAAAGAAGCCGCGCGATCCAAGCAAAGTTTTACCGTGGTCTGTAGCTCCCGGTTCATACCATTCAACCCCAAAAGAAGATCAAGGTAAAACCCTAAGTCTAAGAACAAAAATAAAATCGAATTCAACCTTAATAAACATAAACCTTAAAAACAGATTATCTTATAAACTTGTTTGGTCTTGTTAAAACCTATATTTGAATTTGAATTTAAGCTAAAGGCAAGACCTAAAATCGTTTTGATTGTTTAAACTTGTTTGATCTCTTTAGAACCTTAAAACCGAAACCTACTTGAACATATATCAAACCCTAAAATACGGTTTACTTGATTAACTTGTTTGCGTGTTTTAAACATATTGTTTAGCTTGTTTATTTGATGTTTAGAAACCGCATGATAGAATCATTC
>JAHZTW010000004.1:23552367-23579305 GCA_020283515.1 Alliaria petiolata | reverse complement strand
AGCCTTTTAGAAACTCTGTTTTTGTGTTTCAATTATCTTAAAATATAGCTTGTCTTTCCCCTTTGTTTAATGTTACTAATCATTTACCAAAACCTTCTCTAGACTTGCTTAGATTAAGAAGTTTTATGAATTCCTTTTGTCACAACAACCCATATGGATTGATCCTCAAATACTACAATGACATGTGTAGTAGGATTGAGTAATTGTTAGCAAAATCCTGCTATCAGATCCTAAAGTACTCGCAGCTTTACAGAGCAGAAGACGACAAGCTCCATATGCAGGGGCTTTCCTTTTGAAGGATGACGCTTCAGCTGATTCATCTTCTACCTCTGAAATAGAGAATGTTCTAGAGAAGTTGAAAGGCAAAGAGTTGCTTAACCGGATTCACTAAGTTGGCACAGTTGCTCAGATACCCTCTTGCCTCGTGTAAGCATTGTGTTTTTCCTTGTTTATGTCTGAAAGACTATAACCATTGCCAAATTACCAGATTTCAAGTATCCAAGGTGAGCAAGTCATCCTTAATGGTGGCAGACGACTTCGTATAACAGAGATGGTATACTTTGTCTCAGTAGAGATTTTAAAGTTCAGTAGCTGTGTGTATACTTTCTCTCACTGAAAGTAAGAAATTTTTTTTTTTTTTAAAGAACCTCATACAATCTCTCTAATGCATGTCTTGAAAGTAAGAAAAAGTTAGTGAAACTCTTAACTTAATTTAATAATATGTTATATATTATAATATACTTAAGAACCCCAATATGGGTATCAATAATGATGCTCTTAGGAACCCGACCCTTGAGTTTGTTCCAACTTAAGTTTCTGTCGAGAAATAAAGTTACATGATAATCAGCACAATGTGGTGCAAAAATATGATTGCTTCCCAAGACAACTTACATGATTATCAATGATTTCATTGTTGCTAGGAATTCGGGAACGCCTCCCGACAAACTGTTATTTGACAAGTCCCTTTACCGTTTGTAAACATTTTAAGAGTCATTCGTTAATGCCTTCATATGCAAAATAACTTTAGTTTTACTGTCAACAGTTCATCAGATAAAAGTAATTAAAAAAAAAACAGTATAAGAAATCAATCGCATGGATGCAGCGCCGTGCCTAGTTTATAACTTGAGGCTAATTATAAAATATATGATGTTTTATTTTGTTTAAATATATATTGTTATTTATAAGTTTTAATTACTTAACATAACTATTTTTTTTTAATTTTACATAACTATTTTTTTAAACAAAATATAATTTTAAACATCATCAAACCTTTACTATATTTTTTTTTCCAAAAACAAAGTCTGCGTTTGCCTCTTTTAGCGCGGGGGTGGTTATTGGTAGAAGAATTTGTTAAAATTTTGATATTACACTGTTGTTATTGGTAAATGGATTCTGACATTTTTACTAAAATCCACTGTTATTGTTGGTGTGAATATTTTCAAATTCCATACAAAATCAATTGTTATTCAAAAAGTTTGGTTTTTAATGATTTTATCAATCTATTAGAATCTTTGTTATTAGAACACAAATTGTTAACAATTTAACTCATAAAACAAAACTTTTCAAAAAAGAAGTAAATAGGTTCAAAAAAAAAAAGTACATGCAAAATATTGCTCATTATTTTCTTGCAAAGCTAACTATGGGCCAAAAACCCAAAACCACTAAAACCTGGCTGGGCTTGTGTTATTTTCTTTCTTTTGCTTTAATTTTGAAAACCTTTGTAAAAAAAAAAAAAGTACGGCTCTGGGATGGGCATTTCGGTTTAAATTCGGGTTGGGTTCGGGTTCGGTTTGTTTTGGTTAGTTTGGATCTAAAAAAATTCTAACTGAACTCAACCAAAGTTAACTCGATTTGGTTTGTATTCGGTTCGGTTTGACTATAGTTCGGTTGACTTTGGTTTGGTTTGAGTCGGTTTGGGCTTGGTTCGGTTCGGTTTGGTTTTTTTTCCCCAACCCTACTCTGCATGCATGTAACTTTGTTAACATTCAAAAATAAAAAAGGGAACGCCATATTCACTATTACTGTTTTACCCATGTTGTTTGAGTAAGATCAATGCAGGTTTCTTAAAGAGTTTTTTAACATATAGTATTATAATAAAAATTATTATAATAATAAAAGGGTTCTTAAAACTTAAGAAACGTACTCAAAAATTTCTTATTTAAGAAACTTTGGAGTAGATTTCTTAAGTTTTAAGAACCTCTTTTATTATTATAATAATTTTTATTATAATACTATATATTAAGAAACCTTTAAGAAACTACCATTCAAATCCCGAGAGGGAGTACAATTAAAACTTTGTGTTATTAAAAAGTAGAATACTTATTTTCCATTCCTTCTTACTTTATTTACCTTTCATTACATTTATATTGCACAAAATCATGACAGTTAAGATCAATGGAACCTGGTACAAATCTTTACCCAAAGGATCGAGACACTCACAATCTTTGTAGTTCGCTCAAGTTTTGCAGGTCAAGCGCTATGATCCCGCTTAGCCCTCTTGATGGTAAGTATCTGCATAAATGAGCATACCAAATTCTCTGTTTAATATTGTACTTGTAATTTCAGCAGTGAAACGTGATAGTGAGTGATCTTACAAAGAGATGATTCTTGGAGGAGACTTATTTGTATAGCTGCACTCTACACCTTTCCATTTAAATAGTTCGGGGACGCAAGGATCTCCTTGCCAGCTGATCATGTTTAATCCATAAGCGGCTTGGATGTTCTTCATAGTAGTGACTGGCATATAGGTCGAGAAGGCCAAATTTTGTGAAACATTTCTATATTTGGAAAAAAATAAAAGTTGGCGGAAACGCGAATCTTCTCCAATAAAAGCAATAAACAACTTTAGAATTCATGGATTTCTAACTAAAAACAATGAATTGATTAGCCCATACAGAAATCCTAAAGGGGGTTTCATAATAACACTCAACATTTTTTATTCCTCAACTCAGTATTTTAAATGACTTTCTCTTTAACATTGCTAACTAGGTAATAATCTAGCTAATAATCTGCGCCCTGCGCGAAGTCAAAAATTTATTATTTATTTAATTTGATATAATTTTAAAATTATATAAATATAATATAATTGATTTCATGTGAGTTTTATATAACATTATGTTATAATATTGACAATTTAGTAGTATATATTTTTTTATAGATTTTATGAAATATAATGTAATTTGATTGTTAAATAAATTAATTTAATAATTAAACATCGTACAATACTATTAATAGTTGGGCATGATCATGGTATATGAAATGATTTAACAATGATATTTTTTATTAATTGATTTTTTATCTATAATATTAATTACATTGAAATTTAATGCTAAATTGATTTGAATAAAAATAAATTATTTGTATAGTTAGCTCCTAATTTTATTACCTAAAATAAGAATAAATTCACAATTAGCTCTTTTATTACCTAATGTAGTAAAAATTAAGAAATCATAATTAAATATTAATTAGCTAATTATGGTATTATTACTTCTACTTTTTTTGTTAAAACACATTAAATTAAAATATTGAAATGACTTATATAAAAAAAACTGATAGACAAACATATGAAATATGTTTGTGTGAATGGTTGTGTGTAATTATGCTGCCTTCGTTATCTTAAGTTCGACCCCTCAAACCGGAACTAATTTTTTTAATTTGTGCATGATATGCAATTATCTGTATTTATAGAATGATTATGAACATATTTTCTGGTAATTTTTTTAAAAAAACTATTGTGTAATAATATATTTTTATGCATATCATAAATAGTTTATTATATACTGGATGTGTATTATTTCGTGTAATATTTTTTTTTATGTTAGAAAATAAATAATAACAGATGTTTGAAAAATAGATAATTACATATAACTAGTTTATTGAAATAAGTTTTTTAAAAACAATTGATGAGAATAAATCAGCAAAATGGCACCACTGTAAATATTTTAAAAAATAAGAGTACTCTCTAAAAATGTTTTTCAATTAATATATAGAGATGAACTATAGAAAGTTTATTTCTTTTTTTTTGTCGACTATTTCTTTTTCTTAATTGGATATTTTTTCCTCTTCCCCCCCCCCCCTCTAGTATGACGTATGCTGCAACTGGATGTCGATTTTGAGAAATAAAAATATGTGGAATGAGTCATTTCCCTGAATTCCATGAAAATGTTACTATTTATTTAGAATAAAAAACAAATTTTATTCTATCAATTCCATAGGGATAAATGGAAAAGAAAAAGAATATAGTGTAAAAATATTCCTAGTCTAAAAGGTACAGAAATAAATGGAATAACTTCATTCTTTTTTTTTTTATTGAATAACTTCTTTATTCCATTCTTTTGTATTCCAATTTTTTTAATTTCTATCATTCATGATATTCCTAAAACTGATAACCATTTGCACTCGTAATATAGAGCGTTATAGAGTTATGAATAAAACAAAAATAAATTTGACATACCATCAGTTGGATATGTTTCTGAATATGGAAACTCCGCGACCATGTAAGCCTCTAGAGCGTTGAGCAATGGTGGAAGAGTCGATTTTCGAGTTCTAACCAGCTTCAATTGGCACGAAGAAAGCTTACATATCTTGGGTGATGTATTGAATAATGTATCAACTTGCAACTTCTTTGGACTATACGCTGAATTGGTAATGTTTCCATCCCACATAATGTCAAATTCCCTAGTGTCGTTGGCTCGTAACTGTTGTACCTCGGCAAAGTGAAGGTAAATAAGAAATTTGTCGCTGGGGTTTTCAGCATCCGTATAGAATAATAATGGTTCACTGTCATTTTTGGGTGTTGCAGCTGACATAGCTATAAGCTCCGGTACACCAAATGGATTAGATGAATTCACAGTGAGGGTGGTGTTTATTTCCTTTGTATCACCATACCAGAATTTGGCAGCCCATTTACGATCGTAGACATCATCAGGATACCTGGGACAATTAATCATTTAGTTGGCCATGAATATGTTATAGAAATTTGTTGCGTTAACTCAGGCCAAGGCAAACTAAGAGCGCTAAATACTCGAATTGTTTGGCATATAAGAAAATTGCTCAGAGTTAACATACCGTAAATCGCGACTGATCTTATAGAACCACCGAGATACAAGTTGCAAGGAACCTGTTTCTGTGGAATAAGAATCATTTCTTAGTGGACGTAGTTCCAAGGTTGATATAAATGGTGTTGTTGTTCCTGTCTTGACAAGACATATCTGCAAGATGTTTGACCTTGCCATGTGAATGATTTCATTGTCAATTTGAAATCGGGCATACACCGATGTCCACAAATTAGGACCAACGTATATATCGAATCTGGGATATATACCAAGGCCATCATAATTTCCATATGCGAACCCTGCTCTAATTAGATAGTTGATGCCCTGCTTGACATTCAGGTTATAACAGTTCCGTATACCATCTGGAAAATATCTCAAAGCATTATACTGTTTGTAACTGTAAGCATAAACCCAGTCTTGACCGACTCTACCACCTTTTCCACTTTGGATGAAATCAGAGTCAGATGAGAAGTTTAATCCAGTTAAAGGTTCGGTATACGGAGACTCATTAGTGGGTAACCCGCAGTCCAAGCTGATGAATCCTAGAAAAGACATTAAAATAGATATATGTGAATAAATTAAACATAGTTTGTCCTCTAGAGGATTTAATATTTGTCGGAAAACCTAATGTTTTCTTGTAGGATCTAGAACTAACATCTCAAACCTACAAGCCTAAGGAAGACGGCTAAACAATTTTCAAATGATAGTTTCCCAATGTTTATATATGAAAATGAAAGATATAAAATAAAGATAATTAATAGGAATGATCATCTATAGAATCCATATACCTAAATGATCTTGAGCTTGAACAAGATGTAAAACGGACAAAGTCACAATGATCAGCGCCGGTGTTAGTCGGTCATGACCGTCCATCTTCAATCTAACATATAAGGATTCTGAAACCAAAGAGTTTGTCAGCTTGGCCTTTGTAACCGTAAGCTGCAAGAAGAAAACTTATGAAAGAATAAAGTTTTTTTTATTACCAAACAACGGCATTTCGAAAGCGTTGAATGTTTTAAAAAAAATTTATACAGCTGGTGGTGAAACATTATCCCATATAATAAAAACTGTTCAACGCGTAGATCAAAGTCTCAAGAGGTGTAATAATAAACAAATCCATGTTGTGTGAGTGACTTGTCTACAACATAAGATACCTTAAAAATAAGATAAAAGTATTAGAATATTGAGTTCTTGACTTCTTGTAAGTGAAGTTAACGTTTGAACCAAATTTCTTAAAATAACGAGACCAATAACTTTGTTAAGTTTTATGGGTTTAAAATACCACTTAGATAAATAAAGTAATAAACAGTTGTGGGTTTAGGAGAACAAATCTTTATTAATGCTTTGAAGCTCAAAGAGTTACAAGGGATTTACTTGGTAAAAGAATCTTGTCGAGCTGAACTAGAAGAATTGCTAAGTCTTCCT
Source organism: Alliaria petiolata (assembly GCA_020283515.1). Classification (NCBI taxonomy): domain Eukaryota; kingdom Viridiplantae; phylum Streptophyta; class Magnoliopsida; order Brassicales; family Brassicaceae; genus Alliaria; species Alliaria petiolata. The sequence continues at coordinate 23,572,826 of JAHZTW010000004.1, read as the reverse complement.
CTTGAGTTTTCTAGAGCATTGTGGATGCCTTTGAAGTTATAAAGGAGTTCTTTATTTATAAGATTGGAAAGTCGGTTCTTTCGATTTCCTTTTCCTTTTCACTTTTGAAAATCTTCCTCTCCGTCTTGATATTTTTCTTATTTATTGGCGATTGCCTTTTCTTAAGTGTTTTCCTTTTTCTTTAGACAGTTTAATCTCGGTGGGTTTTCCTTGATGGGCTATCATTAATTGGGGAGGGGGGAGGCCTTTTATGGAATATGCTCATTCTCCCTCTAACATGTTTCCAATTTAAAACTAATTGGCAATGAATGGATTGGCTCAAATCTCTTATATATTAGTCAAGGTCCTTCCCAACTTCTGATGTGGGACATATCTTACACACTCTCTAGAGATTAAGGCTTCATGACCCATTAATCTTTACTAATCCCAATAACTCCCCATCAATTTGGTACGAGGGCAAATGCTACTTCTAGGCCAGATTATGAGAGTGTGCCGATCGGGCTCTAATACCCTGTTAAGTTTATGGACTTCCAACTCAAAATCAATTGTCAATGAGTGGATTGACTCAAATCCCTTTATATACTAGTGTTGGTCCCTTCAAACTTCCGATGTGAGATCATAACACGCTTGCTCGAGATGATGGCTCTTATCAGCCAATCTCGAACCGAATCCCAGTAATAAACTCTTTATGGACCACCATACTTGGGACAATAAACGAGACTCTGATACTATATTAAGTTTCTTGGACTTCTAACTCAAAACCAATTGGCAATGACTGGATTGATTTAAGTCTCTTATATATTAGTCAAAATCTCTCAATTTTCGATGTGAAAAATATCTTACACACATTCTCTAGAAATAGCACACTAATCTGTATTAATCTCGATAAACTTAATTAAGTACTCCGGTGCTTAGACCAATTTTATTGAATTCTTGCGAAATTAAAAAGCCTTCAAGATGAATTTTGTTTAATTTATAATTTGTGATGAATTTTTTATTATGATATTAGAAATAGTTTTTTTATAATATTATTTTAGAGTATGTGGTTGTTATAATTTTATAATATTATTTTAGAGTATGCGGTTGCTATAATTTTATAATATTATTTTAGAGTATGCGGTTGTTATAATTTTATAATATAATCTAATCATGACCTAAGAGTGCTTTTTTCCGTCTGTTTTATTATTAAGATAAGAACCCAAAGTTTCTTACAAAGCTGGATTAACGAGACTACGATAGTCACAAGCCCGACATGATCTCAGAGTGCTATTGCAACAAATAAAATAACAGATATGTTTAGATATACTCGCCTAATCTAGCAAAAAAAGAAATCCATTAAAGTAAAATTCTACAAGCTGGCATGGAAGATTTTTTAGGTCATTGTGATATCGTCGAGTATATTATTAATATTTTCGCATTTACTCATTCTTTCATTTTTGGCAGCGTTGAAATTTCGCCCAACACCCGTAAGACGCATTGCTCCATTACAAGGCTTGGAGTGTTATTATGTTCTTGATTTCTCAAGAAACTAGAAACTGAGAGAAAATGAAGAGTCTTCTTTTGCTGGCCATGATTGAGATCTTCTCCTTTGTACACCTTGTTCAACCGCAGAACCAAGATGGTATTTGTCTTCATAATAGATTTAACCAACAGAGATAGTGTGCTGTGTGCATCTTATTTATTTTCTCCAATGTTTGCTTTTGTGTTTTATCAGGATTCATAAGTTTGGCTTGTGGCATGCCCATTGATGAATCTCCTTATATTGATCCGGATAGTGGATTAGTATTCACATCGGATTCGGCCCTCATCCAGACGGGAAAGAGTGGTAGAGTCAACAAAACTTTCGAGAAAGTAGACATAAAACCATATTTGACTTTGAGATACTTTCCAGAAGGACGACGGAACTGTTATGTTCTAAATGTCACGAGCGACATAACTTATCTCATCGCAGCCAACTTCTTATATGGAAACTATGACGGACTTAACGCTTACCCAATCTTCGATCTACATCTTGGTCCTAATATGTGGGGTACTGTAGATTCGAACGATAGGACCGCAAGGCTAGAAATCATCCACATTCCACGATCAAGTTCTTTGGAGATTTGTCTTGTTAAGACAGGAGATACAGTGCCATTTATATCAACCATAGAAATACGACCACTGCCAAATGATACTTATGGTCCTCGTCTTGGTTCGCTGGCCTCCTCCTTCCGGAGGTTTTTTAACGCTTCAACTGACTACTCTATAAGGTAACTCAACTTTGTCTTTAGTCTCTGCCTTGAAACATTCCATAAGAGCTGCTTCGAACTGATGGTACACAGATCTTTTACTTGTGTCACTTTACCTTCTTCTAGGGTCTTGATTTTGCATATAATAGAAATTAATAAAGTTATACTTCGAAATAAAATACCCGAAAAATTATTAAAACTATAAATTACACCACACATTGTTAATTGATTTATTTCCATGCGATGTGTTAGAATGTCACACATTGAAAATGGATAGAGATAATTCAACACTAATATATAAAGAATATAGAAATTGAAAGTGTAGAAAACAGAGGCAACACAAAATTTGAGACTTGGAAAGCGCCAAGCCAACGCTCAATTCATTAACTACAATCTTACAATTGTATCTCTACAGATTAGACTTGTTTTGGTGTTCTACAACTCTAACTCCTTAGATTGCACCCAAACGATTCCTAGTCCTATAGTTCTCAATCTAGATCACACATCATGTATCAAGAGAACGAACACTCACCTTCTTACTTCTTTCTTTTTATGAAGCTCGAAGAATACAATCTATCAATGTTGCGGCTCAAAGTGTTACCTTTCTAGTTTGCCCACAACATCTATTTATACTAACTATCAAAACCCTAACCTAAGAATCTCTATGATAGCTCTGTATCTTCCTTGATGTGTTCCACCTCTATCACGTATCTTCTTAGATATGTCTCGGACTCATCCTGGTAGTTATCTTCTTGCCACGTCAGCTTTCGCGCCAAGTCAGCCATCTACTTGCCACGTCGTCAGCTTACGCGCCAAGTCACGAACGCTTCCTGGACACCGACTTGATGCTCATCCTGAAGACACCAGTGTCGCCTCAAGAGCTGCATTTGAAGATAGAGTCTCATGGATTCAGTGGCTGGTCTTTCACACTGTCATGCCTTTATCAGACACATACACCAGTTTTCTTCGTGAGGAACATACACGAGACCAATCGACTCAAAGCTTTTTAAGAGGGGTGACCCACAAAACAGGTTAACCGTCATTGATTAGTATCTCAGGATGACTGATAGAAAGGGGTGCTGTGTACTCGAGGTTTACCTAGACTGATCATATCCTTTGTATACACATAATTTTTTTCTTTCCTTTTCTTTTTTCTCTTCCTTTTTTTTTTGTTTGATACTATGGGATCAGCTAAGCCCTCATAATACCCCCCAGCTCGTACGATCAGCCTACACATATGCCCTCTTAGTACTAGTCAGTGAATGACGGCATGGCAGGCAGCCTTCTTCCACTGAACTCTACATACACAGGAGATGTTTTTTTTTTTTTTTTGAAAACGTTATACTTTTGCTGGTCCCATCCATGTACCCGTTCCTGTCTAAGATCACAGGAACTCACACATCAGGTTAGATTTCACATATTCCAATGGACTTCCTCAGATTGATAAATCGATTAAAGTCCAAAGGTTTTGTAAACATATCAGCCAGTTGATATTCAGTGCCTACATGATCTATTTCAATCAGTTTCTCCTCAACCAATTCACGAATGAAGTGATGCCTGATATCTATGTGTTTAGTACGAGAATGCTGAATAGGATTTTTAGCAATGTTAATTGCACTCTCATTGTCACAATGAATTAACAGAGATTGAGATTCCATACCATAGTCCGCAGTCATTTGTTTCATCCACAGAAGTTGTGCGCACCCGCTTCCCAATGCAATGTATTCGGCTTCAGCCGTAGACAATGAGACACTGTTTTGCTTCTTGTTGTGCCATGATATCAGGTTGTTGGCCAGAAAGAAGCATCCCCCACTTGTGCTTTTTCTATTATCTAAACAACCAGCCCAATCTGCATCGCAGTACCCTGCCAGATTCTGATTTGTATTCTTGGTGTAAAACAAACCCATGTTAACTGTTCCCTTGACATACTTGAGAATCCGCTTGACAGCCTGTAGGTGTGATACTTTCGGATTAGCCTGATACCTTGCACAGATTCCAACACTTAAACTGAGATCAGGTCGACTCGCAGTAAGATACAGCAAACTTCCAATCATTCCTCGATATAGATGAGTGTCCACATCCTCCCCTTGTTCATCCCGTGACAGTTAAGTTGTTGTAGCCATTGGAGTCTTGGCTACTTTGCTCGTTTCTAGACCAAATCGAGATATCAGATTCTTAGCATACGTACTTTGTGTGATGAAAATCCCATCATCAGCCTGTTGAATGTGAAACCCCAGAAAGTGCTTCAACTCCCCTACCATGCTCATTTCGAACTCTTTTGTCATGGTTTTAACAAACCCATCAACTAGTACTTGTCTAGTGGCCCAAAACACTATATCGTCCACATAAATTTGTACTACCATAAACCCTTCCTTGTTTACCAATGTAAACATGGTCTTATCAACACTACCCCTCTGATAGCCGTGATCCATCAGGCAGGTTGTCAGCCTCTCATACCAGGCTCTTGGTGCTTGCTTAAGGCCATACAACGCCTTCTGGAGTTTGTAAACTTAGTGTGGGTGTTCCGGGTCTTCAAAACCCTTTGGCTGTTCAACGAACACTTCCTCCTGTAGGAGCCCATTCAAGAAGGCACTCTTGACATCCATTTGGTACAACTTGAACATGTGACATGCCATTCCGACTAGTAGCCGTATTGATTCAAGTCTTGCCACTGGGGCAAATGTCTCATCAAAGTCCACTCCTTCCACTTGCGAATACCCTTGAGCGACCAGCCGAGCCTTGTTTCTAACCACATTCCCGTGCTCATCACTCTTATTTTTGAATATCCATTTGGTGCCCACTACATTTCCATCAGTCGGTCTAGGAACCAAAAATCACACCTCATTTCTCTCAAACTGTTCTAGTTCTTCCTGCATTGCCTTGATCCAATATTCATCCACTAATGCCTCCTTGTGGTTCTTGGGTTCAAACGTAGCAACGAAGCATGCGAACCTGACCATTTGCTTGAAATCTAGCTTTACCTTGCGAGTTATTCGATTTCCTGTGATCTGTCCAATGACATGTTCCTTGGAGTGATTTCTGGGAATTTTGACCTCTTTAGTATCTGGAATGTCTTTGATATTTGTCTCTGCAATCTGCTGATCAGCTTCCTCATCAGGTTCTGACTCAGACCTGTCACTCTTCTCATTCTCCTATGTGCCATCTGACCCTGACTTATCATCAGATCGAGCTTGCTTCTCTTGTGACCGATTTTCAGCAGGATTAGCTTTTGACCTGGCTGAGTCAATGTCTTCATGATCAACTTTGTAGTGTAAACCTATAGAATTTACATCATCAAACACCACATTAACTGTTTCCTGCACCTGTCTTGCCTTTTTATTATAGACTCTGAACGCGGTGTTGTGTCCTGAGTACCCAAGAAAGATCCCTTCAGAGCTTCGTGCATCAAATTTCCCAAGGTGATCCTTGTCATTAAGAATATAACAGGTGCATCCAAAGACATGAAAGTAGCTCACTGTTGGTGTCTTGCCTTTCCACATTTCATAGGGAGTCATATGTTTCCCTTTACGCACATAGACCTGATTGATGACATAACACGCTGTACTCAAGGCATCAACCCAAAAATGCTTGGCCACTTGATTTCCATACAACATGGCACGTGCCATCTCTTGGAGAGTTTGATTCTTCCTTTCAACAACGCCATTTTGTTGAGGTGTTCTTGGCGCTGAGAACTGATGAACTATCTCATGCTCACCACATAACCGATCAAATGATTCATTCTGGAATTCTCCCCCATGATCGCTTCTGATGGTTTTGATGCCTCTTTTCTTCTCATTGCTCAGTTGTAATGCCAGAATTTTGAAACTCTCAAATGTTTCAGACTTCTCCCGCAAAAACCTCACCCAGGTATATCTTGTGAAGTCATCCACTAACACAAATGCATATTTCTTCCCAGCAATGCTCTCAACTTGAACTGGCCCCATCAGATTCATGTGAATCAGATCAAGTGCCCTTTTTGTTTGAATATCTTGGACATACTTGTGTTGGACTCTGACTTGCTTGCCTTGAGTGTATGGTCCGCATACAAAGTTAGGTTCATGTTTAATTCTAGGCATACCCCGCACTAGTTGTTTATCCGCAAGCTAAATCATTGTTCGCACATTTATGTGCCCGAGCTTCTGGTGCCACAGATGAAAATCACTCGTCTTTACAGAGGAGTAGCATCTCTTTTGGGCTTTCCACATGTAGCAATTATTCCCTGAACGAATTCCTTGCATCTTGATATTCCCTATGGAGTCTAAATCCTTACAGTCCGTGCGAGTGAACACCACTGAGAGACCTTCATCACACAGTTGGCTTATGCTGATCAGATTAGCTTTTAGTCCATCCACGAAGTATACGTCGACCAGCTCTGGCTTATGTGGATTGGAGGTCTCTCCCTTTCCTTTGATACGTCCTCTGGCTCCCCCACCAAATGTGACCTTCCCCGCTGAGATGTTTTCGAGTCCTGTAAGGCTATCAGGATCACCTGTCATATGTCTTGAGCAGCCACTGTCAAAGTACCCCGATGTTTCCACGGAATCCTGAGTAGTATCAACCGCAGTATACGCCACAGCTTAGTTAGATGTCCCTTTCTGCATCCAACCCTGGTTGGACCTTCTGTTATCCCAGTAAAACTTGTTCTGACTAATCAATTGATGAACATGTTCATGCAGGCGATAGCAATGAGCCTTGATGTGTCATGGTTTGCCACAGTAGTAGCGTCCTGACAATCTTCCCTCTCTTTAGTACTCACTTATAAACACAGATCGATGGTTAGATTTTTCTTGCTTGAGTAATGCCGGTGGTGTAATCCGGTGTTGAGACTCACGACGACCAATCCTCTTTTTGACCTGTTGTTTGGTGTGTGGATGACCAGTATGCTTGTGCTTGTCAACCGGCATAGACTTCACAAATTTCGTCTGTTTTCCCGAACTCTCTCCTTGAAAACCCAGACCGTAACTTGCTTTGCCTGATTGTCCCATAGCAAGAAATTTATCGAGATCCTTAGTTCGTTTAGAGAGCATCTTGATATTTCTCATTTGCTCAGTCAACCGGCCACTCAGCTCTCGATTCTTCTCCTTTTCTTCATCTAGTAAGGGGCGCAGAAAGTCAGTGTATTTTACTGCTTCAGCAAGTTGATTCTGTGCAACTTCAATTTCATGTCTAAGGGCACAGATTGTGTCATCTGTAGCTTCAACCTTTTTGATTTCCTTGTTAAGATCTTCTTGCAACTGAGCTATCAGTGTATCCTTTTCTTCAATCATGTGCTTCAGCTCATCTTTTTCCTCTGAGACTTTAATGAAACCTTTCGCACAATATTTTATTCTCGTCAAATAGGATCGACTCAGCATGTTCGTCCTGATCAGTTTCTGCTTCTGACTCACGAGCTTCATCTATGACTCCCAAGAAAGCCACAAAGTTAAGCAGTGCATCGCCATCACTTTCAGACTCAGAGTCAGACTCATCCAATGATACAAGAGACTTTTCTTTTCTGCGGTTTTGACTAATGCATTCAGATTTGATGTGACCGAACCCTTTACACTCATGACACTTGAGGTTCTCTCTTCTCTTCAAATTAGGGCACTCGGACTTGAAATGACCAAACCCCTCACACTCATGACACTTCATTTCTGCTTTCTTGAACCCTTTATCATTTCGTGTATCAGACTCATGTCGATCTTGACTTGAGTTGCCTCTCCGTTGGCCTCGTTCAAACTTTTTGAAGTACTTCTTCACAATGAGCCCAATCTGATCAGCAAGCTGTCCATCATGAGTTGTTAATTGATCAGCAACAAATGCCACACTTTTTCCTTTTGCCTGACTCTTATGACTGTGTTGTAATTCATAGGTCTGCATCATACCAACCACTTCATTGAATTTAATATCATTTGAATTGCATGCCACTTCAATCGCAGATTTGTGTCCTTGAAACTTATCAGGCAAACTCCTCAGAAACTTCTTCACCAGTTTCTTGTCTTTGTATGTCTTTCCGAGGACTTGAGCTTCATTGGCAATGGCGCTGAGTTTACCACTGAATTCTTCAACTGATTCTCCATCATCCATGGTGAGTGTTTCAAACTGTGAAGCAAGTAGATCTACTCTGGTTCTTCTGACATTGGATGTACCTTCATAGGCAGTCTGTAGGGCATCCCATGCCTCTTTAGCAGTTGTACATCCTTGTACCTTCTTAAATTGATCTCTTGTGAGCGATGTCCAGATCATTGACAATGCTTTTGAGTTGAACTTAGATAGCGTTTTCTCTTCAACCGTCCATGTCAACTTGGGTTTCTTCCGAACTATTCCATCTTCACCCACTGTTGTGGGTTCAGTCCATCCCTCTTCGACCATCGTCCACGCATCTTCATCAATGCCTTTGATCAAGGCTTTGAGTTGCACTTTCCACCATATGTAGTTCTCAGCATCCAGAACCAAAGATCTCGTAGGCCCAAACTGTTGCATGTTTTCCATACTTCGTCCCGCAATCACACCTGATTAAAGAACAGACAAATCTTAGCAGATGCCTGCTCTGATACCAATTGAAAGTGTAGAAAACAGAGGCAACACAGAATTTGAGACTTGGAAAGCGCCAAGCCAACGCTCAATTCATTAACTAGAATCTTACAATTGTATCTCTACAGATTAGACTTGTTTTGGTGTTCTACAACTCCAACTCCTTAGATTGCACCCAAACGATTCCTAGTCCTATAATTCTCAATCTAGATCACACAGCATGTATCAAGAGAACGAACACTCACCTTCTTACTTCTTTTTTTTTATGAAGCTCGAAGAATACAATCTATCAATGTTGCGACTCAAAGTGTTACATTTCTAGTTTGCCCACAACATCTATTTATACTAACTATCAAAACTCTAACCTAAGAATCTCTATGATAGCTCCGTATCTTCCTTGATGTATTCCATCTCTATCACGTATCTTCTTAGATATGTCTCGGACTCATCCTGGTAGTTATCTTCTTGCCACGTCAGCTTTCGCGCCAAGTCAGTCATCTACTTGCCACGTCGTCAGCTTACGTGCCAAGTCACGAACGCTTCCTGGACACCGACTTGATGCTCATCCTGAAGACACCAGTGTCGCCTCAGGAGTTGCATCTTCAGAAATCTCCATTCATTACCAATTAGTTTTCAATTAGAATCTCATAATCTCACATGGTATCAAAATTCAGTTTGTTTAACGGGTCCGAATAGGGGTTATTACCAACGCTACAGTGAAATTTGTTTCGACAGGGACAAAAAAACCATCATCTCGAAGCTGACATGTTATGAATCCACATCAAAAATGTGATGGTACCAAAAATAGTATATCAGTGTTAACCTATTTAAGAGCTTTTGTTTTGCTATAAATAGTCAAAGTGTTTGTAACGATAATCTATCTTTGAATTGAATTAATAAGAATTTATTTTATAAATATTTTCCAAAAATAATATTCTTCAAAACTTATGCAGATAAATCAAAACATTGTTTTTGAGCTTCCCAGGATCTTCACAAGAACAACCCTCACTCAGTTTTATGCTTTCGGTCCATAAAAGAAAAGGGTAAATATGGTAGATAACTATATGAACAGAGTTAAATAGGTAAATGACTATAATTCTTAATAATGGCTAATCCTTCCGACTTAATGGCTTAGCCTACTCGCTGAGAAGACTACAAACATGTATGATGTTAAGTCTTACCGTGTTCAAATTTCCATAGGGTACAACCTTTAGGATTCCCCTCGTTCATAATCCAACCTTTTAGGATTTTAAAATTAACTAAAGAATTTAAAATTTGTGAAATTAAAACAGTTCATAACATTATAATCAAAATGTATGTAAACGTTTAAACCACTACTAACACAATGCATCAAAATGTTTTTATAAGCTTAGCAAAATGCATCATAAAAAGCTTGCTAAAATACATCACAGAAGTCATTAAGTACGTTACAAACTAAACATTATAAGCATTAGTTTTAGAGGTGGGCACGGAACGGGATATCTTCCCAATATTGTCCCTCGCATCATCCGCCATATCGTTTACTCTTTTTGGGCATTCTATTGTTTCTCAATCAGCATTTTTGTATTTAAAATAACCGTCTATATATTATATATCCTAAGTGGGTTTATAATAATTTTAGCTGCATAATTTACAAACGACATGAGTTTGACATTATGCGAACCGACTTATAATTTTGCTTTGTTTGCCAAGTAATTCTGTTGAACCTTTAAAGACAACAAACCTTGTAGCCAAAGACAACCCATATTTTTTTATACCTTACACTTAATATACAAGATTTTGCAGGTATCCTGATGAAATCTACGATCGTCCTTGGTTTCCCTCCAACCGCTCAAACTTACGTATTTTAAACACCACCCTCGATATTAGCAATCCCGGAAACTATTCAACACCAAAGCCTGCTTTCATGACAGCGGCAACGCCGATAAATGATAGTTCGCCATTAGTATTCGCGTGGAACTCCGTAACCCCAACAGCTACAGTTTATCTGTACCTTCACTTCGCCGAGATACAAGCTCTAGGAGCCAACGACACCAGGGAATTCGACATTTTCTTCAACGATAACTCCAATTATACAGCTTTCAGTCCTCCCAAGCTAGAGCAACGTACTATAACCTTCCCACCAGTACAATGCCCTAACGGGAACTGCATGTTACTGCTAGTAAGAACTAATAAATCAACTCTTCCACCTCTCATAAGCGCCCTGGAGGGTTACAGTACCATTGTGTTCCCACTTGCGGAAACAGACCCAAGAGATGGTATCTCACCCGAAGCTTCACTTCTTTATTTTCTACATAACTTTACATATTAACCCTATGACTCTTTCATATAATAATCCTTACGTCATCAAATTTCTATTTCAGTTACGGCAATCAAGAATATCAAAGATACTTATATGCTGAGTAAAATCAGTTGGCAAGGCGATCCGTGTGTCCCGCAAGACTTTTCATGGGAAAATCTAACATGCGAATACAAAGAAATGCCGAGTCCGCCAAGAGTCACGTCCTTGTAAGATTACTAAAAACATGTACAGTTTATTTCAAACTTTTGTATCTGATTGGACAATCTGACGTTTTGAGTAATTTTATGTCCTATAATTAGGAACTTGTCATCAAATGGATTGATCGGGAGCATAGTGCCAAGTATACAAAATTTGACACAACTTCGACAACTGTGAGTATCTCCACTCTTGGCATATATATTAAATATAGAACCATTTTTATGTCATAGAAACATTAGAAAAGTATTTGCACAAAAAAAAAAAAAAAATTAGAAAAGTATTTTGAATTAATTCGTATAAACTCCAGGGACTTGTCTAATAACAAATTGACCGGAGAAGTGCCTACATATCTTGCCAAGATGAAGTCATTGACTGTCCTGTGAGTTTTTCAGAAATATAAATGAATGTTTCCCTTATGTTTTTCATTGGATGTATATATAAGTTTTTCTATTTTGTTCCAGCAGTAACTTAAACGGTAACAATTTAAGTGGTTCAGTTCCTCAAGCCCTTCACGATAGAAAAAAGGAAGGACTTACGTTAAAGTAAGCTTTTATCAAGTAAACATCGTTTTTATGCAACAATTTTTTTAAGCGACTGACATCTTCATTACCGCTTTTTTTTTTGTGTGTAGCCTTGACGGAAATCCAGAGCTTCTTTGCAGAAATAGTTCATGCATTAAAAAGGAGAAAAAGAATGTCCTGATACCGATTGTTGCATCGGTAGCTTCTGTAATTGTTATCATAGTTATCTTGATTCTCATTTTCGTGCTCCGGAAGAAGAAGGTGTCTTCGGGTCAGTTACAAGCATTTAACATCTTTAAAAAAAAAAAAAAAACTTAGAATCTAAGGATTTGTTGATTTACAATACTCTATATAACGCAGGTAAAAAACCTAGACAAACTGTGGCGATAGATGATCCCCCTAATCAATCGGAACCATCATTCCTAACGAAAAACAGAAAGTTTACTTATGCTGAGGTTATGGCGTTGACAAATAACTTTCAAAGGGTTCTTGGCAAAGGAGGATTTGGAGTCGTTTATCATGGTCTTTTAAATGGTACCGAACAAGTGGCTGTTAAGTTGCTTTCTCAAACATCAGCTCAAGGCTATAAGGAATTTAAGGCAGAGGTACTTGCCCCATAATTATAATAACATATGTCTTCTATTTTTGAAATAATTTACAAGCCGATAAATGGTTGGCGGTTATAGGTTGAACTTCTCCTGAGAGTTCACCATATAAATTTGCTAAACCTTGCTGGATATTGTGATGAAGGAGAGCACTTAGGTCTCATCTATGAGTACATGCCTAATGGAGACTTGAAACAACATTTGTCAGGTAAATAACCACTTGAAAATTACCATTATGTATGTAGCAATTTCAGTAACTATGAACCATAAAAAAATAAAATAATAACTACTTTCTCCGTGTCTAATTATTAGATGTTTTAGGTTTTCCATACATATTATATAGTGAGGGGTTCCTCCGCTCGACTAAAAGGAAACCCTCAAATACACTTTCTTCATCTACAGTTCAAATACATATTATATGATCATTTACAGGGAAATGGGGTGTCTCCGTCATGAGCTGGAAAACTAGACTAATAATAACTTTGGATGCCGCACAAGGTTCATCCTAAACTATTCTGAACCACATTTTACATTTGCCTCAAATTATGAATTGGCACAGTAACATTGGATTATTAAAAAATTTAACATTTAGCATATTCAGTTATCCATATTTGCCTATAAATTATTAACATGAATAATATATTATGTAGGATTAGAGTATTTACACACAGGATGCAAACCCGCAATGGTTCACAGAGATGTCAAAAGTTCAAACATTCTATTGGACGAACATTTCCGAGCCAAGCTAGCTGATTTCGGACTTTCAAGATCATTTCCAACCGAGAATGAAACATATGTATCTACTGTTGTTGCCGGCACTCCTGGATATCTTGATCCCGAGTGAGTATTAGGAAAGTTCATATGTTACTCTAAAATTTGCCATCCCTTTTATAGTTAATTTCTGTAAATATGATTCTGCCCAATGCATGTCTTGTTTTGAAGGTATTATCAAACCAATTGGCTGACTGAAAAAAATGATGTCTATAGTTTTGGAATTGTACTACTGGAGATCATAACAAACCGTCGTATCATCGATCACGCCCGTGAAAAAACTCACATAGCAGAATGGGTTGGGCTTCTCCTTCAAAAAGGAGATATTGGAAATATAATTGATCCAAACCTCCACCAAGATTATGACAGCGATTCTATCTAGAAGGCTCTTGACTTAGCCATGACTTGTGTTAGTACTTCTTCTGCAAGAAGACCAAACATGTCTCGTGTGGTAAATGACCTAAAAGATTGTCTTAAATATGAGAATTCAAGGAGAAGAGGGAGTCTGGACATAGATGCAAAGAATTCTGATGAATTGAGCATGAACTTTGGCACTGAGGTTATCCCGAAGGCACGCTAGTTCCCGAATGACAATATAGTCAATGTGGTGTTTTCATGAATCCACGAATTTGTATCACTGAAAAGGTGTTCAGAAAAATTGATCTTATTATATTTTTCAAACATGGAATTATTGCATATTGGACTTATATTGTTTAAGATTGGATAATTAAGCTTTTTAATTAAAACTGTGTTCAAATTTAAATGATAGAAAAACAAATAATGTCAGAGTTATTTTTGTAACGTCGTGTAATTTTGATTAAACAAGTCTGTAAAGATACTCATAGCTATCCAGAAACCAATTATACATATACAAGTATTTTTTGTCACTAGAAAGCTCCTATGAGACATCTGATTTGAGGACTTGATGATGACGATGCTTGGACGGCATTGCGGATGGATGGGAATAGCCTATGATACTCACATAAGACAAACATAAGGTTCCCAAACCCGGCTGAAGCTGACAAAGCTGCATCAAAGTACAATTCTACGGCTATAACTAACATATTGGCAGCTGTGGATCTGGATCAATTCAAGATAATTCAAAGGTGTATATCGACAAAATAACCGTGTGAAATGTTGGTGAATCACTTTGAAGCTGATATAAGTATAGGAAGAACCAGAATAGACCATCTATTCTAGCCTCAAGGTTTGAGAAATTCAGAATGGCAAAGGATGAATCTGTTGCAAACTTCCTCCAAGTGAAGCTTTTGTGATTGTTAAGAAATACACGAATAAAAAGCTGGTCAAGAAATTACTCAGGTGTTTATCACCTAAGTTTGTTGCGCATAAAGATGTTATTAAGGTTGCCATGTGTTGGGATATCAATCCAAGTCCCACATCGGAAGATTAGACAATAATGGTGTAATATATAAATAATGTCCAACTCCAATTAGTATGAGGCCTTTTGGGAAGGAGTCCAAAAACAAATCCGTGCGAGCTTTGCCACATGGGCTCAAAGCGGACAATATCATACTAATGGGGGAGTTGGACATGGGCTTGAAAAGCCTGACAAGTGGTATCAGAGCTCATGTTCTAAAAGGTGGACCTGGAGAAGTGGGTTGGGCCGGATGTTCGTTGAGGGAGGAGAGCCCTCAAGGTAATCTATGCGATTAAGGGTGCCGGTGCCTTGTGTCGAAAGACTTCCTAGCGGTGCAGCAAGGGTTGCAAAGGTTAGGTGAAGAGTTCTGTTGGTGAGTACGGCGGCACAAGATGGTTGCCAGGTTTCGCGAAAGGTTGGAGGCTAAGGGTTCGTGTGGTCCTTGGCTTGAGGGGAGGATTCTTGGGATATCAATCCAAGTCTCACATCGGAAGATTAGACAATAATGGTCTAATATATAAGTAATGTCCAACTCCAATTAGTATGAGGCCTTTTGGGAAGGAGTCCAAAAACAAATCCGTGCGGGCTTTGCCACATGGGCCCAAAGCGGACAATATCATACTAATGGGGGAGTTGGACATGGGCTTGAAAAGCCTAACAAGTGGTATCAGAGATTGGAGCGAGACAGCAACCGTCTCCAAAGATATTGTCTCTTTGTTGCACGTGAGTGCTGTTAGCAGATTCTCATACGAAGGAGGCAACGAACACAACATAATCATGGCTTTATCTTCGTCCTCAACTTTTACCCCCACACGAGCCAGATTCTCGACGATCTGATTGAAGGCATGTACGTGCTGCATCAGATCTGTTCCTTCTGACATCTTCAGCCCGTACAAACGCTGCTTGAGATACAGCTTGTTAGACAGCGACTTCGACATGTACAGATTCTCCAGTTTCTCCCAGATCTTCCTACAGGTTGTGAGATCCTCCACCTGAAGCATCACCTCGTCTGAAAGACACAGACGAATTGTCGACGCAGCCTGCGCCTGCATCTCCTCCCAATCCTCATCCTCGATTGCTGGTTTTTCTGGGAGAGTACCTTGCTGCCTTGATGTTGATGCATTGCCCTTGTTTTCCATTTGCTGAAACTTGGAATTGAGGGATTCAATTTTTGAGTTCAGCTCGTTGTATGTTTAGTCCACCTTATTGTGTATTTCTGCCATCTTTTTTGCTTAAGTCCATTGCTCCTTGTGCTTGACCTTGTAGAATTTGTTGGAGCATATTCTTCATGTCCATATCTTGAGGGGGTAAAGCTTGTTGTTGCCCTTGCTGCACAAAACCAGGTGGATGTTGTGGTCGTGGCTGAAAGTTGCTTTGACCTCCTTGGTATTTTTGAAAGTTTTCTTGGTTCCCTTGATAGTTGTTCTTGGCAGAAAACCCTTGTTGTTGGTTGTATGGCACAAAAGGCTTTTGTGGAAGAATTTGATTATGTCCTTGGTGTGGGTAAACATTATCTTGTGGGTTCTCCACATTGTTGCTTATGTAGGAGAGATTGTTGTTGTTGATGTTCCTATAGTTGTTGTAGCCTTTTTGAAATCCTTGCCCACTAACATAGTTGACCTCTTCTCTGAAATCCTCATTTTGTTCTTGATGAGTTCCATGGCTGTCTTTATATTCACCCACATAATGTACTGATTTTTGAGAAGCCTGCAGCAGCTTATCCATCTTGTCATTGAGGGCTTTCATTTCTCTTCTTCTTTGATCTTTAGTATCAGCTCCACCTCTTGATGATCTATCATAGTCTTCACTATAATTCCCATCACTTTGGGCTAAGTTCTCCACCAGCTGAAGACCATCTTCTACCTCCTTCCCCAGGAAATTTCCATTGCTTGCAGTGTCTAGAAGCATGCGAAATTTAGGAAGCACACCTCTGTAGAGAGTGCTTAGTAGAGACTCTTCAGAAAATCCATGGTGTGGACATTGCATAGTATAGCTCTTGAACCTTTCCCATGCTTCACAGAAACTTTCGTTGCTCCTTTGAGTGAAGCTAGAGATGTCATTTCTCAGCTTTGCTGTTCTTGAGTTGGAGAAAAATTTGGCCAAGAAGGACTTCTTGCATTGATCCCAAGAAGTGATGGAACCTTGTGGAAGTGTCTTCTCCCATAGGTGTGCTTTGTCCCCAAGTGAAAATGGGAACAACCTCAACTTGAAACCATCCTCGGAAATCCCATTGATCTTTGTCATGCTGCAGATTCTATCAAACTCATCCAAGTGGTCCAAAGGATCTTCCATTGGTAGTCCATGGAACTTGTTGTTCTGCACCATAGAGATCAACCCACTCTTGATTTCGAAATTGTTGTTCTCAACTGGAGGAGGGATGATGCCTTGACGATTGCCATGAGTGTTAGGCGCATCTCCAGCTCCAATATGACGTGGATGTCTAGGTGGGTGCTGTGGCACTCTGCCTCCTTGAGCTATTTGTTGCTGGTCAAGATAATGAGGTGGTGGTTGACCACCTGCTTCCTGCGGATTGTCCATGCCCAAGCGTGCTATATGGGCTGCTCTTTCTTGTTCTCTTCTTGCAAATGCTCTTCTACTCATTCTATGAATGTTGTCTATTGGTTCAACAAGATCTTCTTGTCCTCTAGACCTCAAGTTCATGCACCTATAGAGAGGAAAAACAGAGCAAGCAAAAGAGATTAGTAATGAACCGAAAAATAAAACTTAGTCTCAAGAGGATTTAAAATCCTAATGCATAAAACCGAACCCAAATGGCAACGGCGTCAAATTGATAACATGATTTTGCCTATCAATTACTCAATCCTACTACACATGTCATTGTAGAATTTGAGGATCAATCCATATGGGTTTGTTGTGACACAAGGAATTCATAAAACTTCTTAATCTAAGCAAGTTTAGTGAAGGTTTTGGTAACTGATTAGTAACATTAAACAAGGTGAGAGACAAATTAACTTCAAGATAAGTGAAGCACAAAACAGAGTTTCTAAAAGGTTTTTGTAAATTTTGGAAAAATGAATCCAAGGTTATGGTATTGATTTTCAGGTATTTAAAAGTGTAATCAAGATGTCATTCTACTCATGTAAATGCTAATCCCCAAGCTTAGAACTTCAAGAGTAGATTAAATCACTTTCATGAACTTAATCGTTTCATCACATTTTTAATTAAGAACAAACTTTCATTTGTGATCAAAGATGCAACATGCATAAAGATTCAATTCTAATCTGCTAATAAACACCTTAGACATTCACTTTCATGAGCTAAGTATGAAAATCTCTTGCTTAAATGATCCATAAATTTTACTAAACTTTTGGAGTAGAAAATTTCCTAGAAATCTAATTCAACATGATCAAGGCTGAAATTAGCATTAAGAATACTAAGCAAGAGGGGATATGGAAGAATTAACTTATAGACATCAAGATTAACACCTTAAACACCCTAGATCTAACCAACCTTAGATTCTGAAAAACTACTCACAACTCATAATCAAACCGATGAAAACTTGTAAAAACTTAATAACTTAATAATAAGCATTAGAAAGAGTAAAGAGAAGAGATTTGAGAAGAAGAACTCTTGAATTGAAGTTTTTGATCCAAAGCTCTTACAAATAAAATCACCCAAATACAGAGAGAGTTTCTGGAAAAGTTTAGAAATAAAAGTCAACTGCATAATGATGATCAACAGTGTATTTTCGTCTTAAGTAAGCAAATATGCGGGTCCCATATCGGTGTGATCACACCGGTATAACAGACAGATATGCGTATCGGTGTGATCACACCGGTACAACAGACAGATATGCGTATCGGTGTGATCACACCGGTACAACAGACCGGTATGCGTATCGGTGTGATCACACCGATACAGCACACCGATACTGCTTTCTTCATGTTCTTTGCGAGTTTTGCTGCATATTTTCCTTCTGTTATTCCCCTTCTTGGCTTTCTTGCTCATTAATCAACCTCCTAATAACCTCTTCAAGCTCTAGAATACCTGAGAAACACTTCAAATGCAACAAATATATAATATCCTAAGGTAAGACTCACTAAACTCTAAAATGAATGCAATCTAGCCTAAAACTATCTAATGAATGCATGTATGGATGCAAAACTATCCTATATCAGTGTTAAAAACATGCTAAAATGAGAAACTATCAATCATTACTTCAATAACATTGGATTTTAAAAGAACCACCAAATCTTCTAAAATTCCTAATCCAATATCTGATTTTTAATAATGGCTAAACCTTCAGAACTAATGGCTTAGCCTACTCGCTAGGAAGACTACAAACATGTATGATGTTTAAGTCTTCCCGTGTTCAAATTCCAGAGGGTACAGCCTCTAGGATTCCCCGTTCATAATCCAACCTTTTAGGATTTTAAAATTAACTAAAGAATTTAAAATTTGTGACAGACAGCTCATAACATTAGAATCAAAATGACTGTAAACGTTTAAACCACAATGCATCAAAATGTTTTTATAAGCTTACCAAAATGTATCATAAAAGTTTACTAAAATACATCACAGAAGTCATTAAGTACGTTACAAACTAAACATTATAAGCATTACTAGTAGGGGTGGGCACAGAGCAGATATCCAGAATTTTGATGATATCTTTTACATGCCCACATCTTCCTTAATATCATCCCTCACATCATCGCCATATCATTTTTTTCTTTTCCGGCATTCTATTGTTTCTCACTCATTTTTTCCTTTTTTATTTTTTTTTTAATTGTTTCTCAGTCAGCATTTGTGTATTTAGAATAACCGTCTATAATTTGCGCAACCAGCTTCTTCACATGTAGGTCTTCTCACAAATGATTTTTTTTTCGTTTTTCAAGTATTATATATCCTAAGTGGGTTTATAATAATTTTAGCTGCATAATTTACAAACGATATGAGTTTGACATTATGCGAACTGACTTAGAATTTGCTTTGTTTGCCTGCCAAGTAATTCTTAAGTTGAACCTTTAAAGACAACAAACCTTGTAGGCCAAAGACAACCCATATTTTTTTATACCTTACACTTAATATACAAGATTTTGCAGGTATCCTGATGAAATCTACGATCGTCCTTGGTTTCCCTCCAACCGCTCAAACTTACGTATTTTAAACACCACCCTCGATATTAGCAATCCCGGAAACTATTCAACACCAAAGCCTGCTTTCATGACAGCGGCAACGCCAATAAATGATAGTTCGCCATTAATATTCGCGTGGAACTCCGTAACCCCAACAGCTACAGTTTATCTGTACCTTCACTTCGCCGAGATACAAGCTCTAGGAGCCAACGACACCAGGGAATTTGACATTTTCTTCAACGATAACTCCAATTATACAGCTTTCAGTCCTCACAAGCTAGAACAACGTGTTGGATCGAAATTTCAAAGGCTATTGGGCTTTAGAAATTTGAGAAGAGTGAAAAGAATTGGGCCTTACGTTTGGGCCAGTTGCTGATTTGCCAAAACACAAGAAAAAGTTTGTGTGCCCAAACGGTCCATGTGGCTTATTCGAAAGTTGGAAATAATGAATTCCATAATTCGAAAGTTGGAAATAATGAATTCCACTTGTCGGCCAATTTTGTCTTTGTAAAGTGGTGAGGCTAAGAGTGAAAGCTCACATCTCACGCCTATATAAGAATGAGAGCTCTCTCATTCTAAAGACACACAAACACAACGTACTCTCAAGTCTCAAACATCAAACACATTTCTTTCTCTTCAAGCAACGATCCTCCTCGTGAGTCTTGTAAACGTCTTCTCATTATTTTAGTTATTAAGTCTCGAGAGTTTAACGTAGTATTTCTTAGAGTTCGTAGATTCCGTTTTCGAGTGTTGCGAAACGGTCTCGACGTATCGGTTGTATCTTGGGATTCAAAAATCGTATATATATCCGTCTCACTACGGGCGATTTATTGAGTTACGGAAAGAG